>NC_069444.1:35328133-35724386 GCF_026875155.1 Cherax quadricarinatus
CCTGTGGCCAACGAACCCCCCCCTACCCTTGCTTCCTCCTGTGGCCAGGAGAACCCCCTCCCTACCCTTGTTTCCCCTCCTGGGGCCAGAGCAGGAACACCTCCCTCCCCTTGCCCCCTCCTGGGGCCCAGAGCAGGAACACCCTCCCTACCCTTGTTTCCCTCCTGGGGCCAAGACAGAAAAACCCTCCCTATCCTTGCTCCCTCCTGTGGGCCAGAGCAGGAACACCCTCCCTACCCTTGCTCCCTCCTGTGGCCAGAGCAGGAACACCCTCCCTACCCTTGCTTCCTCCTGTGGCCAGAGCAGGAACACCCTCCCTACCCTTGCTTCCTCCTGTGGCCAGGGCAGGAACACCCTCCCTACCCTTGCTTCCTCCTGTGGCCAGGCAGAATACCCTCCCTTGCCCTTGCTTCCTTCTGTGGCCAGAGCAGGAACACCCCTGCCCTACCTCTTGCTTCCTCCTGTGGCCAGGCAGTAACACCCTCCCTACCCTTGCTTTCCTCCTGTGGCCAGGGCAGGAACACCCCCTCCCTACCCTTGCTTCCTCCTGTGGCCAGGGCAGGAACACCCTCCCTTCCCTTCCTTCTTCCTGTGGCCAGGGCAGGAACACCCTCCCTACCCTTGCTTCCTCCTGTGGCCAGGGCAGGAACACCCTCCCTACCCTTGCTTCCTCCTTTGGCCAGGGCAGGAACACCCTACCCTTGCTTCCTCCTGTGGCCAGGGCAGGAACACCCTACCCTTGCTTCCTCCTGTGAAAAGGGCAGGAACACCCTCCCTATCCTTGCTTCCTCTTGTGGCCAGGGCAGGAACACCCTCCCTACCCTTGCTTCCTCCTGTGGCCAGGGCAGGAAAACCCTCCCTACCCTTGCTTCCTCCTGTGGCCAGGGCAGGAACACCCTCCCTGCCCTTGCTTCCTCCTGTGGCCAGGGCAGGAACACCCTCCCTACCCTTGCTTCCTCCTGTGGCCAGGGCAGGAACACCCTACCCTTGCTTCCTCCTGTGGCCAGGGCTAAAAAACGCTACCCTTGCTTCCTCCTGTGGCCAGGGCAGGCACACCTTACCCTTGCTTCCTCCAGTGGCCAGGGCAGGCACACCCTACCCTTGTTTCCTCCTGTGGCCAGGGCAGGAACACCCTCCCTACCCTTGCTTCCTCCTGTGGCCAGGGCAGGGACACCCTACCCTTGTTTCCTCCTGTGGCCAAGGCAGGCACACCTTACCCTTGCTTCCTCCTGTGGCCAGGGCAGGCACACCCTACCCTTGCTCCCTCCTGTGGCCAGAGCAGGAACACCCTCCCTACCCTTGCTCCCTCCTGTGGCCAGAGCAGGAACACCCTCCCTACCCTTGCTCCCTCCTGTGGCCAGAGCAGGAACACCCTCCCTACCCTTGCTTCCTCCTGTGGCCAGAGCAGGAACACCCTCCCTACCCTTGCTTCCTCCTGTGGCCAGGGCAGGAACACCCTCCCTACCCTTGCTCCCTCCTGTGGCCAGAGCAGGAACACCCTCCCTACCCTTGCTTCCTCCTGTGGCCAGAGCAGGAACACCCTCCCTACCCTTGCTCCCTCCTGTGGCCAGAGCAGGAACACCCTCCCTACCCTTGCTTCCTCCTGTGGCCAGAGCAGGAACACCCTCCCTACCCTTGCTCCCTCCTGTGGCCAGAGCAGGAACACCCTCCCTACCCTTGCTTCCTCCTGTGGCCAGGGCAGTAACACCCTCCCTACCCTTGCTTCCTCCTGTGGCCAGGGCAGGAACACCCTCCCTACCCTTTGCTTCCTCCTGTGGCCAGGGCAGGAACACCCTCCCTTCCCTTCCTTCTTCCTGTGGCCAGGGCAGGAACACCCTCCCTACCCTTGCTTCCTCCTGTGGCCAGAGCAGGAACACCCTCCCTACCCTTGCTTCCTCCTGTGGCCAGGGCAGGAACACCCTCCCTACCCTTGCTCCCTCCTGTGGCCAGAGCAGGAACACTCTCCCTACCCTTGCTTCCTCCTGTGGCCAGAGCAGGAACACCCTCCCTACCCTTGCTCCCTCCTGTGGCCAGAACAGGAACACCCTCCTCCCATACCGTTGCTTCCTCCTGTGGCCAGAGCAGGAACACCCCCCCTACCCTTGCTCCCTCCTGTGGCCAGGCAGAAACCCTCCTACCCTTGTTTCCCTCCTGTGGCCAGAGCAGAAACCCTCCTACCCTTGGCTTCCTCCGTGGCCAGGCAGGAACACCCCCTACCCTTGTCCCTCCTGTGGCATCGGGAACATCCCTACCCTTGCTTCCTCCTGTGCCAGGCAGGACACCCCCTCCCTTGTCCTCTGTGGCCAAGCAGGAACACCTCCCTCCCTTGCTCCCTCCTGTGGCAGAGCGGGAACACCCCTACCCTTGTTCCTCTGGCAAGCAGAAACACCCTCCCTACCCTTGTTTCCCTCCTGTGGCCAGAGCAGGAACACCCTCCCTACCCTTGCTTCCTCCTGTGGCCAGGGCAGGAACAACCCTCCCTACCCTTGCTTCCTCCTGTGGCCAGAGCAGGAAACACCCTCCCTACCCTTGCTTCCTCCTGTGGCCAGAGCAGGAACACCCTCCTACCCTTGCTCCCTCCTGTGGCCAGAGCAGGAACACCCTCCCTACCCTTGCTTCCTCCTGTGGCCAGAGCAGAACAACCCTCCCTACCCTTGCTTCCTCCTGTGGCCAGGCAGGAACACCCTCCCTACCCTTGCTCCCTCCTTGGCCAGGCGGAAAACCCTCCCTGCCCTTCTTCCTTCTGTGGCCAGAGCAGGAACACCCTCCCTACCCTTGCTTCCTCCTGTGGCCAGAGCAGAACACCCTCCCTACCCTTGCTTCCTCCTGTGGCCAGAGGCAGGAAACACCTCCCTACCCTTGCTTCCTCCTGTGGCCAGGCAGGAAACCCTCCCTCCCTTGCTTCCTTCCTGTGGCCAGAGCAGGAACACCCTCCCTACCCTTGCTTCCTCCTGTGGCCAGGGCAGGAACACCCTCCCTACCCTTGCTTCCTCCTGTGGCCAGGGCAGGAACACCCTCCCTACCCTTGCTTCCTCCTGTGGCCAGGGCAGGAACACCCTCCCTACCCTTCCTTCCTCCTGTGGCCAGGAACACCCTTCTTACCCTTGCTTCCTCCTGTGGCCAGGGCAGGAACACCCTCCCTACCCTTGCTTCCTCCTGTGGCCAGGGCAGGAACACCCTACCCTTGCTTCCTCCTGTGGCCAGGGCTGAAAAACGCTACCCTTGCTTCCTCCTGTGGCCAGGGCAGGCACACCTTACCCTTGCTTCCTCCAGTGGCCAGGGCAGGCACACCCTACCCTTGTTTCCTCCTGTGGCCAGGGCAGGAACACCCTCCCTACCCTTGCTTCCTCCTGTGGCCAGGGCAGGGACACCCTACCCTTGTTTCCTCCTGTGGCCAAGGCAGGCACACCTTACCCTTGCTTCCTCCTGTGGCCAGGGCAGGCACACCCTACCCTTGCTCCCTCCTGTGGCCAAAGCAGGAACACCCTCCCTACCCTTGCTCCCTCCTGTGGCCAGAGCAGGAACACCCTCCCTACCCTTGCTTCCTCCTGTGGCCAGAGCAGGAACACCCTCCCTACCCTTGCTTCCTCCTGTGGCCAGGGCAGGAACACCCTCCCTACCCTTGCTTCCTCCTGTGGCCAGGGCAGGAATACCCTCCCTGCCCTTGCTTCCTTCTGTGGCCAGAGCAGGAACACCCTCCCTACCCTTGCTTCCTCCTGTGGCCAGGGCAGTAACACCCTCCCTACCCTTGCTTCCTCCTGTGGCCAGGGCAGGAACACCCTCCCTACCCTTGCTTCCTCCTGTGGCCAGGGCAGGAACACCCTCCCTTCCCTTCCTTCTTCCTGTGGCCAGGGCAGGAACACCCTCCCCTTGCTTCCTCCTGTGGCCAGGGCAGGAACACCCTACCCTTTCTTGCTCCTGTGGCCAGGGCAGGAACACCCTCCCTATCCTTGCTTCCTCCTGTGGCCAGGGCAGGAACACCCTCCCTACCCTTTGCTTCCTCCTGTGGCCAGGGCAGGAACACCCTCCCTACCCTTGCTTCCTCCTGTGGCCAGGGCAGGAACACCCTCCCTACCCTTGCTTCCTCCTGTGGCCAGGGCAGGAACACCCTCCCTACCCTTGCTTCCTCCTGTGGCCAGGGCAGGAACACCCTCCCTTCCCTTCCTTCTTCCTGTGGCCAGGGCAGGAACACCCTCCCTACCCTTGCTTCCTCCTGTGGCCAGGGCAGGAACACCCTCCCTACCCTTGCTTCCTCCTGTGGCCAGGGCAGGAACACCCTACCCTTGCTTCCTCCTGTGGCCAGGGCAGGAACACCCTACCCTTTCTTCCTCCTGTGGCCAGGGCAGGAACACCCCTCTCTCCGGGCCCCGGGCCACCCTCCAACCCGCTCCACCCTGTCCCAGGGCACCCTCCCAACCCCTCCCTACCCTGCCCCCGGCGGGGCAAACCCCTCCCTACCCTTGTTTCCCTCCTGTCGGCCAGGCAGGACACCCTCCCTACCCTTGCTTCCTCCTGTGGCCAGGCGGGAAAACACCCTCCCTACCCTTGCTTCCTCCTGTGGCCAGGGCAGGAACACCCTCCCTACCCTTGCTTCCTCCTGTGGCCAGGGCAGGAACACCCTCCCTACCCTTGCTTCCTCCTGTGGCCAGGGCAGGAACACCCCTACCCTTGCTTCCTCCTGTGGCCAGGGCGAAAAACCCTCCCTTTTCCCCTTGCCTCCCTTACCTTTTTCCCGGGGCCGGCCCCCCTACCCTTGTTTCCTCCTGGGGGCCGGGGCAGGAACACCCCCCTTGTTTCCCTTTCCTGTGGCCAGGGCGGGAAACCCCCTACCCTTGTTCCTCCTGGGAGCAGGCCCACCCCTTCCTCCTTGGGCCCTCCCTTGTCCAGGCAGGAAAAACCCCCCCCCTTCCTCCTTGCCTGGCAGGAGAACCCTCCCACCCTTGCTTCCTCCTGTGCCAGGGCAGGACACCCTTACCCTTGCTTCCTCCTGTGGCCAGGGCAGGAACACCCCCTACCTTGTTTCCTCCTGGGCCAGGGCAGGAACCCCCTACCCTTGCTTCCTCCGTGGCCAGGGCGGAACCTACCCTTGTTTCCTCCTGTGGCCAGGGCAGGAACACCCTCCCCCTTGTTCCTCCGTGGCCGGGGGAACACCCCCTACCCTTTTTTCCCTCCTGTGGCCAGGGCAGGAACACCCTCCCTACCCTTGCTTCCTCCTTGTGGCCAGGGCAGGAACACCCTCCCTTTTCCCTCCTTTCCTGGGGCCCAAAGGAGGAACACCTTACCCTTGCTTCCTCCTGTGGCCAGGGCAGGAACCCCACCCACCCTCCCTTCCTTTCGGCAGGAAACCCTCCCTCCCCTTTTGCTCCTCTGGGGCCCAAAAGGGAACCCACCCTCCCCTTTCTTCCTGCCGACAGGAAACCCCTCCCTACCCTTGCTTCCCCCTTGTGGCCGGGGCAGGAACACCCTCCCTACCCTTGCTTCCTCCTGTGGCCAGGGCAGGAAACCCTCCCTCCCTTGCTTCCTCTGTGCCAGGGCAGGAACACCCTCCCTCCCTTTTCCTCCTTGGGCCAGGGCAGGAACACCCTCCCTACCCTTGCTTCCTCCTGTGGGGCCAGGAAAACCCCCTACCCTTGCTTCCTCCTGTGGCCAGGGCAAAAAAAAAAACCTCCCTTCCTTCCTCCCTGTGGCCAGGGCAGGAACACCCCCCTTTCTCCTCCTTGGCCGGGGGCCCACCCACCCTTCCCTTTTCTTGCCCAGGGCCCGGGGCAACAACCCTCCCTTCCTCCTTCCCCGGGCCAGGGGACACCCCCCTCCCCTTGCCCGGGCCAACGCCCCCCCCTCCGCCCCTCCTGTCCCCGGGCCAGGAAAAACCCCCCTCCCTTCCCTGTCCCCGGCCCAGAACACCCTCCCAACCCTTCCCCCTCCTGGGCCAGGAAGAACCCCCTCCCTTCCCTTCTTCCCCCGGGCGCGGACAAACCACCCTCCCTACCTCTTTTCCGGGCCCGGAAACCCCCTCCCTACCCTTGCTTCCCTCTGTGGCCAGGCAGGAACACCCTCCCTCCCTCCTTCCGGGCAGACAACCCCTCCTCCTTCCGGCAGCCCCTCCTTTTGCCGGCCCGGGGGAAACACCCTCCCTACCTTGCTTCCTCCTGTGGCCGGGCAGGAACACCCCCCTACCCTTGTTTCCCCCTGTGGCCAGGGCAGGAACACCCTCCCTCCCCTTTGCTCCTCCTGTGGCCAGGCGGGAACAACCCTCCCTACCCTTTGCTTCCTCCTGTGGCCAGGGCAGGAAACCCCCCCTACCCTTGCTCCCTCCTGTGGCCAGGCGGGAAACACCCCCCCTCCCCTTGCTTCCCCCTGTGGCCAGGGGGAAACCCCCCCTACCCTTGCCCCCCTGTGGCCAAAGGGCGGAACACCCCCTCCCCTTCCCCCCCTCCTTGGCCGGGGGGAAAAACCCCCCTCCCCCCCTTCTTCCCCGGGCCAGGCGGAACCCCCCCCCCTTGTCCCTCCTGGGGCCGGGCAGGAACACCCCCCTTTCCCTTTCCCCCCCTTTGGGCCGGGCAGGAAACCCCCCCCCTTTTTCCCTTGGGGGCAGGCCCCCCCACCCTTTTCCTCCTTTCCAGGGCGGGAACCCCCCCCCTACCCCTCCCTCCTGTCCGGGAAAACCCCCCCCCTCCCCCCTTTTCCCGGGCCGGGGGCACCCCCCACCCTTTTCCTCCTGGGGCCCAGGGCAAAACCCCCCCACCCTTTTTCCCCCTGGGGCCAGGGCAGGACCCCTTTTTCCCCCCCCCCCCCCCCCCCTTTTTCCCCGGGAAAACCCCCCTCCCCCCCCCCCTTTGGCCGGGGAAAAACCCTCCCTCCCCTTGCCCTCCGGGCCAGGCAGGACACCCCCCACCCTTGCTTTTTGGGGGGCAAAACCCCTCCCTTCCCTTCCCCGGGGCAGGAACCCCCCCCCCTTTCCTTCTTCCCCCCGGGGGGGGAAACCCCCCTCCCACCCTTCTTTTTTGGCCCACAACCCCCCCCCTTTCTTCCTTCCCCGGGGCAGGAAACCCTCCTCCCTTGCTTCCCTCCCCCCGGGGGGGAACACCCTCCCTCCCTTGCTTCCTCCTGTGGCCAGGGCAGGAACCCCCTCCCTCCCTTGCTTCCCCCCTGGGCCGGGCGGAACACCCCCCTGCTTCCTCCTGTGGCCAGGGAAAAAAACCTACCCTTGCTTCCCCCTGGGCCCAGGGCAAACCCCTTACCCTTGCTTCCTTGGGGGGGGGAAAAACCCCTCCCCTTTTTTTTTCCCCTGTGGCCGGGGCAAACACCCCCCCTCCGGGTTTTTCCCCTTGCCGGCGGGAAACCCCCCCCCTTTTCCCCTCCTCCGGCAAAACCCCCACCCCCCTTTTCCCTCCTGTGGCCAGGAAAACACCCTTACCCTTGCTTCCCCTGGGGCCCGGGGGGAAAACCCCCACCTTGTTCCCCTTGGCCAGGGCAGGAAACCCCCCTTTTTTTTTACCCTTCCCTTCCCCTGTGGCCGGGGGAAAAACCCTCCCTCCCTTTGTTTCCCTTTTCCCTGTGGCCGAGCAGGAAAACCCCCCTCCTCCCTTTGCCCCCCCCTTCCGGGCAGAAAAAAAACCCTCCCTACCCTTGTTTCCCCCCCTTGGCCAGGGGGAAAACACCCCCCTTCCCTTTTTCTTCCTGTGGCCAGGCAGGAAACCCCTACCCTTTTTCCCTCCGGGGCCGGGGCGGGAACCCCAACCCTTGTTTCCCCTGGGGGCCAGGGCGGGAACACCCCACCCTTGTTTCCTCCGTCCAGGGAGGAAAACCCCCCCCCTTCTTTTTCCTTCCAGGGAGGAACACCCTCCCTACCCTTGTCCCCCTGTCCCCGGGGCCCCCCCCCCCCCCTCCTTTTTCCCGGGGGCATTTACCCCCCCTTTCGTATGGAGACAGAACAAGGTCAGTAAAAGACTGTTTCACGCTCCTAATTTATGGACCGATAATAAAACAAACATAACCTTCAAAGGTCCTTATTTTAAATACAATTTCAAAATCCCTAGAGTGAAAATGAGGATTTTAAGTATTGATTTTAACAGCAATTCAGCATCACATGGCAATATTATTTCCTTATACTATGTTACAATATTCCTATCTACAAAGTTACAGTGATTGTGGTTACAAAATGTTTTGATAAAAGTTTCAAGGATGGGCTACAGTTTACAAGTTCTCGGTGCACAGTTACAATAATGAGGCTACAATGTTACAATGAGAGAGACAGCAACACGCTTATAAAACTAAGATAAATATGACCAATTTAAAAGTTTAAATGAGGAAAACTTTATGTTGTCGAGCTGCTGGTATATTGAGTGAAAAGATTACCACAAAGCAGCTGGTAGCTGGTCCTCCAGGGTAGCTGGTCCTCCAGGGTAATCTGGTCCTCTAGGTTTGCAGGACCTACCAGGGTAGCTGGTTCCACACCAGGGAGCTGGTCCTCCAGGGTAGCTGGACTCCAGGGTACTGGTCCATCCAGGGTACTGGTCCTCCAGGGTAGCTGGTCCTCCAGGTAGCCGTCCCTCTCGCAGGTACTGTCCCTCCAGGGTAGCTGTTCCACCAGGGTAGCTGGTCCTCCAGGGTAGCTGGTCCTCCAGGGTAGCTGGTCCTCCAGGGTAGCTGGTCCACCAGGGTAGCTGGTCCTCCAGGGTACGCCGGTCCTCCATGGTAGCTGTTCCCTCCAGGGTACTGGTCCTCCAGGGTGCTTGGTCCTCCAGGGTAGCTTGTTCCTCCAGGTAGCTGGTCCTCTCCAGGGAGCTGTCCTGCCGGGCAGCCGGTCCTCCAGGGTAGCCGGTCCTCCAGGGTAGCTGGTCCTCCCAGGTAGCTGGTCCTTCCAAGGTAGGCTGTCCTCCAGGTACTGTTCCGATCCCAGGGTTGCTGGTCCTCCAGGGTCAAAGCTGGTCCTCCAGGGTACTGGTCCTCCCAGGGTAGCTGGTCCCTCCAGGTACTGGTCCTCCATGGTTGCCTGGTCCTCCAGGGTTCTGGTCCTCCATGGTTTGCTGGTCCTCCAGGTTTGCTGGTCCTCCAGGTTGCTGGTCCTCCAGGGTAGCTGGTCCTCCAGGGTAGCTGGTCCTCCATGGTAGCTGTGTCCTCCAGGGGTTGCTGGGTCCTTCCAGGGTAGCTGTTCCTCCAGGTGTTTCTGTCGCTCCAGGGTTGCTGTACCTCCAGGGTAGCTGGTCCTCCAGGGTTGCCTGTCTCCGGGTTGCAGGTCCTCCAGTAGCTGGTCCACCAGGGTAGCTGGTCCCTCCAGGTTGCTGTTCCCCCAGGGTAGGCTGGTCCTCCAGGTAGCTGGTCCTGCAACGAGGGTAGCTGGTCCTCCAGGGTGTGCTGTCCCCCCCCTCCCCCCCAAGGGGTGTTTTTAGGCCCCCCCTGGTCCTCCAGGGGTAGCTGTCCTCCAGGGTATCTGGTCCTCCAGGGTAAGCTGGTCATCTCAGGGTAGCTGGTCCTCCGAGGTTGGCTGGTCCTCCAGGGTTGCAGGACCCCATGGTTGTCTGGTCCGCCAGGGTAAGCTGGTCCTCCAGGGTAGCTGGTCCTCCAGGGTAGCTGGTTCCTCCAGGGTTGCCTGTCCTCCAGGGTTTGCTGGTCCTCCCAGGTTGCTGGTCCTCCAGGTAGCTGGGTCTCCAGGTATGCTGGTCCTCCAGGTTGCTGATCCTCCAGGGTAGCATGGTCCTCTCCATGGTTGCTGTCCTCCAGGATAGCTGGTCCTCCAGGGTAGCTTTCCTCCCAGGGTTGCTGGTCCTCCAGGTTGCTGTACTCCAGGGCAGCCGTCCTCCATGGTAGCTGTCCTCCCAGGTTCTGGTCCCCAGGTTTCTGGTCCTCCAGGGAGCCGTCCTCCAGGGTAGCTGGTCCTCCAGGGGGTAGCTGTCCTCCAGGGTTGCTGGTCCTCCATGGTATCTGAGGTCCCTCCAGGTTCTGCATCCATGGTTGCTGTCTCCAGGTGAGCTGGTCCGCTCCAGGGTATGCTGGTCCTCCGGGTTGCTGGTCCTCCAGAGTAGCTGGTCCTTCCAGGTTGCTGGTCCCACCAGGTTGCTGGTCCCCCAGGCAGCCGGTCCTCCAGGGTAGCTGGTCCTCCAGGGTAGCTGTCCTCCAGGGCAGCGGTCCATCCAGGGTAGCTGGTTCCTCCAGGGTAGCCTGGTCCTCACAGGCAGCTGGTCCTCCAGGGTAGCGTGTCCTCCAGGGTAGCTGGTCCTCCATGGTAGCTGTCCTCCAGGGTAGCTGGTTCTCTAGGTTGCTGGTCCTCCAGAGGGGTAGCCGGTCCTCCAGGGTAGCTGGTCTCCAGGTACCGTCCTCCAGGGTAGCTGTCCTCCCAGGGTAGCTGGTCCTCCAGGTTTGCTGGTCTTCCAGGTAGCTGTCCTCCAGGGTACTGGTCCTCTCCAGGTAGCCGTCCACTCCAGGGTAGCCGGTCCCTCCATGGTAGCTGGTCCTTCCAGGTAGCTGGTCCTCTCAGGGTAGCTGGTCTCCCATGGTAGCCTGGTCCTCCAGGTTTAGACTGGTCCTCCAAGGGTAGCTGGCCCTCCATGGTACTGGTCCTCCAGGGTAGCCGGTCCTCCATGGTAGCCGTTCACCAGGTGCCGGTCCCTCCAGGGTAGCCGGACCTCGCAAGGTAGCTGGTCCTCCAGGGGTAATCTGGTCCTCCAGGGTACCGTCCCCAGGGTATCTGGTCCTCCAGGGTTGCTGGTCCTCCAGGGTAGCTGAGTGAGTTAGTAGCTGAGTCCTTCCAAAGAGCGGTTCTCCAAGGTAGCTGGTCCCTCCAGAAAGGCTGGTTCTCCAAGGTAGCTGGTTCTCCAGAAAGAGCTGGTACTCCAAGTAGCTGGTCCCCAGAAGAGCGGTTCTCCAAGGAGCTGGTCCTCCAGAAATAGCTGGTTCTCCAAGGTAGCAGGTCCTCCAAAGAGCTGTTCTCCACAGTGTAGCTGGTCCTTCAGGTTTTGGAGTAGTACAGGTCCTTCAGGGTGTTGAGTAGTACTGGTCCTCCAGGATGCCGATCTCCAGGGTAGGCTGTCCTTCAGGGTTGTTGGAGCGGTAGCTGGTCCTCCAGGGTAGCTGGTCCTCCAAGGTAGCTGGTCCTCAGAGATGCTGTCCTCCAGGGTTAGTCGTTCCTCCAGCGTAACTGGTCCTTCTCAGGGTTGCTAAGTGGTAGCTGTCCTTCAGGGTTTGCTAGAAGTGGTAGCTGTCCTTCAGGGTTCTAGAGTGTAGCTGGTCCTTCAGGGTTGCTAGATTGGTAACTAGGTCCTCCAGGGTTGCTGAGTAGAATAGAAGCTGGTCCTCCAGGTATGACTGGATAGCTGGTCCTCCAGGGTTATTGGGGTAGCTGGTCCTCCAGGGTTGCTGGAGTAGCATAACGGTCCTCCAGGGTTGCTGGAGGGTAGCTGGTCTTCCAGGGTTGCTGAAGGGTAACTGTTCCTCCAGGTTTGCGATAGTATAGTTTATTCCTTCGCAG
Organism: Cherax quadricarinatus; assembly: GCF_026875155.1. Classification (NCBI taxonomy): domain Eukaryota; kingdom Metazoa; phylum Arthropoda; class Malacostraca; order Decapoda; family Parastacidae; genus Cherax; species Cherax quadricarinatus. The sequence continues at coordinate 35,339,601 of NC_069444.1, forward strand.
GGGTTACTGAAGTGCTGGGACCTCCGAGGTTGCTGGGAGTAGCCATAGGCAGGTCCTCCTGGGTTGCTGTATGGGGTAGCTGGTCCCTCCAGGGTGCGTGTAGTAGTGCCTGGTCCTCCAGGGTTACTGGAGTGGTAGCATGTCCACCAGGGTTGCTGGAGTGGTAACTGGGTCCTCCAGGGTTACTGGAGTGGTAGCTGGTCCTCAAGGGTTGCTGAGTGGTAGCTGGTCCTCTCATGGATGCCTGTGTTGGTAGCTGGTCCTCCAGGGTTTACAGGATTGGTAACTGGCCTCCAGGGTTGCTTGTTGGTAGCTGGTCCTCCAGGGTTGCTAGAGAGGTGGCACTGGTTCTCCTCAGGGTTGCTGGCAAAGTAGCCTGGTCCTCCAGGTTTATTTGTTCCTCCAGGGTTGCCGGAGTGGTAGGTGGGAGGTAGTGATCATAACAGCTGATGAGAGAAGGTCTGATCTCCTTGTTATATCTCCAACATTTTTACCTCCACTAAACTGGTTGCCAAATCTTCATATTTACAGTAAGTGAGGCAGTGTGTCACACCCTCCCTTACCCTTGCTTCCTACATGTAGGCTCAGGGCCGGAATAACCCTGCCCTGCCCTTGCTTCCTTCTGTGGCCAGACAGGAACACCCTCCCTACCCTTGCTTCCCTCCTGTGGCCAGGGCAGTAAACCCTGGGGCCTACCCTTGCTTCCTCCTGTGGCCAAGGCAAGAAACACCTCCCTACCGCTTTGTTTCCTCCCTGTGGCCATGGCATGAGGGGGGGGAACAACTCCTCCCCTCCCCTTCCTTCTTTCCATGTGGGCCAGTGCAGGAACACCTCCCTAACCCTTGCTTCCCCTCCTGTGTCCAGGGCAGGAACACCCTCCCCTACCCTTGCTCCTCCTGTGCCAGGGGCAGGAACACCCCTCCCTTGCCCTTGCTTCCTCCTGTGGCCAGGGCATGAACACCCTCCCTAAACGCCTGTCCTTCCTCCTGTGGCCAGGGCGGGAACACCCTCCCTACCCTTCCTTCCTCCTGTTGGCCCAGAAACACCCTACTTACCCCTTGCTTCCTCCTGTGGCCAGGGCGGAACACCCTCCCTATACCCTTGCTTCCTCCTGTGGCCTGGGCAGGAACACCCTACCCTTAGCTTTCCTCCTGTGGCCAAGGGCTGAAAAAACGCTACCCTTTTTGCTTCTCCTGTGCCAGGGCAGGCACACCTTACCCTTGCTTCCTCCAGTGGCCGGCAGGCACACCCTAACCTTGTTTCCCTGTGGCCAGGGCAGAACACCCTTCCTACCCTTGCTTCTCCTGTGGCCAGGCAAGGGACACCCTACCCTTGCTTTTCCTCCTGTGGCCAAGGCATGGCACGACACCTAACCCTTGCTTCCTCCTTGGCCAGGGCAGCACACCCTACCCTTGCTCGCCTCCTGTGGCAAAGCAGGAACAGCCCTCCCTACCCTTGCTCCCACCTGTTGCCAGAAGCAGGAACACCCTCCCTAATACCTTGCATCCTTTCCTGTGGCCAGAGCAGGAACACCTCCCTACCCGTGCTTCCTCCTGTGGCCAGGGCAGGAACAACCTCCTCCCTACCCTTGCTTCCTCCTGTGGCCAGGGCATGAATACCTCCCTGCCCTTGCTTCCTTCTGTGGCCAGAGCAGGAACAACCTCCACCATTGCTTCCCTCCTTCTGGCCAGGGCTAGAACACCCTCCCTACCCTTGCTTGCCCTCCATGTGGCCAGGGCAGGAACACCCTCCCTACCCATGCTCCTTCCTGTGCCAGGGCAGGAACACCTCCTTCCCTTCCTTCTTCCTGTGGCCAGGGCAGGAACACCCTACCTTGCTTCCTCCTTTGGCCAGGGGCAGGACACCACCCGTTCTTGCTCCTGAGGCCAGGGCATGGAACCCCTCCCTATCCTTGTCTTACCTCCTGTGGCCAGGGCAGAACACCCTCCCTAACCCTTGCTTCCTCCTGTGGCCAGGGCACGTAACACCCCCCTTACCCTTTGCTTCCTCCTGTTGTGCCGAGGCAGGAACACCCTCCCTACCCTTGCTTCCTTTCCTCCTGTGGCCATGCAGGACAACCCTCCCTCCCTTGCTTTCCTCTGTGGCCAGGGCAGGAACCACCCTCCCTTCCCTTCCTTCTTCCGTGGCCAGGGCAGGAACCACCCTCCCCTACCCTTGCTTCCTCCTGTTGCCAGGGGCAGAACACCTCGCTACCCTTGCTTCCTCCTGTGTCCAGGGCAGGAACACCCAACCCTTGCTTCCTCCCTGTGGCCAGGCAGAACACACCCGACCCTTTTCTTCCTCCTGTGGCCGGAGGCAGGGTAACAACCCACCCTATCCAAGCTTCCTCCTGTGGCCAGGCAGGAACACTCCCCCTACCGTTGCTTCCTCCTGTGGCCATGGCAGGAACACCCTCCCTACCCTTGCTTCCTCCTGGGCCATGTCAGGTAACACCCTCCCTACTACCCTTGCTGTCCTCCTGTGGCCAGTCAGGAACACACTCCCACCCTTGCTTCCTCCTGTGGCCAGGGCAGAATACCCTCCCTAACCCTTGCTTTCCTCCTGTGGCCAGGGCAGGAACAACCCTTCTTACCCTTGCTTTCCTCCTGTGCCAGGCAGGAAACACCCTCCCTACCACTTGCTACCTCCTGTGCCCAGTGGCAGAACCCCCTACCTTCTTCTCCTGTGGCGAGGTGCGAAAAACCCCACCCTTGCTACCTCCTGTGGCCAGGTCAGCACACCTTACCCTTGCATCCTCCATGTTCCAGGTCACGGCACATCCCTACCCTTGTTTTCCTCCTGTGGCCAGGGCCAGGAACACCCTACCCTTTGCTTCCTCCCTGTGCCAGGGCAGGGAACAACCGTACCCTTGTTTCCTCCTGTGGCCAAGGGTCAGGCACACACCTTACCCTTGCTTCCTCCTTTGGCCAGGGCCAGGCCACCCAAACCCTTGTGTTCCAGATATGGCCAGGGCATGAACACCCCCCCTACCCTTGCTTCCTCCTGTGGCCAGGGCAGGAACACCCTCCCTACCCTTGCTACCTCCTTCCTCCTGTGGCAGGGCAGTGCACACCTTACCACTTGACTTCCTCCCTGGTGGGCCAGGGCATGAACACCCTACCCTGTTTCCCTCCTCCTGTGGCCAGGGCGCAACACCTTACCCTTGCTTCCTCTCAGTTGGCCAGGGCAGGCACACCCTAACCCTTGTTTTCCTCCTGTCCAAGGGAACAGGAACCCCTCCCTACCGTAGCTTCCTCTGTGCCAGAGCAGGAACACCCTCCTACCCTTGCTCCCCTCCTGTGAGCCAGAGCAGGGACACCCTCCCTACTTCCAATGTTGCTCCCTCCTGTGGCCAGAGCAGGAACACCCTCGCCTACCTTGCTTCCCCTGTGGGCCAGAGCAGGAACAACGCCTCCCTACCCTAGCTCTCCCTGTGGTCAGGGCAGGAACACCCTCCCTACCCTTGCTTCCTCCTGTGCCAGGGCATGAATACCCTCACCTGCCCTTGCTTCCTTCTGTGTCAGAGCAGACAAAACCAAACCCCTCCCCGCCCTACCCTTGCTTTTTCCCTCCTGTGGCCAGGGCAGTAAACACCCCCCTACCCTTGCTTCCTCCTGTGGCCAGGGCAGGAACACCGTCCCCTACCCTTGCTTCCTCTGTGGCCAGGGCAGGAACACCTTCCCTTCCCTTCTTCCTGTGGCCAGGGCAGGAATCACCCTCCTACCCTTGCCTCCTCTCCTGTGGCCAAGCATGAACACCCTCCCCTACCCTTGCTCCCTCCTGGGCCAGAGCAGGAGGAACACCCTCCCTACCCATCTTCCTCCTGTGGAGCCAGAGCAGTAATCACCCTCCCCTTAAAAAGCCCTTGCTCCCTCCAGTGCCAGAGCAGGAACACCCTCCATAAACCCTTGCTCCCTCCTGTGGCCAGAGCAGGAACATAACCCTCCCAAACCCTTGCTTCCACCCGTGTGCCAGAGCAGGAACACCCTCCCCTACCCGTTGCTCCTATCCTGAGTCCAGAGCAGGAACACCCTCCTACCCTTGCTCCCTCCTGTGGCTCAGAGCAGGAACACCCTCCATACCCTGCATCGTCCTGTGGCCATAAGCAGGAAACACCCTCCTACCCTTGCTTCCTCCTGTGGCCAGGGTCAGAACACCCTCCCTACCCTTAGCTTCCTCCTGAGGCAGGCCAGGAATACCTCCCTGCCCTTGCATCCTTCTGTGGCCAGAGCAGGAACATCCCTCCCTACCCTTGCTTCCTCCTGTGGCCAGGGCAGAAAGCACCCTCCCCGTACCCTTGCTTCCTCCTGTGGCCAAGGCAGGAACCCCCTCCCTACCCTTTGCTTTCCTTCCCTGTGGACCAGGTCAGGAACAAAACCCTTCCCCCTTCCCTTCCTTCTTCCGTGGCCCATGGCAGGAAACAAACCCATCCCTACCCTTGCTTCCTCCTGTGGCCAGGGCAGGAACAACCCTCCCTACCCATATGCTTCCTCCTTGTGGCCAGGCAGGAACAACCCTCCCTGCCTTGCTTCCTCCAGTGGCCAGGCAGGAGACCCTCCCACCCTTGATTCCTTCTCCTGGTGGCAGGAACACCCTTCTTACCCTTAGCTTCCTCTCTGTGCCAGGGCAGGAACACCCTCCCTACCTTGCTTCCCCCTCCTGTGTCCAGGGCAGGAACAACCCTACCCTTGCTTCCTCCTGTGGCCAGGGCTGAAAAAACGCTACCCTTGCTTTCCCTCCTGTGGCCAGGGCAGGCACACCTTACCCTTGCTTCCTCCAGTGCCAGGGCAAGGCAACCCCCTACCCCTAGTTTCCACTTCCTGTTGCCAGGGCAGGAACACCCTCCCTACCGCTTGCTTCCTCCTGTGGCCAGGCAGGTACACCCTACCCTTGTTACCCCCCCTCCTCCTCCGGTGGCCAAGGCAGGCACACCTTACCCTGCTTCCTCCTGTGGCCAGGGCAGGCACAAACCAAGCCCATGCTCCCGTCCTGTGGCCAAAGCAGACACACCCTCCCTACCCTTGCTCCCTCCTGTGGCCCAGAGCAGGGACACCCTCCCAACCATTGCTTCCTCCGTGGCCAGAGCAGGAACATGCCCTCCCTACCCTTGCTATCTCCTGTGCTAGGGCAAGGAACACCCTCCCTACCCTTGCTTCCCTCCTGTTGGCCGGAGGGGCAGAATACCCTCCCTGCCTTGCTTTCCCTTTCTGTGGCCCGAGAGCAGGAACTACCCTCCCTACCCTTTCTTCCGCTGTGCCAGGGCAGGAACACCCTCCCTACCCTTGCTTCCTCCTGTGGCCAGGGCAGGAAACACCCTCCCTACCGCCCATGCTGTCCTCCTGTGGCCAGGGCAGGATAAAAAAAAAACAAAAAAAAAAAACAACCCTCCCTTCCTTGCCATCTTCCTGTGGCCAGGGCAGGAACACCCATCCCTACAACCTTGCTTCCTCCTGTGGCCAGGGCGGGAACACCCTACCCTTTCTTGCTCCAGTGGCCAGGGCATGAACAACCCTCCCAATCCAGCTTCCCTCCTGTGGCCAGGCAGGAACCCCCTCCCTACCCTTGCTTCCCTCCTGTGGCCAGGGACGAACACCCTCCCTACCCCTTGCTCCTCCTGTGGGCCAGGCAGGAACAACCCTTCCCTACCCTTGCTTCCTCTGTGGCCAGGGCTAAGGAACACCCTCCCTTACCCTTGCTTTTCCCTCCTGGTGGCCAGTGCAGGGAACAACCCTCCCTTCCTTCCTTCTTCCTGGTGGCCAGCAGGAACCCCCTCACCTACCCTTGCTATCCTCCTGTGGCCAGGGCATGAACACCCTACCCCTACCCTGCTTCCTCCTGTGGCCAGGCAGGAACAGCCCTACCCTTGCTTCCTCCAGTGGCCAGGGCAGACACCCTACCCTTTCTTCCTCCTGTGGCCAGGGCAGGAACCCCTTCCAATAATCTTGCTTCCTCCCTTTGGCCAGGGCAGGAACACCCTCCCTACCGTTTCTTCCTCCTGTGGCCAGGGCAGGAACACCCACCCTACCCTTGCTTCCTCCTGTGGCCAGGGCAGGAACACCCTCCCTACCCTGTGCTTCCTCCTGTGCCAGTGCAGGAACAACCCTCCCTACCCTTTGCCTTCCTCCTGTGGACAGGGCAGGAAATACCTCTCCCTACCCTTGCTTCCTCCTGTGGCCAGGGCAGAACACCCTTCTACCCTTGCTTCCTCTGTGGCCAGGAGGAACACCCTCCCCTACCCTTGCAGTCCTCCTGTGGACAGGGCAGAACCACCCTACCCTTGCTTCCTCCTGTCTGTGGCCAGGGCTGAAAAACCCCTACCCTTGGACTTCCTCCTTGTGGCCAGGCAGGCACACACCTTACCGCTTGCTTCCTCCAGTGGCCAGGGCAGGCACACCGGTACCCTTGTTTCCCTCCTGTGGCCAGGCAGGAACACCCTAACCCTTACTTCCTCACTGTGGCCAGGGCAGGGACACCGAACCCTTTGTTTCCTCCTGTGGCCAAGGCAGGCACACCTTACCCTTGTCTTCCCTCTGTGGCCAGGCAGGCACACCCTAAACCCTTGTTTCCTGCTATGAGGCCCCAGGCAGGAATCACCCACCACGTACCTTGCTTTCCACTGTGGCCAGGGCAGGAACACCCTCCCCTACCCTTGCATCCTCCTGTGGGCCCAGGGCAGGCCACACCTTACCCTTGCTTCCCCTGTGGCCAGGGAGGAACACCCTATCCCTTGTTTTCCCTCCTGTGGCGCATGGCAGGGCACACCTTACCCTTTTCTTCCTCCGTGCCAGGGCAGGCACACCCTACCCTGCTCCCTCTTGTGGCCAGAGCAGGACACCCTCCCCTAAACCCTGCTCCCACCTGTGGCCAGAGCAGTAACAAACCCTCCCTACCCTTGCTTCCCTCCATGGCCAGAGCAGGAACACCCTCCCTACGACTCGTTAGCTTCCTCCTTGTGCCCAGGGCAGGAACACACCTCTCACCCTCCCTACCTCTTGCTTCCTCCTGTGGCCAGGGCAGAATACCCCCCTGCCCTTTTCCTTCCTTCTGTGGCCAAGAGCAGAACACCCTCCCTACCCTTGCTTCCTCCTGTGGCCCAGGGCAGAACACCCCCCTACCCTTTGCCTTCCTCCTGTGGGCCAGGCAGTAACACCCTCCCTTCCCTTCATCCTTCTTCCTGTGGCCTCAGGGCAGGACATACCTACCCTACCCTAGCTTCCTCCTGTGCCAGGGCAGGAACACCCGTCCCTACTACCCCCCTTGCTTCCTCCTGTGGCCAGGGCAGGAACATCCTACCCTTGCTCCTCCTGTTGGCCAGGGCAGAACAACACCCTACCCTTGCTTCCTCCTGTGGCCAGGGTGGCCAAGAACACCCTCCCAAACCTTCTTCCCTCCTGTGGCCAGGGTCAGAACACTCCTCCCTACCCTTGCTTCTTCCTGTGGCAGGGCGAAGAACACCACCTACCCTTGCTTCCTCCTGTGGCCAGGGGCAGGAACACCCTCCCTACCTTGCTTCCTCCTGTGGCTAGGGGCAGAACACCCTAACCCTTGCTTCCTCCTCCTGTGGCCCAGGTCCTGGAAAAAACCCTACCCTTGCTTCCTCCTGTGGCCAGTGCAGGCACACCATGAACCCTGCTTCCCCTCCAGTGGCCAGGGGCAGGGCACACCCAACCTTGTTTTCCCCTCCTGTGGCCAGGGCAGGAACACCCTCCCTATCCCTTGGCTTCCTCCTGTGGCCAGGCAGGGACAACCCTACCCTTGTTTTTCCTCTGTGGCCAAGGCAAGGCACACCTTACCCTTGCTTCCTCCTGTGGGCCAGGGCAGGCACACCCTACCCTTGTTTCCTTGCCTAAGGCCAGTGCGACTGGAACACCCTCCCTACCCTTGCTTCCTCCTCGCTGTGGCCAGGGCAGGAACACCCTCCCTACCCTTTGCTTCCTCCTGTGGCCAGTGCAAGGCACACCTTAACCCTTGTTCCTCCTTGGCCAGGGCAGAACACCCTACCCTTGTTTCCTCCTGTGGCCAGGGCAGGAACACCCTACCCTTGCTTCCTCCTGTGGCCAGGACAGGAACACCCCCCCTACCCTTGCTTCCTCCTGTGGCCAGGGCAGGCACACCTTACCCTTGCTTCCTCCTGTGGCCAGGGCAGGCACACCTTACCCTTGCTTCCTCCTGTGGCCAGGGCAGCGACACCCTACCCTTGCTTCCCCCTGACCCTGCTGACCATGAGTGAGAAGGTGAGGAGAAATAGCAGCAGAAGGGAAGGAAGATGAGAGGAAGAATTTGGGTGAGAGGAAGAAGAGTGGAGGTATAGGAGGAGGGGATAAAGATTAGGAAATTGGGGGGGGAGAATGATGAGGAGGAAAAATGAGGAAGCAACAGAGAAAGAAAATAAGAAAGAAGAGCAGAAGTGGAGTTGACTGCTTGTAATATTCCTTGTCGCCTTCTTAAAAGATGCTGGGGACGCCATCTTGAGTGTTTATCTTAACTCTCAAAATATTGACACAGTAAATATCTCAGAAAACAATGCTGGGGTGGGTTGCACCTTGGGGTGAGGGAGGACCAGGAGGGGAATGACCGAGAGGGAATCACCGGGAGGGAGAACATCCAGAGGGGATGCACAGGGAGGGAGAACACCGAGAAGGGATTACCGAGAGGGGAAGCAACCAGAAGGGGGTCACTGGGAGGGGGATCACCGGGAGGGGGTCACCGGGAAGGGGTCACCGGGAGGGGGGGTCATTGAGAAGTTAAGATGTGGGATTACAGTGTTACTATAATAATTATAATAATAATAATAATTTGTACAAATAGAGGATACAACTGACATGCTGTATAGAGAGCCTCTACTTATGCCGAACATTTCGGACAACTTAGATCAATCTTATCAAGGAACGGGTGGGGCTTGAACCCATGGCAAGCGAGTCGTAAAACTCACAGGCCAGTGCGTTAGCAACTGAGCCAGCTGACTCTAAAAAGATTCATCCAGCTGGGTATATTTCTATACACACGATTTCGTAAGTCATGATAGCTTAATCTTGTCCCCCAGGATTCCACTCATCACAGTTGTCAAACACTCAGGTACCTACTTACTGCTAGGTGAACAGGAGCAGCAGGTTCATGGAAACAAGCCTAAAGTTTCGCCCGAGCCAGACCTGTTCCGGACTTCCTCAGTATGTGAGTTGAGGACGCTATTAACCAGGCTGGTAGGAAATGCCAAAATTTTGGTTGAACCCGGAAAAAATCCTATAGAAATAATTTTGATGGCATTTATTAAAGAAATATGCCATTACGTACTTAAAATCCACATCAATTCCTTTTGTGGATTTTTCTTTTTACAAGGATTTAAAAGATGCATTTCATGACTGTGTTTAAGTTTTGGTCAAATGATTGAGGGACGAGTGATAATGACTTTTAATCACGTTGATAACCACTTCAGTTTCTTTTGTCACCGAATTGTTAAATAAAAGAAGTAGGAATGATCTTGTATACGAGACATCTTAATAACTGGCATTTTTTTTAGTATATGTTGTTGTGTGTGTGTGAATTTGATATGAGATGAACAACATTACCAACACCATGAGTGAACAGGCTGAAGAACAGTCATCATAGGCTGGTGCTGGTGTTTATGTAAATGTCTTATATGATTAAAACTGTGTTATTTGCCTTCAGTATTCTGAGAATCAGGATCCAGTAGTAGTTGACAGAAAGGGTCTGGATGCGCTCTTAGATACGAGGTCGTCGAGACGTTCATCGAGGTCGTGGAGACGTTCATCGAGGTCGTGGAGACGTTCATCGAGGTCGTGGAGATAGTTCAGTTACTATCCAGTCAAGACTCAAACCTCATCAGTGGGCAACGTTCTCGTACATGTTATTTGTCAGAAGAAATGCACCAAGAATAAAAAGAACACCAAGGATATGTATGCCAGTGATAGATCATATACAATAGCGACTTGAAGTCTTCCAATGATAAAACATTTAAGTAGAAAGAAAATTGCATATTTTGTGGTGATGTGACAATTCTTGACCCCAGACACCCAGACAAAGATCCTGTAATACTTGTTCGAACATTTCCCAACAGAAATACTATTGTGGAGCAATGCTGCAGTCGGGCTGACTAGTGGGCAAATGAAATTCAAACTCGACTTGAGAGATGTATTGATTTGGTGGCAGGAGAGGGTAGATACCGGCTTCGTTGGGCTATCAGGCAATTCATGCGTACCTTATGTAAAGAGAAAAAAAACATAGATGGGTTTATATTTGTACGTAGATTTTTCTGAACTTTGATCTCTGGCTAGTGCTTGACACTATGCGTGAGGTGATGATATCATTTTGTGAGGAACAGATGGTGGACCTGAGTAGAGTGCAGTATGAGCCTGTGAATAAAAGTAGAAGCCAGTAGGGAGGTGGTTCCAGTTGACCCCATTAGTTTTTATTTCATGCAATGTATTGTATGAGCACCATGAAAGTATATTGTTAATGTTCTGTACTTTGTATATGAGTGTTAGGAATAATCTTGTGGCCTGCACACCTGGTTGTAGCACGATAACCAAGGAAGACATTAGGAACGAGCAAAAGACAGCAGAGAGTAAATACTTATATCCTTCACTAAACAACGTGCAATTGTGTGTACAATATTTACAGAGGATATATAGAGAAAGGCTATTTGCAAGCAAGAGACACGGTAAGAAACATCTTTGACCAGACTTGGAGGTAAATCTGCCAGTGTTACCTCACGTGTGTCCAACATCGCTTCACAAATTTGGCGGGCTTCCCTGTGGTTGGTTGGGTTGAACCAAGGTGCTAGCATAACGAGGGGACCCGGCTCATTATACCCTTAGCATCTGGTTCACTGGTCGGGAGGACATGCCTATGTGGGTGTGTGACATACGCCGAATAAAATGAAGGGTACTTTTATCATGTCACAATGGGATGACAGTATTTCCTACCTCCTCAAGGATTATTTTATGAAAAAGACTAGTCTGAACTAGTGTGAACAATCTAAATAGACTTGACAAGCCTCATCCCGAAGACTGAAGCTCAACAGTTGCAGCAGGGGACACTTGTGACTGATGGTGGCTGGCTGTTGTTGTACTACGTAAGATAGAGAACAATATAAGTTTTGAAACAGTATAGTTCCTTTCTGGTGAACAGATATACTTTTGATGGGTTTCGAAAGTTTTCATACTCTCGAAGCCCGGCCCTGGGCCAAGCTTGTCGTGTTTGCGTGGTCAACCAGGCTGTTGCTGCTGGTGGCCCACTGGCCCACATATCCGTGGCCCACTGGCCCACATATCCGTGGCCCACTGGCCCACATATCCGTGGTCCACTGGCCCACATATCCGTGGCCCACATATCCGTCACATTCTGCTTGATCCAGCACATGGCGGAAGAAATTATCTAGTTTCACTTTACACTTGCATATTTCTCCCAGCAGTGTTTCTGATAATTTCTTTTAAAGACTTCTTCACTTCTTCGTTTCTGATATCTTGCAGGATGTTAAAAGGTCTGGGACAGAGCGTGTTGTTACAGTGTTCTCCTATTGTGCCAACAGCATCCCTGCTTTTCACTGGGTTTATTCTACACATTCTCCCATATCTCTCACTCCAGTATGTTATGGAAGATTTGGGATAAGTCCCCTCGAGTACTTTCTCCGTATATATTATCATTTATCTTTCTCTTTTCCCCAGGGAATATCATATATGTACGTACTCTGCATTGTCTGGCGTATACGGAAACCTCTAAGTTAATAACCATGAGCACAAACATCGGAAGTGTAACAGTCTCAGCCGATATTTTGAAAATAAATACTTCTAAGGCTTATAAAGACCTAGCGACATTTCTTTCTAAGAAAAGGAACGAGATACAGTTCATTAGCCTCCCTTCAAACCACCTTCAGTACCAGGTGACATCATAGTATTAATGTAAACAGTGACCATGTCCACACATTAATCGTGTCAAGAGTATTGAAATTTGCCTGTAATGGAGGGCCTGTTACTATTGTTACAGAGGACACTGACGTGTTCATCATGTTGCTTTATCACTGGGATACTTACATGGCTGATATATTGCTCAGCAAGGAGAGCAGACGCTCAGTGGCAGGACAAATATGTAGCATGAAGGAAGCTTATGATAGTTTGCCTGTAGAGATTCAGAAGTACTTCATTCATTTGTGCATGCTTGGAGTGCCTGCAAGACCACGTCAGCAACATACGGTCATGCAGACAGCTGAAGAAGGCCACAGATGTGCTAGTTAAGTCAGACACAATCAGCATGCAAGACAACAGTAGAATTTAGTGATGCTGCAGTTCGTCTTGTTTATCATTTACTTAATTGGAGGAAGTAAGTACACAATCCCCTTACACGGATGTGTGTCAAGATATATGACACGGATGACCAAAGTAACACAGTGAACCACATGATAACCAAATACTGTAAGTGCAGTCCGCTACCATATTTTAGGCATTCTCCTCCAGGTTGAGAGATAACACTATGCCAGTAATGATTATTTAAAAAAAGCCGTATGTTGAGTTGAAAGGAGACCGATGGATCCCTTTAATCTATCATGACTGATGAAGATGAAGTACTAACAAAAGTCCTAAAATTTACACCGTGCAAGAATACAAGTAAGGGGGAATGAAACTCTGCGGTACAAAGTGCTCTGGTCACAATAATATGGTTTACAATAAGTAACATCATGAGCATGGTGTCGAGGTGACTCCTGCAACAACACACAACCAATCATGGTCACTCATGACCAAACTGATGTTATGGAGACAGAACAGGTCAGTAAAGACAGTTTCACGCTCCTAATTTATTGGACCGATAATAAAACAAACATAACCTTCAATGGTCCTTATTTTAAATACATTTCAAAATCCCTAGAGTGAATTGATGGGGATTTTAAGTATGTGATTTACAGCAATTCTGCATCACATGGCAATATTATTTCTATACGATGTTACAATATTCTATCTACAAAGTTACAGTGATGTGGTTACAATGTTTTGTTAAAAAGTTTCAAGGATGGGGCTACAGTGTTACAATGTTCTCGGTGCACAGTTACAATAATGAGGCTACAATGTTACAATGAGAGAGACAGCAACACGCATATAAAACTTAGATAATTTGACCAATTAAAAGTTTAAATGAGAAACTTTATGTTGTCGAGCTGCTGGTATATTGAGGTGAAAAGATTACCACTAAGCTGCTGGTAGCTGGTCCTCCAGGGTAGCTGGTCCTCCAGGGTAGCTGGTCCTCTAGGGTTGCTGGTCCTCCAGGGTAGCTGGTCCTCCAGGGTAGCTGGTCCTCCAGGGTAGCTGGTCCTCCAGGGTAGCTGGTCCTCCAGGGTAGCTGGTCCTCCAGGGTAGCTGGTCCTCCAGGGTAGCCGGTCCTCCAGGGTAGCTGGTCCTCCAGGGTAGCTGGTCCTCCAGGGTAGCTGGTCCTCCAGGGTAGCTGGTCCTCCAGGGTAGCTGGTCCTCCAGGGTACTGGCCCTCCAGGGTAGCTGGTCCTCCAGGGTAGCCGGTCCTCCAGGGTAGCTGGTCCTCCAGGGTAGCTGGTCCTCCAGGGTAGCTGGTCCTCCAGGGTAGCTGGTCCTCCAGGGTAGCTGGTCCTCCAGGGTAGCTGGTCCTCCAGGGCAGCCGGTCCTCCAGGGTAGCCGGTCCTCCAGGGTAGCTGGTCCCCCCAGGGTAGCTGGTCCTCAGGGTAGCTGGTCCTCCAGGGTAGCTGGTCCTCCAGGGTTGCTGGTCCTCCAGGGTAGCTGGTCCTCCAGGGTAGCTGGTCCTCCAGGGTAGCTGGTCCTCCAGGGTAGCTGGTCCTCCAGGGTTGCTGGTCCTCCAGGGTTGCTGGTCTCCAGGGTTGCTGGTCCTCAGGGTTGCTGGCCTCCAGGTTTGCGGTCCTCCAGGTTTAGCTGGTCCCAGGTAGCTGTCCTCCAGGGTAGTGGTCCTCCAGGGTTGTGGTCTCCAGGGTAGCTGGTCCCCAGGGTTGCTGGTCCTCCAGGTTGCTGGTCCTCCAGGGAAAGTGGTCTCCAGGGTTGCGGGTCCCCCAGGTTGCTGGTCCTCAGGGTAGTGGTCCTCAGGGTACGCTGGTCCTCCAGGGTTGCTGGTCCTCCAGGGTAGCTGGTCCTCAGGGTAGCTGGTCCTCCAGGGTAGTGGTCCTCCAGGGTTGCGGGTTCCTCCAGGGTAGCTGGTCCTCCAGGGTAGCTGTCCTCGGGTAGCTGGTCTCCAGGTTTAGCTGTCCTCCAGGGTAGCTGTCCTCAAAGAGGTTGCTGGTCCTCCAGGTTTGTTTGGTCCTCCAGGGTTGCTGGTCCTCCAGGGTAGATGTCCTCCAGGGTAGCTGGCCTCAGGGTAGCTGGTCCTCCAGGTTGCTGGTCCTCCAGGGTTGCTGGTCCTCCAGGGTTGCTGGTCCTCCAGGGTAGCTGGTCCTCCAGGGTAGCTGGTCCTCCAGGGTTGCTGGTCCTCCAGGGTAGCTGGTCCTCCAGGGTTGCTGGTCCTCCAGGGTAGCTGGTCCTCCAGGGTAGCTGGTCCTCCAGGGTTGCTGGTCCTCCAGGGTTGCTGGTCCTCCAGGGCAGCCGGTCCTCCAGGGTAGCTGGTCCTCCAGGGTTGCTGGTCCTCCAGGGTTGCTGGTCCTCCAGGGCAGCCGGTCCTCCAGGGTAGCTGGTCCTCCAGGGTAGCTGGTCCTCCAGGGTTGCTGGTCCTCCAGGGTAGCTGGTCCTCCAGGGTTGCTGGTCCTCCAGGGTTGCTGGTCCTCCAGGGTAGCTGGTCCTCCAGGGTAGCTGGTCCTCCAGGGTTGCTGGTCCTCCAGGGTAGCTGGTCCTCCAGGGTTGCTGGTCCTCCAGGGTTGCTGGTCCTCCAGGGCAGCCGGTCCTCCAGGGTAGCTGGTCCTCCAGGGTAGCTGGTCCTCCAGGGCAGCCGGTCCTCCAGGGTAGCTGGTCCTCCAGGGTAGCTGGTCCTCCAGGGCAGCTGGTCCTCCAGGGTAGCTGGTCCTCCAGGGTTGCTGGTCCTCCAGGGTAGCTGGTCCTCCAGGGTAGCTGGCCCTAGGGTGCTGGTCCTCCAGGGTAGCCGGTCCTCCAGGGTAGCTGGTCCTCCAGGGTAGCCGGTCCTCCAGGGTAGCTGGTCCTCCAGGGTAGCTGGTCCTCCAGGGTTGCTGGTCTTCCAGGGTAGCTGGTCCTCCAGGGTAGCTGGTCCTCCAGGGTAGCCGGTCCTCCAGGGTAGCCGGTCCTCCAGGGTAGCTGGTCCTCCAGGGTAGCTGGTCCTCCAGGGTAGCTGGTCCTCCAGGGTAGCCGGTCCTCCAGGTTAGCTGGTCCTCCAGGGTAGCTGGTCCTCCAGGGTAGCTGGTCCTCCAGGGTAGCCGGTCCTCCAGGGTAGCCGGTTCTCCAGGGTAGCCGGTCCTCCAGGGTAGCCGGTCCTCCAAGGTAGCTGGTCCTCCAGGGTAGCTGGTCCTCCAGGGTAGCCGGTCCTCCAGGGTAGCTGGTCCTCCAGGGTTGCTGGTCCTCCAGGGTTGCTGGAGTAGTAGCTGGTCCTCCAGAAGAGCTGGTTCTCCAAGGTAGCTGGTCCTCCAGAATAGCTGGTTCTCCAAGGTAGCTGGTTCTCCAGAAGAGCTGGTTCTCCAAGGTAGCTGGTCCTCCAGAAGAGCTGGTTCTCCAAGGTAGCTGGTCCTCCAGAAGAGCTGGTTCTCCAAGGTAGCTGGTCCTCCAGAAGAGCTGGTTCTCCAAGGTAGCTGGTCCTTCAGGGTTGTTGGAGTAGTAGCTGGTCCTTCAGGGTTGTTGGAGTAGTAGCTGGTCCTCCAGGGATGCCGATCCTCCAGGGTAGCTGGTCCTTCAGGGTTGTTGGAGCGGTAGCTGGTCCTCCAGGGTAGCTGGTCCTCCAAGGTAGCTGGTCCTCAAGAGATGCTGGTCCTCCAGGGTAGCTGGTCCTCCAGCGTAACTGGTCCTTCAGGGTTGCTAGAGTGGTAGCTGGTCCTTCAGGGTTGCTAGAGTGGTAGCTGGTCCTTCAGGGTTGCTAGAGTGGTAGCTGGTCCTTCAGGGTTGCTAGATTGGTAACTGGTCCTCCAGGGTTGCTGGAGTAGTATAGCTGGTCCTCCAGGTTTGCTGGAGTAGCTGGTCCTCCAGGGTTATTGGGGTAGCTGGTCCTCCAGGGTTGCTGGAGTAGCATAACTGGTCCTCCAGGGTTGCTGGAGGGGTAGCTGGTCTTCCAGGGTTGCTGAAGGGGTAACTGGTCCTCCAGGGTTGCTGGAGTAGTATAGTTAGTCTTCCAGGGTTACTGAAGTAGCTGGTCCTCCAGGGTTGCTGGAGTAGCATAGCTGGTCCTCCTGGGTTGCTGTAGGGGTAGCTGGTCCTCCAGGGTTGCTGTAGTAGTAGCTGGTCCTCCAGGGTTACTGGAGTGGTAGCTGGTCCTCCAGGGTTGCTGGAGTGGTAACTGGTCCTCCAGGGTTACTGGAGTGGTAGCTGGTCCTCCAGGGTTGCTGGAGTGGTAGCTGGTCCTCCTATGGGTATGGCCTCGGGTTGGTGTAACTGGTCCTCCAGGGGTTACTGGATTGGTAACTGGTCCTCCAGGGTTGCTGGGTTGGTAGCTGGTCCTCCAGGGTTGCTAGAGTGGTGGTAGCTGGTTCTCCAGGGTTGCTGGCATAGTAGCTGGTCCTCCAGGTTATTTGTTCCTCCAGGGTTGCCGGAGTGGTAGGTGGGTGGTAGTGATCATGACACAGCTGGATGAGAGAAGGTCTGATCTCCTGTATATATCCAACATTTTACCTCCACTAAACTGGTTGCCAATCATTCATATTTACAGTAAGTGAGGCAGTGTGTCAGCTGTGAACCAGTTGAGGTTCAGTTGCGGTGCTTCAGTGTGAATTGGGAGTGCCAGGTGTGGCAATGGTGTCAGGTGTGGACCATGAGCAGTGAGATGGCAGTGAGTGTGTCAGATTGTGGACGCAGTTGAGGCAGTGTGTCAGTAGGGTGTGGTCAGGTGTGACAGGTGAGGCAGTGTGTCAGATGTGGACCAGTTGAGGCAATGTGTCAGGTGTGGACCAGATAAGGCAATGTGTCAGGTGTTGACCATTTGAGGCAGTGTGTTAGGTGTTGAGCAGGTGAGGCAGTGTGTCAGGTGTGGACCAGGTGAGGCAGTTTGTCAGGTGTGGACCAGGTTAGGCAGTGTGTTAGGTTTGGAGCAGATGAGGCAGTGTGTCAGGTGTAGACCAGTTGAGGCAGTGTGTCAGGTTTGGAGCATGTGAGGCAGTGTGTCAGGTGTGGAGCATGTGAGGCAGTGTGTCAGGTGTGGAGCATGTGAGGCAGTGTCAGGTGTGGAGCATGTGAGGCAGTGTCAGGTGTGGAGCATGTGAGGCAGTGTGTCAGGTGTGGATCAGGTGGGGAAGTGTGTCAGGTGTGGAGCATGTGAGGCAGTGTCAGTTGTGGAGCAGGTGAGGCAGTGTGTCAGGTGTGGAGCATGTGAGGCAGTGTGTCAGGTGTGGAGCATGTGAGGCAGTGTGTCAGGTGTGGAGCATGTGAGGCAGTGTGTCAGGTGTGGAGCAGGTGAGGCAGTGTGTCAGGTGTGGAGCATGTGAGACAGTGTGTCAGGTGTGGACCAGTTGAGGCAGAAAATAGTGCAGCGAACAATACAAGTCAATAAGAGTAATTACCTGGGAACACAGGATAAAGTGTGGCCATCAAGCTAACTAACTGAACACATTACACCAGTGAGGCTCACACGCTCGCCCCTGCTGAAGCTCCAGCCTCGGTCATACCTGTGATCACTTTCCAGAATTTTTCCTCTTGCAACCCGATGTCAGGTTTCTCTTTGCCTAAACCATACCCCCGGCCGGGATTGAACCCGCGGTCATAGAGTCTCAAAACTCCTGCCCGTCGCGTTAGCCACTAGACCAGCTAGCCACAATAAGATTCATCCAACTAGGTATATTTCTACACCATAGGAAGGTTAGCACAGGCACCACTGTGACCACAAATGCAAGTTTTTACAGACGAATCTCCAGCTAGCGTGGCCGTGTCGAACTCTAGCTCAAGTCCCTTCACTGCCGTCAACACGTGTCATTACGATTTCTTGAGTCAGTTCTCTTTGCCTGCCATCATAACCTTATTCCTCACCTAGGGAACCGGTTTTACATGGGTGCAGTATGTACTTCACCAGTTGAGAATCTCAGTGTCGAGTCTGGTGAGCTCCTGGATCTCTGTTGTGGAGAGCTCGGCATGTGCTACCTGTTTCAAATTCGTCGTACTCCTGACTACTTGTCTTCTGCTGTGGTGTTTGTTGAGGAGAGAATGGAGGGGCTCTCCGCTCGTCGTGCGAGGCTTCCTCTGATGTTTAGCATTCAGATGCGGGCTCTTCCTCCTTAATTGTGGCCTCAGTGTGTTTGTGGTAAGAGAGGTTTTTTTTCTCTCTGCCTGTCTTCCCTGGATGGTTCCTGAGGTACCTAAGTATCGAGCCCCGTCATGAACTTGGCTAATTTATTGGAGCATGATCCGGTTCATGCTTCATGGATGAAGGTCTTTACATTATAATGGTTCTAAGAGCGAGGGTGGTGGGGGCTTTGCTGTGATTACCATTGAGGGCTCTTTGCATGGTTAACAAGGGAGTCTTCTGTGGTCACTGTGGAACTCAGTGCGGTCTTCGTTGATTGCTGGCTTCAATGTGTACTCACATTCCCAATGGGCTGTGTGCCTGGCCCATTATGCATCTCTCCACCCAGTGGTCCAAAAGATTCGGGAGTGGTTGGAGTGACTCCATGCAGAGCACAAAGCTGCGGTAGGAAGTCGACTCTGCAGAAGACCTTGGCTTTACAGTGACTTCATGGACCATATCCACAGATATGTCCTTGGCAAGTTGTCACTTTGAGACAAATCTGTCGACCGAGAATCGGGCACACATATTGCACCCACAGGCAGCTGTTAACAGGTGCTCCTGTCCCCCTCTGTGTAGTATGTGACGTGCTGGTGACTGTGGAACATGTTTTAACAGTTTGCCCACAGCTTAGGCCTTTCCACTTCAGCATGGGACCTAGGGGAGGTTTTACAAGTCTCAGGCTTTTTACTTGGTTATTTTAACTTGGTATTACAGTGTTTAGTGATTTTATTGTTTGCTAATATGATCGTTGTTTGTGTTATGTGTTGTATATATCTCTTATGGCTGTGAGCGCCGAGTTACTTGCGTGGTCAGCGTGCTCAGGGGGTTTCGCAGCTACTACTCTTTGACTACCTGGTCAACTAGGCTGTTGCTTCTAGCTGCCCACAGGCTTACCTAGGCACCACAATCTATGCACAGTCAGTGTTTCACTCTGTCTGAAGACCTTCACACTAGAGTAAGACATTATTACTTAAGAGTGTGTTGTACTTTATTACATTCTTCGAGGGGCTAAACCCGTAAGAGTTATACAACACAAGGGGGGGGAGACAGTCATGTTCTATCCCAGGAAAGGTAGGATAGCTCCGATTCCTTGGACAAAGAGCCGACGCTTCCCTCACCGTCATCAAAGCCCTACTTGAGAGGGAGTGAACACTCTGTTCACTAGTTCACGTTTTCCGTTTGTGCTTCAGTAGTTTTTATCGTCTTTATTACTGAAGTTATTAGTATTGTAATTTGTTAACTTTCACTCATACCTAACAAAGGTGACGAAATTTAACCTAATCTAACATAACCTAAACCCAGTCTAGCCTAACTAAACCTTACTAAACGTAACGAAATTTAACCTAACCTAGGATAACCTAACTTAAGCTAATGTAAGCATAAGACAGTATGTATGCAAACAACATTGGCTTTAGGACTGGTTACGACATAGACTTTACACAATGTAGAAGGTGGTGGTCCACTTGACTTTGGTGAGTGATGGGCAGTGCTACTGAGTGATGGGCGGTGCTAAGTGATGGTCATTACTTGTTACAAAAAAACGCGATTCTAAAAGCTTAGAGATCTCCAGTGAATACTAGAAAGGACTGCCCTTCTAGCATCCAGCCTGTTACTGGGTTTTCGTAACAAGTAGTCAGTATCCTTGTCCAATTATCCATTAGAATTCAGTATTATTCAATAGTGCTTCAGGATTACAACTGGTAGGCTACTAACTAGAGAAATTAAAATTTAATAAATTTATTAAGTCTAGAGGTATATCAAATTAAATTAAATTAATCACAGTAATCAAAATAATATCACATCTCTCGAGTACAATATTATTGTGCTGAAAGCACATATCACATTTATAATTCTTAAGTACCGTCTGGTACATTAACATTTAATAAGATATTACAAATATGTACAAGTAAGTTTGTGTATGTGTGTAAGTGCACTAAGTAGTTCTCTGTCTCACGACTCGACTAGACTTAAACAAGTGACTGACAAAGTCCTCACATAAACTAACTTCTTGACCGACTGGCAACCAGAACAGTCTGCTTGAACAATAAAAGGAATGCTAAGCCCAATAGCAATACAACAAGCAACTGCGACACAATCAGGATCAAGGAGATAATATAACGACACTAAGTAGGGACCATCTGCAGATCCTCCACAAAAGTCACAGAACTCCCTTAATACTGAATCTAAGTTCAGCATAAGAAAATCCCCGACTGTGATAATACACAGAAACCAGTACAAATTAGGTCAGAAGCTATAGTTCAGGACCTGAGATACTCAGAGTGTCTATGAGACACACAACCTCAGTACAACGTCGAAAATCACTAAGTCTATACAAAGTTCTGTGAACAGAGTTCTACAGAAGTAACAAGAATAATGAGACAGACAATCTGTCCAACCACCAAGAGAGTCTAGAGCAGACTGAATACTTCAGGCGAGGTGAGGACACCCCCCCTCGATCACGTGATAGCTCCGTGGACAGCAGTCGCCCAGCAAGAAGCCGGCAATATAACGAGCAAACAGCGATAATTACAGTAGTTAGACAATCAAGACTTGAACTGAGCACATATGTTACATCCTACCTAACAAAGGAAACTACGTCAAATAACAATATAAAGCAATACATTTACGATTTAGCTATTATCGCAAATATAAGCAATATAAAATTAAATGAAAAGATAATAATTATATATATATACATAATCATTGCAACCCATTCAGGGGTTGCAACATTACTACTGAGTGATGGGCGGTGCTAAGTGATGGTCGGTACTACTGAGTGATGGGCTGTGCTACTGAGTGATGGGCAGTGCTAAGTGATGGTCGGTACTACTGAGTGATGGGCGGTGCTACTGAGTGATGGGCGGTGCTAAGTGATGGTCGGTACTACTGAGTGATGGGCGGTGCTACTGAGTGATGGGCGGTGCTAAGTGATGGTCGGTACTACTGAGTGATGGGCGGTGCTAAGTGATGGTCGGTACTACTGAGTGATGGGCGGTGCTAAGTGATGGTCGGTACTACTGAGTGATGGGCGGTGCTAAGTGATGGTGGGTACTACTGAGTGATGGGCGGTGCTAAGTGATGGTCGGTACTACTGAGTGATGGGCGGTGCTGAGTGATGGTCGGTACTACTGAGTGATGGTCGTTACTACTGTGTGATGGTCGGTGCTAAGTGATGGTCCGTACTGCTGAGTGATGGTCGGTACTGTTGAGTGATGGGCGGTACTACTGAGTGATGGGCGGTACTACTGAGTGATGGTCGGTGCTGAGTGATGGTCGGTACTACTGAGTGATTGTCGGTACTACTGAGTGATGGTCGGTACTACTGAGTGATGGTCCGTGCTGAGTGATGGGCGGTACTGCTGAGTGATGGTCCGTGCTGAGTGATGGGCGGTACTGCTGAGTGATGGTCCGTACTGAGTGATGGGCGGTACTGCTGAGTGATGGTCCGTGCTGAGTGATGGGCGGTACTGCTGAGTGATGGTCCGTGCTGAGTGATGGGCGGTACTGCTGAGTGATGGTCCGTGCTGAGTGATGGGCGGTACTGCTGAGTGATAGTCGGTGCTGAGTGATGGGAAGTATTACTGAGTGATGGATGGTGCTAAGTGATGGGCGGTTCTAGTGAGTGATGGTCGGTGCTGAGTGATGGGAAGTATTACTGAGTGATGGATGGTGCTAAGTGATGGGCGGTTCTAGTGAGTGATGGTCGGTGCTGAGTGATGGGAAGTATTACTGAGTGATGGATGGTGCTAAGTGATGGGCGGTTCTAGTGAGTGATGGTCGGTGCTGAGTGATGGGAAGTATTACTGAGTGATGGATGGTGCTAAGTGATGGGCGGTTCTAGTGAGTGATGGTCGGTGCTGAGTGATGGGAAGTATTACTGAGTTATGGATGGTGCTAAGTGATGGGCGGTTCTAGTGAGTGATGGTCGGTGCTGAGTGATGGGAAGTATTACTGAGTGATGGATGGTGCTAAGTGATGAGCGGTTCTACTGAGTGATGGTCGGTGCTGAGTGATGGTCGGTGCTGAGTGATGGGCGGTACTACAGTGTGGCGAGGAGGATGAGCAATGTGGCGAGGAGGTTGGGCAGTGTGGCGAGGAGGTTGGGCAGTGTGGCGAGGAGGTTGGGCAGTGTGGCGAGGAGGTTGGGCAGTGTGGCGAGGAGGTTGGGCAGTGTGGCGAGGAGAGTGGGAAACCTCAGAAATGTACCTCAGCACGTGTACCGTCTAATTTACACTATCGTACAGTGTACCTCGCACATTAGCATCAATGTATGTAAATAGGTTAGTGAGGAACTTTTTTTAAAAGCAAGTAATAATTATCATTTATATTGGTAGTATATAATAATTTTACGATCAATGTTAACAAGCCAACAGTGAAATAACATCAGTAAGCCCGAGTCCAAACAGTCTGTTAGCATCAGTCCAGCTGATTTACGAACGCTGCGGAAAACGTTGTGCCATCACAGTATATGCACTGAGAGATGTATTTCTCAGTATATATATATATATATATATATATATATATATATATATTATATATATATATATATATATACTGAGAGTTTATTTTAAATCCTTACTTTAGGAATTAAAGTATTCATGTTTGATGGTAAAATGGTTACGTGCAACCTTAATAACCCTCGTGAAGTCGATAGGTTTAAACGCCATTAACCAGAGTGATAGACTTAAGGAGAGTGGAAGTCGGCTTATTGACAGTGACGGGGAGAGAGTGTCTAGCCTCTTCAGAGCCGTTATTCCTTGTGATGTGTGAGCTGTGTACTCTGAGAATCTGCCAAGCTCAAGTGATGGATACGACACTACTAGTGACTGGCTGATGCTTCAGGTACCGTCTCACCTCTCCAGATAATTTTTGTCCACCTTAAAAAAAGAAAATTTTGGCTTTTTCTGAAGTCTTGTGTTACTGATGTAACATCAGTAAGTGGCAACTTGTATTTGAACATTGTGAGGGTTCACCCACTATACCTGTCTCTCATACCATTACGATTATAGTGGATATAATTTAAATCCAGTTTTATATGTTAATAGAATGTCTATATCTCGAAGATATTAGGTGCCTAGGTTCATTATCTTTTCTTCAAAGATGCGGGATAAACAGAAATAATCTGGTAGGTGACCACTTCTGTAAACTGTCTACTCTGAGGGCAGGTAACCACCTGTATAAAGTGCCTACGTACTCTGAGGGCAGGTAACCACCTGTATAAAGTGCCTACGTATACTGTTATAAAGATAGAAGGTAACACCAAGGCTACAACATTAACAGAATACTATGAAAGTAACAGATGTGTTTATACAAATAATGCATCAGTACAACACGCGTCATGAAATCAAGGAACGTGATTTGTTTACAGTCGTGTTATTACAATTTCCTGAGACACAATGAAGGTGGAACGAATGTTAGAATAAACAGCAAGACTGTAAAACACATTCATACATTTCGGACATTTTATTGTATGAGGTTGTAAAATGGTATTACCATACCACAGAAGTTGTGAATAAGGACGTTTGTGTACAGTTACCTGGAGTCTACCTGGAAGGTATTACGAGGATCAACGCCCCCGCGGCCCGGTCAACGACCAGGCCTCCCGGTGGATCAGGGCCTGGTCAACCAGGCTGTTACTGCTGGCCGCACATAGTCCAACATAGGAACCACAGCCCGGCTAATCCGGCACAAACTTTAAATATCTGTCAAGCTCCCTCTTGAAGGCAGCCAGGGGCCTATTGGTAATTCCCCTTATGCATGGTGGGAGGCTGTTGAACAGTCTTGGGCCCAGGACACTTATGGTGTTTTCTCTTAGTGTACGAACGGCGCCCCTACTTTTCACTGGGGATATTTTACACCGCCTGCCCAGTCTTTTGCTTTCGTAGGGAGTGATTTGTGTGTGCAGATTAGGGACCATTCCTTCTAGGATATTCCATGTGTAGATTATGATGTATTTTGTCTGCCCTCCAGTGAGTACAAGTCAAGTGCTTCCAAGCGTTCCCAACAGTTAAGGTGTTTGACGGAACTTACATGTGCAGTAAAGGTTCTCTCTACATTCTCTAGATCTGCATTTTCACCTACTTTGAACGGAGATGTTAATGTACAGCAGTATTCCAGTCTTGAGAGAACAAGTGATTTAAAAAGGATCATCAATGGCTTGACATCTCTTGTCTTAAATGTTCTCATTATCCATCTTATCATTTTCTTCACAGATGTGATTGTGGCACTGTTGTGATCTTTGAAAGTGAGATCCTTAGACATTACCACTTCCAGGTCCTTCATATTACTTTTCCGCTCTATTGTATACTTGGAGTTTGTATTGTACTCAGTTCTAGTTATTATCTCCTCCAGTTTCCCATAACGGAGTAGTTGGAATTTGTCTTCATTGAACATCATATTGTTTTCCGTTGCCCATTGGAACACTTGGTTTGTATCTTCTTGGAGGTTAACAGTGTCCTCAATAGATGACAGTATCATGCTGATCCTAGTATCGTCTGCAAATGATGACACTGTGCTATGGTTTACATATCTGTCTATGTCTGATATGAGAATGAGGAACAGGATTGGGGCGAGTACTGTGCCTTGTGGAACAGAACTTATCACAATGACAGCTTCCGATTTAACTCTGTTTACCACTACTCTTTGTGTTCGATTGATTAGGAAGTTGAAGATCCATCTGCCCACTATACCAGTTATCCCTTCAGCACGCATTACTCCATGGTCGCACTTGTCAAAGGCTTTTGCAAAATCTGTGTATACTACATTTTCATTTTGTTTGTCTTCCAGTGTATCCAAGACCATATAATGATCCAGTAGTTGCGAGAGGCAGGAGCGACCCGCTCTGAACCCATGTTGTCATGGATTGTGCAGTTCTTGGGAAACCAAGTGGTTTACAATCATGTTTCTTAGTGCTTTTTCAAAGAATTTTATGATGTGTGACGTTATAGCTATTGGTCTCTAGTCCTTAGCTAATGCTTTGCTGCCACCTTTATGGAATGGGGCTATATCCGTTGTTTTCGGTGACTATGGAATTTCACCCATGTCTATGTTCCTTTTTCGTAACATAGGACCCGTGAGAGGGGTTTCTTGCAGTTCTTAATGAACACAGAGTTCCAAGAGTCTGGGCATGGGGCTGAGTGCATGGGCATGTTGTCAATGGCTTTCTCAGAGTTCCGTGAAGTTAGGGTAATGTCAGAAATTTGACATACATTAACGGAGTTTTGAGGCTCATTCATGAAAAAATAATTTGGATTGTCGATCTTTAGACTGATTAGTGGCTCGCTAAACACAGAGTCGTATAGAGATTTCAGTATCTCACTCATTTCTTTGTTGTCATCTGTTTAAGTCCCATCTTGTCTGAGCAAGGACACGATACTAGATGTGGTTTTTGCCGTTTTTTGCACATGAAATGAAAAATTTCGAATTTCTTTCAGTTTTACTAATCGCCTTTTGCTCCTCCTGCCTATCCTGGGTCTTGTACGAATCTGTTAACTTAAGCGTGATGCTTTCCACGTCCCTGGTCAGCGCTTCCTTTCGTGTATCGGATAATCTAGCATTCTTGAGCAGCTCAGTGATTCTTCATCGTCTTCTGTTGAGGGAGCGTTTTTCTCCAGTTTACCTTTTCTCTCTTTTATTAAGGTAATATGCCTTGAACATACTTCAGCTGCCAGGAAGTTGATCCTTTCAATGCACTGGTTTGGATCCATGTTTCATTTAAGACATGGTTTACCTGATCCCAGTTAATGTTCTTGTTGAAGTTGAATTTGGTGACGACACCTTCATAGCTGCGTGCATTTTGCTGGTCAAAAACCCCTGTGCATGTAAGTCTGAACTTCGATTAGATTGTGATCAGAATTAGTAGTTTCTGATATTATGTTTCTTACCAGGTCCTCATTATTTGTGAAAATAAAGTCGTGTGTTTTCCAGTCTTGTTGGCTCCACTATCTGCTGGCTTAGGCTGTGTTTATTGCAGAGATTTAGCAGCTCTTTTGTGTGACTTTTCATCTGCGCTGCCTCCACGGATTTTCTGCTATAACATTATTTGCTACATTCTTCCATTTCGTGTGCCTTATATTGAAATCACCAAATGACAAGATGTTTGGGGATGGGGCTGGAAGGTTTTCCAGAGAAAATCAATTTTCAATAACCGTTCCTTGAACTGTTGTGAGGTTGTATTTGGTGGCTTGTATACAACCACGATGGCTAGCTTTTGGTTCTCGATCTTTATTGTTAAAACTTCAACTACATCATTTGTAGTGTTCAGCGTCTCTGTGCAGATGAGCGACTCTGACAGGCCAACCCTCCTCCCTTGTTGCCTCTTCTTTCTGTCGCATCTGAAAAGGTTGTACCTAGTTACTCACATTTCGTTGTCAACGTGGTCTTTTGTGTGGGTCTCTGTGAAGGCTGCAAACATCGCTTTTAACTCTAGAAGACCACTGATGATGATGATGATGGATGGCTTAAGTCCCTGTATATTAGGAAATAAAAACGCTGTCGTATTGTGTGTTTGTTGGGGGGCATTTTGTTGTTGGAATTAGTAGTTGTGGTTCTGGGGGGGAAGGGGACTGGCTGTGCCTCCAGTCTAACAAGGCTCCAAGGTGGTGGACTATTTTAGTTATTTCCTTCCATTTTCTTTCTTCGTTTCCTGCCACTAAAAAATCACTTGGAGTGGGGTTGTCGTAACTACTATGGTTTGTCTTACAGGATCTGTACCTCCTGATCCCTTTTGTATGGTATGCATGGCAGCTGGTGTTGTAGCACTGATTTTGAAGGACTGTAGAGTGGTACATTTCTGGGTGAGAGAATTTGCAAGAGGTAGAAAAACACTCTCGTTTAGACGGAGGTCTCGACATTTTTGGGGATGCTCGAAATTACATGCCCCATTTGTTTTTCCTGATAATCCATGCTTACAGATGCCCCAGGCATAGAATTTGCACCATTTTGGTTGGGTAGGATTTATGGTAGATGTGTTCTCAGTTTATGCAGTTTCTAGGACTGCAATAAAATCTACAGTAGCGAAGCCAGAGTCTCCCCCATCTGTTTCCAGGAGACCAACATTTTCTCCAGAAGACTTCCTCTACTACATCTGTAATGTGGGCTGTGGTTTTGTGTAATGGTGGTTGTATATTTAAGGTTTTGGTGGTGGCTGTGGTAGTCTTTATCAGAGTCTGGTTTAGCACTAAGGCTGAGGGCTGAGTCTGAATCAGCAATAGGGCTGGGGGCTGAGTTTGGGTCAGCACTAGTGCTGTGGGCTGAGTCTGGATTAGCAGTTGAGCTGAGGGCTGAGTCTGGGTTAGCAGTTGAGCTGAGGGCTGAGTCTGGGTTAGCACTATGGGTGGGGGTTGGCTAGCTGATGTTTTTGTTTCCTGTATTTTTTTCAGTGGGTGACTATTTATTTCCGAGTCATCTGTTGTGGTACGTTTTTCTCTCCCTTTCTCCCATGTTCTGTATATCTTGGGTAGATTATCCAAGAATTCCTCTTTTTTTCTTGATTATTTATTAACCTTCTGAGTATTTTCCTGATATCTGTCCAAAGTTCCATATCTTTATTGCAAATCCAGAAGCACCTTGCTAGTTGGATATAATTTTTATAGGCAGTGTTTATTCTTGCACAAGAGATTTGATGTTTGGAAAAACACAGGTTACATGGATTTCCTTCCAAGGACTTTTTTACATGCCTCACAGGTACACCATACTGACATACTGCCCATATCCTACTTCAGTCTACATGCCACGAAAATACCTGATTTCCAGTTTACCTTTCTGCTCTGCACATCGTGTGATACTCATTTTAATCCACTTAGGCTAGCACTGCTCACGTGGCTGCTTGCTTTCACCACGCACATTTATTAAAGGTAATGTTTCACATAGAGTGACTTCATCAGCATTGTGATTAATAAAGCAAATTGTGGCGAAATGTTTTCTTAAATAAATATCCTGACCTGTAAGCAAGTGTCCTTATATAGACTCTTCCTGCGGTCCTGGGACCTTTGTCACTCCAAATAATAAAATGGGATAAGAAAACAGTATATATATATTCGCATTTGAGAATGCAAGCTATTAGTGATGGTCAGGTACAGTTCGATGGCTATAAAGATGTAATACCGGTCAGGGGCAGATCTACTATGAACCTAATGAAGCTTATGCTTTAGGGCCCGTAACTCCACAGGGGCCCCAGAAGCGACTTGAGTTCACATTGCTTAAAAATTTTGGGTCTGTTGTATGAGAAGGTTTTTTCAACAATATTAATAATATAGTGTAATTCAGTACAAAATAATAAAATAAATTTAAAAGGTTATTTAAAGTGTCATGTAGGGTAGCCGTTGCTGGTTGCCAAGGTGACACCATGACAGTTCTAGTTTCAGGGTCCCTAAAATGTTTGTCAACCACTGATACCAGAAGAGAGTGATCAGTAAAATGAACTAAATGAACTTAAGGACAAAAGGATACACCAGAGATTGTTTTTGAGTACCTGCATTTCCCCACCAAAGTTGTATACATGTATTTACAATTTGTTCAGTGAACTTTTAGAGATACCATACTATGCGCAAAGTAATATGACAGAGCCACGATTAGTAACGGAGACGGGAACCTCCAGGAATACTCGAACCTCTGCACTAACAGTCTCGGGGAAATTGTTTACTAGCACCATCTGCACCAAGTCACATCTTCCCTATACTACTGAGTAAAGTTTTTTGATTGTTAACTAGTGAAATCCATATAGGACTGTCAAGGTTGATGCTTGCTCAGCTTAAATATACGTTTGTATTTAACCAGAATGTACTGATGAGCACTGAGGACCGTAGCCTTCACAACACTGCAATTCACAAAATCATAAATTAGAAAGTATGCACTTTGGCCTTCCCATACATTACTGCGTGAACCAGTACCGCTCAATGCTCGATTGGCCACAGCAAAACTTGGACATGATTCTCGAAGAATTCTAAGAATTGTTTCAGAAAAAAGTGAAACAAATGTCACGGCTTTCTGCATGCTAAAATGTTCCTTGTTAGGTATGACGATACTTAATAAGGAGCATTAGGTATCATGGTATCCTTCTCTAGTCTTCCTCAGCAAAAGCGTTTTCTTCTCTACTCTATTCAAGTGTAAGTTTATCCGATTCGAGTGTGAACGAAGCAGATGGGTCCTGAGCTAAGCCTGGTCTACCATCCCTGGCTTCCACGACTGTCGCATTATAAGGTAAGCATTTAAGAGTTTGATAACTACCATCACGGGAGAGAAAATGAAGTGGAGGAGCGAAGACAAGCACTGAGCTCCTTGTACAGTAGGCACACTAGATAGAGAAGATATGAATGATGGATAACACCTTAGTTTGTTGCCAATTAATTCACGAAGGTGTACAGGAGTTAAACTGCGACGATATTGAATGACGGTAAAATGTGCAATACGCCAGCAGCATTGTAAGAGAGAGCGAGTCTGGATAAGGTATACAAATTTTATGCCGTCGCCAAACATCTGACACGCGTTGGTGGCGTTACCCAACCAGCAATAAAACAACGTACCCAGCACAAAGCAATAACGCCATACACTCAGCGCAAGGCAGCAGCAACATAAGATAGCAACGCAAGCCAGCACGCAAAGCAGCTAGAAAGAAAAACAAAATAGATCGGCACTCCATATTACGAACATAATTCTAGTTAGATGGCTTGTGGTACCTTGCTGTAAAAATTCAGTACTAGCAAGGAGAGACTGATAAAGCAAATCAAATGAACTTGATTACAAAATCATATAGCATAGGTTTAAAAAACTTGGAGGATACCACACTATGGGTAAAGTAATAGGAGAGCCAGAATGAGTATGCTAACTAGTAATAGCTCATATACTCACACAGAAACAGAACTCGGAATGTTAATCAACTTGAAGCTAGTGAGAGACTGACCTCCAGACCTGGGTGTAGGTATAGCCCACTAGTTGAAAGGTCAGTCTCTCTCATCCTGATCAGTTGTCGTTTACAGCTGGTAGTTTAACGTGGATACCGGCAGGTGCACTGACACCGACATTTTAAATAAGCTGCCGATCTTTTGCGTGATTATGGAGGGACTGCAGGAAGTGTGGTTGTGTGATGCACACTATATACAAGTGACGTACCTCATCACATGGTTGCTGCAAGTGTAGTCGAGATGATCTATTTGTCAGCTCTTTCTTCACTGGTGTTGTAGCAATAATTAAAGATGATTGAAAGTAGTGGCGCCTCTCCCTAATGATTTCCTGTAGATCATTTCTGCGAAGTACCAGTGCATGACATTACTGTAGACCTGTGTGTTGTTCTAGTGCATGACATTACTGTAGACCTGTGTGTTGTTCTAGTGCATGACATTACTGTAGACCTGTGTGTTGTTCTAGTGCATGACATTACTGTAGACCTGTGTGTTGTTCTAGTGCATGACATTACTGTAGACCTGTGTGTTGTTCTAGTGCATGACATTACTGTAGACCTGTGTGTTTTTCTAGTGCATGACATTACTGTAGACCTGTGTGTTGTTCTAGTGCATGAAAATTACTGTAGACTGTGTGTTGTTCTAGTGCATGACATTACTGTAGACCTGTGTGTTGTTCTAGTGCATGACATTACTGTAGACCTGTGTGTTGTTCAGTGCATGACAATTACTGTAGACCTGTGTGTTGTTCTAGTGCATGACATTACTGTAGACCTGTGTGTTGTTCTAGTGCATGACATACTCTACAGTAGACCTGTGTGTTGTTCTAGTGCATGACATACTCTACAGTAGACCTGTGTGTTGTTCCAGTGCATGACATAGTCTACCGTAGACCTTTGTGTTGTTCCAGTGCATGACAGTCTACTGTAGACCTGCGTGTTGTACCAGTGCATTAGATGGCCCTCTGCAGACCTGTGTGTTGTTCCGATGCATGACAATCAACTGTAGACCTGTGTATTGTTCCAGTGCATGACATTGTCTACTGTAGACCTGTGTGTTGCACCAGTGCATGACACAGTCTACTGTAGACCTGTGTATTGTACCAGGGCATGGGATGGCCCTCTGCAGAGCTATGTGTTGTTCCGCTGCATCAGAGAGCTCACTGTTTCAGCGCGTGAGATGGCCATCATTACACCTAAGAGAGCAGGATTGTGAAGATGGGCAGGGGCGTGAGGATTGTCTGACAGGATATGAGGTTGAACCCGGGGGTTTTAAATTTTCAAATGGGTTTTAAAAGGGTTTTTCATTTAAATTCTAGGATCACTGGGACAGTATCTAAAACCAGGGGTTTTTTTCCCTGTTAATGGCATAAATGGTTTTTCCCGGGGTCTAAACAAACCGGGGAAATATTAAAAAGTTTTTAAGAGGTTTTCCGGGAAAACTAGAATTTAAAATTACCAAAGAACTTGAACCTAAGGTTTTTGGCATTCCCCCCTTTAAGTAATCAGTTTTATTAAATGGCCAAGTATAAAAGCAGGAATTTGAACCCCCAGGTTCCATGGACTTTAAGGGCCCTATGGCCAAATTTTCTGAAAACCATTTAAAAAAGAATTGGGGAAAACCCGGTTTCTACAAAAAGGGACCAAATAAAAAGGGGGGGAAATTGGGGGGGGGGGGAAAAAGGGGTTAATCTAATTTAAGGGCCAAAGTCTAAACAAAAGTTAAAGGGAACCAAGGGCATTTAAAGGTTTAAATTTCAGTTTCTACCTGGGGTTCACCCGGGGGCCCAAAACCTAGACTCTATCCAGTTCATAACCCAAAAACCATTACAAACAGAAAAACCACCCATTTTTCGGGTCCTAACCCAACCCAGTCTCCCCAGTCTAAAAATTTTAACCCCGGGTTACCCGGGGAAAAAAAACCCCGGAAATTTATTTCCCATTTACCACCCAGTCCTCACCCCGGGTACCCCAGTCAAACACCCACCGGCCTACCCCGGGTACTACCCCCATTCATCCTTAAACCCCAGGACCCACCTCCCCACCCCAACCCCCAAACCGGCCTACTCCCCAATAACCTACCCACCCACCCCAGG
The DNA here is from genome assembly GCF_026875155.1 of Cherax quadricarinatus. NCBI lineage: Eukaryota > Metazoa > Arthropoda > Malacostraca > Decapoda > Parastacidae > Cherax > Cherax quadricarinatus. The sequence goes on from NC_069444.1 coordinate 35,371,938, forward strand.
CAACAACCACCACCCTCAAACCCGGTACACACCCAGCCACCTCTCCCCAGATCACCCCCAAACCCAACCCCCGGTCACCCCAGGTACTCACCAACCAGTCAAACCCCCGGGTCCCCCTCCATTTACTCACCCACCCAGCCTACCCTTTACTACACCCCGCCACCCTACCCAGTCCCCCATTCCTAACCCCCCCCACCCGGTAACCCCAAGCACCAAACCCAACCCTGGCCCCCCCCCCGGGTCCCTACACCCCCCTCCCTACCCCAGGTATTTCCCCACCACCTCTCCCCCCAGGTACTACACCCCAACCCTCTCCCCATTTTCACCCCAACCCTAAAAAACATCCTCCAGGACTAAAAACCCAGACCTACCCCAGGTACCCCCCCCAGCCTCCTCTACCCCCAGGTCACTAACCCAAACCCCCTCTTCCATCACCCCGGACTCAAAAACCTTCCTTTACCCCATCCCCCACCAATTTCCACAAACCCCCAGCCTCACCCCCAAAACACTAAAACCCATCTACCCCAGGACTCCCCCCACCACTCCCCCAGGTACACACCAGCCCTACCCCATTACTACACCCATCTCCCCGGAATTTTCCCACCCAAATACCTTACCGGGTTTCACCCCCCCCTAAAAACCCCTTCCCCTACCCCATTACCCCAGCCACACCCAGCCCTCCCCCCGGCCCTACCCCCCCTCTACCCCGGGCCCCTACACCACTCACCCCAGTAACCCCATTCACCCCGGGTACTAAAACCCCATCCCCCCCTACCCCAGTCCTCCCCAAGTTACAACCCACCCCAGCCTCTCCCCAGTAAACCCATTCACCCCAGGACTAACCCAAAACCTCCCCTTTACCCCCAGTTACCCCAGTCCACCCCTTACCCCCCAAGCCCCTCACCCGGCCTCAAACTCTACCCCAGTCACTAAAACCCCCAGTCTCCTTAACCCCCATTTTACCAACACACCCAACCTCACCCGGTCCCCCCTGTCTACACCCCGTTTTACCCCGGGATCCCCCCCGGTCACTTAAACACCCCAGCCTTTTAACCGGGGCCCTACCACTTACCCTTACCCCCAGGTCCCACCTCCCTTTCCACCATTTTCACCCCGGGGAACTACTTTTCCCCAAGTCAAAAACCCCACCCTCTACCCGGTTCTACACTCAGCCTTACACCCGGGTCACTCCCCCAAAATCCTCTACTCCCAAGTCCACCCCAGTCCCCCCTTTCCCCCCTTTACCTTTCTTGGGACTACACCCCCCCAAACCCAGTCACTACTCCACCATTTCTCCAACCCCTTTATTTTCCCAACCCCTACACACCCGCCCCCCCCCCCCCCCAAACCCCTTTTCCCCCCCCCCTTCCCCCTTTTACCCTGTTACCTGGCATGTTAACCTTTGGCCACCCCGGGAAAACACCAATACAACATCCAGGTTCACACCCAGACAAACCCCCATTACTACTTTCATTATTACACCCAGTTACTACGGCCCCATTTACTACACCCCAGTTACTCTTTTCGGGTTACTACCTCCGGGTTCCCCCCCAAAAATTAATACACCCCATTTTACACTCCGGGTTACTATAACCAAAAGGTTACTACGCCCCAGTACTATTTTTCAGGTTACTCACTCCGGGTTACTCACCTAATCACTACACTTCCCAGGACTACACTCCGGGTTTACACACCCAGAAACTCACCCAGTTACTTACTCAGAAACAACCTCCAGGTTACAACACCCAGAAATCACTCTAGATCACACACCCAGGTTACAACACTCTGTCACTACACCCGGTTCACCCCCCGGTTCTCACCAATCACTACACCCAGTTCCCAACTCCGGGTTACACACCAAATCACTACACTCCAGGTTCTACACCCGGGGGTTACTTCACTCTAATCATAAAACTCCGGTTACTACCCCCGGGTTTACTCCCCCTCTAATCCTACCCCAGGTTACTACACTCAATACTACACTCCGGTTCCCCCCCTTACACCTCCATTCCACCCCCGTTACTACACCCAGTTATTTACTCTAGATCACTACATCCGGTTATTTCCCCCGGGTACTACACCCGGTTACTCACCCCTTTTTACTACCCCTTCCAAAACCCCCACTCCCCTTTACAACACTCCGTTCCTCCTCCGGTTACTTCCTCAGATCACTAAACCCAGGTTACACATCCAGGATTTCACCTAAACCTACACTCCATTCTCCCCCCGGGTTACAAAAATCCGGGAACCCCTCTAGATCACACACTCCGGGTACTACACCTTCACTAACACCTCCAGTTACAACACCCATTCCTACACTCCAGTTACACACCCCAGGTTACTCACCCCAGTATACACTCCAGGTTACTCACTCTAGATCAAAACACTCCATTATACACACACTCAATCCCTACACTCCGGGTTTACTACCTCCAATCTACCTCTGGGTTACACACCTAGTCACTACACTCATTACTACCCCCCAAGAATCACCCCAATTACTACACCCAGGTTACTACCTCCAGGTTACTACACCCCAGTTTACTAAACCCAGTTACACACTCTAAAAAATATTACACTCTAGATCACTACACTCAGTACCACCAGTACTACACTCAGTACTAACTCAATACTCACTCTAGACACACACCCCCTTTACTTCCTCAATACAACACTCCATTCTACACCCAGTACACACCCGTTACTCACCTAGATCACTACCTCCCTTACTACACCAGTTCAACACTCCGGTTACACACACCGGGTTCAACACCCGGGTTCTCCCCCTTAGATCCACACTCCGGGTTACTACCTCCAGGTCCCCACACCCTTTTTACTCACCAATATACACCCAGGTTACTCACTCTAATCACACACTCCGGGTTACACACCTAATCCCAACCTCCAGATCAAACCCCGGGTTTAACCTCCGGTTACTACCTCCTTATCACTCCGGGGTTCTCACTCAGATCACTACACTCCATTTTACACACCCCCGTTAAAAACTCTAGACACACACTCCTTTTACTAAAACCCGGGTTACTACCCTCCGGGTTACTAAAACTCCGTTACTACACCAACCCTACATTTCCGGTTTTTTCCCACACTCCGGGTTTAACTACACCAAAGATCACACACCCCCGGTACAAAAATCTGATCACTACCCCAGTTATACAACACTCCGGGTTACTACACCCAGTTACTTCACTCAAATCACAACACCCAGTTAACCACTCTAGATCACAACACCAATCCTCCACTCCTTACTACCTCCAGGTTACTACACTCCTTTTACTACACCCAGGTTATTTCACCTAGACACTACACTCCGGTTTACTAAACCAATCACAACACTCCGGTTACTACATTTTGGGGTTTCTTTCACCCCTAGTACTAAACCCCAAATTCTCACCAAAAACACAAACACTCCAGTTACTACACTCAGATCACTACACTCCGGTTCTACACCCGGGGTTACTACCCTCCGGGTTTACAAACACCCGGTTACTACACCCAGTTACACACCTTTCTAGATCACTACACTCCATTTCCACCCCGGGGTTACTACCTCCGGTTACTACACCCAGTTACTACACTCAGATCACGCCCCCATTTTCTACCCTAGACCTACACTCCAGGTTACAACCCCCCATTACACACTCCAGTTAAAACCCACCCAGGTTAAACACTCAGAACCCCCCATTTCTCCCCTCCAGGTTCCCCTTCCTCTAAAATTCCCCCTTTACAAAAAACTCCAGGAATTTCCCCCAACTCGGTTACACCTCCGTTACACACCCCCAATCACCCTACACTCCTTAACCCCCCCAAAAACCTAGACACACCCCAGGTTCCTACACCCCGGGTACTTCCCAATCCTCACCTCCCTTTTTCAAAACTTCTTTCACTACCTCCAGTACTACACCAGCCCACACCCGGTTACAACCCCCGGATACACCCCCTCTTTTTTCATTTCACTCCATTTTTCCCCCAAGTTTACTCCTCTAGTCACTACATCCGGTTACTTCACCCGGTTCCCCCAACCCTAACCCTTTCCCCTCCGTTACTTCACCTGATCACTACCCTCCTTTTACTCACCCATACTTTCACTTAGATCACTCACTCATTTACTTCCCCCACAACACCCAACCCCTTACTTCACTCTAGATCACTACCCCGGGCTCCCCACAGGTTCTTCCCTAATCACTACCCCAGGTTACTCACCCAGTACTTCCCTCCCACTACATCACTCAAACCTACCCCCCGGTACTCCCCAGGTTACTTCCTCTAATCACTACACCCAGGTTAACTTTTTTCCTCCTAAAAACACTACACCCGGTTACTACCTCCAGGTTACTTCACCAAACCCACCCCATTTACAAACACTCCAGTTACTTCACTCTAGATCACACCTCCGGTTACTCCACCCCCCCAGGTTCTACACCCGGGTTATTTCACTCTAGACCTACACTCCGGTTACACATCTTATCACTACACTCCAGTTATTTCACTCAGACACTAACTCCAGGTTATTTCACTCTAATCACCACTCCAGTTCCCACTCTAGCCCCAATAAACCCAGGTTACTCCTCAGATCACACACTCCAGTTACAAACACCCGGGTACTACCCCCATTTTACTACACTCCAGGTTATTTCCTCTAGATCACCACACCCAGTTATTTCACTCAAGATCAACACCAGGTTATTTCACTCTAGATACTAACTCCGGGTTTCCCTTTTACAACTCAAATCAAAAAACCCTCCAGGTTAATTTCCTTTATAACCTCCAGTTACTTCCTCAATCCTACACTCCGGTTACACATTTAATACACCCCAGGTTACACACCCAGGTACTCACCCCCGTTACAACACCCAGTTACTTCACCTAGACACTACACTCCGGTTACTACACTAGGATCACTAACACTCCAGGTTCTTCACTCAGATCACTACACTCCATTTTACTTCACCAATCACACACTCCGGGTTACTTTCACCTAGATCACTAACCCCCAGGTTTAAATACACTCAGAACACACTCCAGGTTACACCTCCATTACTCACTCCATTTTCCCAAAACAAACTCCGGTTACTACACAAAAAGACCACACCCCCAGTTACTACACCCTTCACCCCCGGGTACTACACTCCGGGTTACTACACTCCATTTTTACACCCCCAGGACTACCCCTAGAACTTCATTTCAGTTACACCTCCAGGTTACCACCTAGATCACTACACCCAGGTTACTTACCCCAAATCACTAAACTCCGGTTACTACCCTCCAGGTTACTCACCCGGCCCTTCCCCCTAGTATACATCCGGGTTACACCACTAGATCACTACACCAGACACACACTCCAGGTTACAACCCTTTTAACACACCCCCGGTTACTACCCCCCGGTTATCACCAGATCCACACCCATTTCTCACCCTAATACTACCCCGGGTACAACCCTTGGGGGTTTAACTCACTCAATCCTAACCCAGTTACTTCCTCTAACACTAAAACTCCATTACTACACTCCGGTACTACACCCTTACTACACCCCCAGTTCCCCAAACCCCTCCGGGTTTACTACACTCCGGTTACACACTCCGGGTTAAACACACTCTAACACACCTCCATTTTACAACCCCCTCCGGGTTACTACACCCCAAATACTAACCCCGTTACTCACCTAACACTCACTCCAGGTTACTACACCCAGTACTCACTAAATTACTACACCCAGTTATACACTCCGGGTTTACCACCCGGGTTTACACCTGACACAAACCCCTCCGGTTCTACACCCAGTATTCCTTAAAAAACACTCCGGGTTACACACCTAATCACTACACCCCGGTTACAACACTCAAATACTACACTCCAGTTACTACACTCAGATCACTACCTCCGGTTACTACCCCCGGGTTACTCCACAATATACACTCCAGGTACCACTCTAGATCACTACCCCAGGTTACACACTCAAAACACAATACTCCAGGTTACTACACTCCGGGTTTTACTACACTCAGAAACCTCCTCCGGGATTCAAACCCCCCCCAGTTACACCCCTAGATCACTCCAGTCCCAGGTTACTACCTCCAGTTACACAATCTAATCACACCTGGGTCTCCCAAAGATACAAACACCCCCGGTTTACTCACCCGGGTTTTTCCTCTAATCCTACACCCCCAGGTACCCCCAGTACTACACCCCAGGTTATTTCACTCAGAAACCCCACTCCAGTTACTATTTCAGGTTATTTTCACCTAGATCACTCACTCCGGGACTAAAACTCCAGGTTATTACTCCAGAATTCACCAGGTCCTACACCCAGTTCTACACCCATTTATTTCGCCTAATCACTACACTCCGGGTTCTCACCAGATCACTCACTCCATTACACACCCCCGGGTTACTTCACCTAGCCCAAAAACAACTCCTGGTTACTACACTCCATTTACTCACTCTAGATCACTACACCCTTTCCTACACTCCAGGTTTACTACACTCCAGGTTCTCACTCAATCACACACTCCAGTTACTCACTCAGAAACTACACTCCGGTACCCCTCTAATCACTACACCCCGGGTTACTCACCCAAATCCTACACCCCCAGGACAAACACCTAAAAATCACACACTCCAGTTACACCCCCAATTACTACCTCCGGGTTACCCCACCCCGGGTACCACCCAGTTTATCATCTAGGTTATTTCACTCTGTCACTACACTCCGGTTTTTCACCTAGATCACTAACTCCAACACATCCCCTCAGCACTCACTCCGGGTTTCTCACCAAAAACATACACTCCAGGTTATTCACTTTTAATCACTACACCCATTTATTTCACTCAAGATCACTAACTCCGGGTTACTACCCGATATTTCACCCCAGTTACTACACCCGGTTCACACTCCAGTTACTAACCCAGGTTACTTCACCTAGATCACTCCCCCTTTTACTTAAACTCTGCCACTCCTCCAGGTTATTTCACTCTAGATCCTACCCTCCAGAACTTCACTCAAATCACTCCCCACCCGGTTACTCACCAGCCCCCTCATCCGGGTTCTACACTCAGTCACTACACTCCATTTTATACACCCAGGTTCTACACTCCGGGTTACTACACTCCTGGTGACTACACTCAGATCACTACACTCCGGGTTACTACACTCCAGGTTACTACACCCCTTTTACTCCCCCCAGTCACACTAAACACCCTCAGACACACACTCCAGGTTACTACACTCCAGGACTACACTCCATTACTACACCTAATCACTACACTCAGAAACACCTCAATCACTACACTCCAGGTCCCTCACCCAGGTCACTACACTCCAGGTTACACCCCCGGGTTACACACCCGGTCACTACACCCAGTTACTACACCCCAATTCCCTTCACCAATACTACACCCTAGATCACTACACCCATTTTACTACACCCGGGTTCCCACACCCCAGTACTAAACTCCGGGTTTCACCCCCGGGGTTACTACACCCCAGTCACTACACCCATTCATACACTCCGGTTACTACACCAGATCACACACCAAACACTACACTCCGGGTTCTACACTCAGATCACACCCCCCTCCCCAGGTCACTACACTCCAGGTCACTACACTCCAGGTCACTACACTCCAGGTTACTACACTCTAGGTCAGTTGAAGTTGTTTCTTAAGAGTTGTCAGGTTGTCAGTGTTGTACTTTAAAGTGTTCCTTGTGAAAGATGGTCTGTTATCATCCACGTTGTTATCATTTCTCCTTCTGTCAGTTATATTCATCATCTCTACTGTTTTCAATCCTTCGTCGTTTTTTCCCTCTGTAGTTTTTTTTTTTTATTTTGTAGCTAGTCTTTGGATTTACGTGTTCAAAATTTCTTTTTTTTTTTTTTTTACTGAGGTGCGAGCGCTCGTCAACCAGTTTTGACTTGATATAAGTTGTAAAGAACTTTTTGTGTACCCCACGACCCACATACTCTCAGCTATTTTATGATTCACTGTTGTAGCCTTCGACTATTTCACAGTTACGTTAGTATTGTCCGGTGACGATGATAATTCTTGGGTCACTCTGTATACCTTCAGCATTTTGCCACTAGGTCTATGTTCTTCATGTTTTCTCAGTTTTGGTTTCTTCTCTGCTGTTCCATGGCATCCATCTGCATTAAATTCTATCATCCAAGACTCCATCTGCTCAGTTTGATTTACGTTTTAGTTTTTTTTTTTGCATCATTCCGCATTAGTGGAACAAGTACATTAATGGAACAAGTACATTAATGTATCAAGTACATTAATGGAACAAGTATATTAATGGAACGTGTTCATTAATTTAACAATTACGTTAATGGAACAGTTACAGTATTGTAACAAGTAGATTAATGAAACAAGTACATTAATGAAACAAGTACATTACTGGAACAAGTACTTGTGACATCCCCCACGGGTACGTTATTTTCCTCTTAGAACTGTTGACATTTTCCTCTCAAACAGAAAGTTGCTCATCCATTGTCCTAGTTGGCATTTTATTCCTCCTATATTGTGCAGTTTCCAAATCAGTCTTTTAAGGGAAACTCCATCAAAATCTTTCTTAAAGTCTTAGATAAATACAATACACTCATTTATTTCTTCTTCAATTATTTCCGTAACTGTTGTTGTGTTAGTTTAGAATATTTGATGTACATGAATTTGCAGGTCGGAAATTGCTAATTAGTCATTTTTATATTCTAATTATTTTATTAACTTTAATGTTTTGTTTTCCAATATTTTTACTGCAAGACTAGTGAGCATAACAATGACACAGTATGAAGGGTCTCCCCTGACACTGTGTCGCCTTCCATCTAGCAATAATGGTGTACAGTACCGATATGGTGATGAATAAGACGTAGGTGCAACACCTGGGTATCTTTATTCTGTAGATGTTTTACTACCCAGTGGCTTTGTCAGTTCAATACAGAGGTCATCTGAAGATGTTGAAATTGGAGACAGAACACGAGGTAATCAGTCCCCCAGCCTATATGAAAGTGTTCACCATTGTAGTCTGACATGTACCATTGCTGCTAGCATACCTGTCTACCTGGAGGGTATTCCGGGGATCAACGCCCCCGCGGCCCGGTCCATGACCAGGCCTCCTAGCGACATCTTGGAACCTTGATGCAGAGGATACCTTCTTTAACCTGTTTGCTAACCTCTAGTCCAACTCTTGGACATGACCTACTTTCACTAGTGAGCCTCGCCCACGGTGATGCCCTCAGCTGCTGCATTTCGTCTAACTTTTATATAAGCCATTCTCTTCCTGCATGTGCTTCAAATTAATCAAGACTACGGTGGTGATAACCTTCATCTAGGCTGAGGGACTGATTTCCTTGTCTTCTACTGTCTCCCGATTCAACGCTTTCAAATAACCTGGATGGTGAAATATCTTCAGGTGTTGCACGTGTCTCATCATCTTCCACTTGTCTACCAATTTACTTTTTTTGTAGAACGAAATTCAAAAGCTTTACAATGTTGACGGCATTAATTCTTCTACACTTTCTTTTATAACCCAAGATGATATTCTGTCTGGTACTATTGCTTTTTCCTTTCATCTAGTAGTAATTTCTTTAATTACTCTCATTTCACTATCCACTGTTCCACCAGCCACTTTGAGTTTCACATCCTTTATATTTAAAATATATTTTGTAAACATGGAAGCATTGTGTTTATAAGCTCTCGTATTGCATCCTTCACCTTCAACGATATTGTCGCCATTATTGTTTGTCTCTATTTTGTTTAATATTAAGTTTACGTTTTTACAAACATGAATAATAGATCTGGTTGTTCCTTGATTTTATCCACTATTCTTTTTTCTGAGTTTTCTCTTCGTATCTTTGATTCCTTTATTCATTACTGGTCTGTTGTCACTCTGATAAATATCCTGATTGTCCCGCTTTCTATGCACTGTTATGGTTCCTTTCTCTTCATAGCTTTCCAGTACTTTCCATTAAACAATTATTATTTAGCCTAATATTTACTTTTGGGAGTAACCACTTTTATTCCACTTATTTATATTATTTCTTCCCCTTGTAATATTTTATTTTATTTAATTTCTCAAGAATTCTTCTTTACGTGATATTTTATTATTATCTAGTCTGAATTTCTAAGTCATATTTAACTTACAATATAACTTGATCTGTTATCTTTAATTATAGTCGACTCAGTGTCGGGCTGCAGGAGCTCACTGTGTGGCCGGAACTTCTCGGAAAAAAAGAACAAAAAGGCAAATACCGTGACTGGAACAATACAGAAATTACCCGCAAATAGGAGACAAAAGCTTATGACGACGTTGCGGTATGACTTAGATTATTTACACAGTCTCACTGTGACTGCACAGTGTGACTTTGTAAATGGTCCATGTTGGTCCGAAACGTCGTCGTAAACTCTGTTTTATGTGCGAGTTATTTGTGTAAACTTCTCGTAATTAAAGACACCAGAGCTCTGTATATGTGTCTTATTCATGACAATATGAGGAATCTTTCCAAGTGGATTTTGATGGTTCATGTTAGAAGTGTTTTCCTGTGTTTTAGCAAACACTAGTTCTAGTATTGGCGATGTGTTGCCTTCTCCCTTGTTGCTTCAGTTATGTGATATTGTATATACAAAAAAAAAAAAACTGTCATTACATTTAGAAATTCTTTGAAGCATTTTATTTGCAAGAGCAGCCTCCTAGGTTGCCCAATTTATTTCTTTAAAAAAATTATCTTCAATTGTAATATTTTTTGCTTTTCATAATCACTCGTCAATAATTTACTTAATTTATTCTGTAATCTCTCAGTTATCTTACTCTTCTTTCTCTCTCTGTATCTAAGTGTTATTAAATACTGATTTATAAATATTAAGTATTATGTGTTTTGTTTAATTTTTAATTTCTGTCACTAAAATACAAATTCTGATATTTAGATTTGTTGCCAAAGTTCGTATTGTTTGTTTTACCAGCTTTACTGTTCCCTCCTTCCTTCTCTACTCTCTCTCCTCCACTCTCTCTTCTCTACTCTCTCTTCTGATTTAGGGAATTTTATCTGTGCTCCAGTTCCCCGAATTAAGCCTGAATGCCTTCCACATCCCCCCCAGGCGCTGTATAATCCTCCTGGTTTAGCGCTTCCCCCTTGATTATAATAATCTCTCTTCTCCACGTAGTAGTTTCTTACTCCCTCATCCATTCTTCTCTTCTCTCTTTTCTCCACAAACAATAGTTTGCTACTCCCTCAGTCATTCTTCTGTGCTTTCTCTTCTCCATACACAGTTTACTATTCTCCTGTTCATTCTAATCTTCTCTCTTCACACACAGTAGTTTGCTATTCTCCAATTCATTCTTATCTTCTCTCTGTCTGCCTGTCTGTCTGTCTATCTGTCTGTCTCTGTCTCTGTCTCTTCTCCACACAATAGTTTGCTACTTCTCTGTTTACTCTTATCATCTTCCTCTTCTCCACACAATAGTTTCCTACTTCTCTGTTTACTCTTATCATCTTCCTCTTCTCCACACAATAGTTTCCTACTTCTCTGTTTACTCTTATCATCTTCCTCTTCTCCACACACAATACAAACTCTTGTAAAATATTTTTTTCTGGTTTAATTTCAGTTAGATCATATCACATTTCTTCGTCGTGTCCCAAAGTTTTGGCCTTGTAGAAGTTGCTCCAGGCATGTCACTATACAACATCCTTAATAAATGCTATCTCACATTTTTTGGGTCATTTTTCTGTTTGTTTTAGTCTGGTTGTTTCCTGTTGTGTACTCGTTTCGTTGAGGAAATATTTGATGGGCCGCTACGATCCTCTTAGTGAAAACACTTTTCTTCATCACTTCTGTCTGTGTTTAATATATCAGCAGTATTTATTAAGCCTTTTATTTTCTTCCATCTATCATTATGTAATATCTTGGCAGTATATATAATGTCCTCTATTATCTTTCTTTCTTTTACCTCCAGTTAATAAACTTGCAATGTTTATCAAGTCCATGTTGACACTGTCTTACTTTCCAAGGTCTTGTCTAGTTTGTACTCTCTTATAGTCTAACATTTTCTTTGGTTCAATAACTCTGTCAAATTTTCCTTCTGATTTATCTACGTAAATGTTATTGCTTTTCGTATTATCCAGCTCTCTTAGTGGACTGCAGAATATTAGAATCCACTAAGCGGTTCTAATCTCCTTTACAAGTTGTTGTTTTTTGATTCTTTACTCAGCTGGATTTACTTTTCGCCACAGCCAAAACATTATATTTCTCTCAAGTCTCTCTTCAGTAGAGTAGAAATATTTGAAATCTCTCTTTTTTTTTTTATTTGAAAACTAATGTTTGTTTTAGCAGTAACTGTGTGTGTGTGTGTGTGTGTGTGTGTGTGTGTGAGAGAGAGAGGAGAGTGCTCATCTGATTGTGGTTGCAGGGGACGAGTCACAGCTCCTAGAACATGATAATGTTTGACCCGAGGCAGTTGCTCAGTAATAAATTAGAAAGCTGTCAGGCGTGAACGCAAGATAAATCTGCACAATGGTAACATTTTCTCTCCCACGATGATAATTGCAATATTTTGTTCCTGAAGAGGTATTGTGAAAGGAGAAATGGCATATGTCACTTGTATTCTAGATGTGGGTGAACGATAATTAAAATGATTTGAAATGGGGTCGACCAGTTGAAAGATGCATATTGTCCCAATTGGGAAAAGTAAGGTCTGCCATGAGGCTCCAAGTCGCCTCTCACCCGTACACCGTGATGACATTGTGCCGCTTCCGACATTGTGACCTCTAGACGAAGAAAGAAGCACTGCAACAGGTCTACCGGCCCATGCGAGGCAGTTCCAAGTCTCCTACCGGCTGAAGCCAATGACCCAACCTAGTCAGGTCAGGTCACATCCACTTAAGGAAGGAGCACGGCATCTGACCTACCAGCACAAGTTAGTAGGGTCCTCTCACCTCTCTCTTTCTCACACCTCTCTTTCACACTCTCACATCGCTCTCTCATCTCTTATCTCTCTCTCTCTCTTTCACACACACACACACAAAGAAGGAAGAGGAGAGGTTCGTTTTCAAGGGCAACAGAAATAATTCGAAGACCAGAAAGAGTCCTTGGTTCACACAAAAGTGTAGAGAGGCCAAAACTAAGTGCACTAGAGAATGGAAAAAATATAAAAGACAAAGGACCCAGGAAAATAAAGAGATTAGTCGAAGAGCCAGAAACGAATATGCACAAATAAGGAGGGAGGCCCAGCGACAATACTAAAACAACATAACGTCGAAAGCCAAGTCTGAACCGAAGCTGTTCTACAGCCACATCAGGAGGAAAATAACAGTCAAGGACCAGGTAATCAGGCTGAGGAAGGAGGGAAGTTTGCAAGAAACTACTAAGAAGTATGTAAAGAGCTCAGCATGAGGTTTAAGTTAGTAGTTTTTGTGGAGACAGGACTAAAGGAAAGTCGGAATGGTGGGGTACACCAACAAGTGCTGGACACAATACACACAGCCAAGGAGGTGAAGAGGATGCTAAGTGAGCTTGATACCTCAAAGGCGGTGGGACCAGACATCTCTCCGTGGTTCCTGTGAGAAGGAGTAGAGGTGCTGTGTGTGCGACTAACACATCCATCGAAACTGGGCAACTACCTGAGGTGTGGAAGACAGCAAATGCAATCCCAATTTTTAAGAAAGACAAACACGTGGGAGTAAACTACAGACCGGTGTCACCTACATGTGTAGTATAGAAGATTATCAGGAGAAGAGTAGTGGAGCACCAAGAAAGGAACAAGTTTTTACACGACAACCAGCAAGGTTTCAGGGAAGGGAAATCCGTGTCACAAACCTACTGGAGTTTTAAGACAGGGTGACGGAAGTCAGGAGAGAGAGGGTTGGGTAGATTAGTAGATTACATTTTCTTGGACTGTGAGAAGGCTTTTGACACAGTTCCACATAAGGGCTTAGTACAAAAGCTAGAGGATCAGGCACGTATAACAGGAAAGGTACTGCAATGGATCAGAGAATACCTAACAGGGAGGAAACAACGAGTCATGGTAAGTGACGAGGTGTCAGAGTGGGCGCTTGTGAAGAGCGGGGTTCCACAGGGGGTCAGTCCTAGGATCGGTGCTACTTCTGGTATATGTGAATGACTCGACAGAAGGGATAGACTCAGAAGTGGCCCTGTTTGCAGACGATGTGAAACTAATGAAGAAAATTCAGTCGGATGAGGATCAGGCAGGACTGTAAAGGGACCTGGACAGGCTGCAAGCCTGATCCAGCAACTGGCTCCTGGAATTTAACCTCACCAAGTGCAGAGTCATGAAGATTGGGGAAGGATAAAGAAGACCGCAGAGGGAGTACAGGCTAGGTGGTCAAAGACTGCAATCCTCACTCGAGGAAAAGGATGTTGGGGTGAGTATAACACCAAGCACATTTCCTGAGGCGCACGTCAGCCAACTAACTGCTGCAGCATATGGACGCCTGGCAAACTTAAGAATAGCGTTCCGACATCTCAGTAAGGAATCTTTCAAGACTGTACACCGTGTACGTCAGGCTCATACTGGAGTATGCAGCACTAGTTTGGAACCCACAACTGGTCAAGCACGCCAAGAAATTAGAGAAAGTGCAAAAGTTTGCAACAAGACTAAGGGCCATGTCCTACGAGGAGAGGTTAAGGGAACTCGACCTGACGACACTGGAGGACAGGAGGGATAAGGGGGGCTTGATAACGACATATAAAATACCGAGAGGAATTGACTAGGTGGACAGAGACAGGATGTTCCGGAGATGAGACGCAGTAACAAGGGGTCACAATTGGAAGTTGAAAAATCAGATGGGTCACAGGGATGTTGGGAAATATTTCTAAAGTCATAGAGTTGTCAGGAAGTGGAACAATCTGGAGAGTGATGTAGTGGAGGCAGGATCCATACATAGCTTTAAAAAGAGGTATGATAAAGCTCGTAGAGAGGGAGAGAGTGGACCTAGTAGCTACCAGTGAAGAGGGGCCAGGAGCTAAGACTCGACCCCTGCAACCACAGTTATGTGAGAACAAATAGGTGAGTACACACACACACACACACACACACACACACACACACACATTCTCTTTCCCTCTTTCACTCGCTGTCTCACTCTCCCTCTCTCTCACCCTCTCTCTCTCTTCCTCTTCTCTCTCTCTGCTTTTTTCTCGTCTTTCTCTCTCTCTCTCTCTCCCCTCTCTCTCTGTCTGTCTGTCTGTCTGTCTGTCTGTCTGTCTGTCTCTCTCTCTCTCTCTCTCTCTCTCTTCTCTCTCTCTCTCTCTCTCCCTCTCTCTCTCTCTCTCTCACTCTCTCTCTCTTCTCTCCCCTCATCTTCATCCCATACCAACATCACAACAATTGCAGTCTCTTTATAACTCCACAGATGCCTGTTGTCGGGTGAAGGAGTTTCAGTCCACCACTCAGTATTGAAACAGATGGGGCAGTTAGTTGCTCAGGTCAAGGCTGTGTGTGTGTGTGTGTGTGTGTGTGTGTGTGTGTGTGTGTGGGGTGTGTGTGGTGTGTGGTGTGTGTGTGTGTGTGGGGTGTGTGTGTGTGTGTGTGTGGTGTGGTGTGTGTGTGTGTGTGTGTGTGTGTGTGTGTGGGTGGTGTGTGTACTCACCTATTTGTACTCACCTATTTGTGGTTGCAGGGGTCGAGTCATAGCTCCTGGCCCCGCCTCTTCACTGATTGCTACTAGGTCCTCTCTCTCCCTGCTCCATGAGCTTTATCATACCTCGCCTTAAAACTATGTATGGTTCCCGCCTCCACTACTTCACTTTCTAGGCTATTCCACGGCTTGACTACTCTATGACTGAAGAAATACTTCCTAACATCCCTTTGATTCATCTGAGTCTTCAACTTCCAATTGTGACCTCTTGTGTCTGTGTCCCATCTCTGGAACATCCCGTCTTTGTCCACCTCGTCTATTCCGCGCAGTATTTTATATGTCGTTATCATGTCTCCCCTGACCCTCCTGGCCTCCAGTGTCGTCAGGCCGATTTCCCTCAACCTTTCTTCGTAGGACAATCCCCGTAGCTCTGGGACTAGTCTTGTTGCAAACCTTTGCACTTTCTCTAATTTCTTGACGTGCTTGACTAGTGTGGATTCCAAACTGTGCTGCATACTCAGTATGGGCCTGACGTAAATGGTATACAGAGTCTTGAACGACTCCTTACTGAGGTATCAGAACGCTATCCGTAGGTTTGCCAGGCGCCCGTATGCTGCAGCAGTTATCTGATTGATGTGCGCCTCAGGAGATATTCTCGGTGTTATACTCACCCCCAGATCTTTTTCCTTGAGTGAGGTTTGCAGACTTTGGCCATCTAAACTATATTGTGTCTGCGGTCTTCTTTGCCCTTCCCCAATCTTCATGACTTTGCATTTGGCGGGGTTAAACTCAAGGAGCCAGTTGCTGGACCAGGCTTGTAGCCTGTCCAGGTCTCTTTGTAGTCCTGCCTGATCCTCATCCGATTTGATTCTTCTCATTAACTTCACATCGTCCGCAAACAAGGACACTTCTGATGAGTCTATCCCTTCCGTTATGTCATTCACATATACCAAGAACAGCACAGGTCCTAGGACTGACCCCTGTGGAACCCCGCTTGTCACAGGCGCCCACTTTGACACCTCATCACGTACCATGACTCGTTGTTGTGTTTGTGTGTGTGTGTGTGTGTGTGTGTGTACTCGCCTAGTTGAGGTTGCAGGGGTCGAGTCCAAGCTGTGTGTGTGTGTGTGTGTATGGGTGGGTGGGTGTGTGGTGCGTGTGTTGTGTGTGTGTGTGTTGTGTGTACTCACCTAATTGTGGTTGCAGGGGTCGAGACTCAGCTCCTGGCCCCGCCTCTTCACTGAACGCTACTAGGTCCTCTCTCTCCCTGCTCCCTGAGCTTTATCATACCTCGTCTAAAAGCTATGTATGGTTCCTGCCTCCACTAAATCGCTTGCCAGACTGTTCCGCTTCCCGACCACTCTATGACTGAAGAAATACTTCCTAACATCCCTGTGACTCATCTGAGTCTTCAACTTCCAAGAGGGATCCCTCGTATCTGTGTCCCCTCTCTGGAACATCTTGTCTCTGTCCACCTTGTCTATTCCACACAGTATTTTATATGTCGTTATCATGTCTCCCCTAACCCTCCTGTCCTCCAGTGTCGTCAGGCTGATTTCCCTTAACCTTTCTTCGTGGGACATTCCCCTTAGCTCTGGAACTAACCTTGTCGAAAACCTTTGCACTTTCTCTAATTTCCTGACATGCTTGACCCGGTGCGGGTTCCAAACTGTTGCTGCATGCTCCAGCATGGGCCTGATGTACCCGGTGTACAGTGTCTTGAAAGATTCCTTGCTTAAGTATCGGAACGCTAATCTCAGGTTTGCCAGGCGCCCATATACTGCAGCAGTTATCTGGTTGATGTGTACTTCCGGAGACGTGCTCGGTGTTATACTCGCCCCAAGATCTTTCTCCTTGAGCGAGGTTTGTAGTCTTTGGCCACCCAGCTTATACTCTGTCTGCGGTCTTCTTTGCCCTTCTCCGATCTTCATGACTTTGCATTTGGCGGGGTTAAATTCGAGAAGCCAGTTGCTGGACCACGTGTCCAGTCTGTCCAGGTCTCTTTGAAGTCCTGCCTGATCCTCATCTGATTTAATTCTCTTCATTAACTTCACATGATCTGCGAACAGGGACACTTCTGAGTCTATCCCTTCCACCATGTCATTCACATATACCAGAAATAGCACTGGTCCTAGGACTGACCCCTGTGGGACCCCGCTCGCCACAGGTGCCCACTGTGATACCTCGTCACGTATCATGACTCGTTGTTGCCTCCCTGTCAGGTATTCTCTGATCCTTTGCAGTGCCTTTCCCGTTATACGTGCCTGATCTTCTAGTTTCTACACTAGTCTCTTGTGAGGAACTGTGTCGAAGGCCTTCTTGCAGTCCAAGAAAATGCAATCGACCCACCCACTCTCTCATGTCTTCTGTAACTTTTTCATAAAACTCAAGAAGGTGTGTGACACTGGATTTGCCTTCCATGAATCTGTGCTGGTTGTCGTTTATAATTTTGTTCCGCTCTAGATGCTCCACCACTCTCCTCCTGATAATCTTCTCCATGACTTTGCATACTATACACGTCAGTGACACTGGTCTGTAGTTTAGTGCCTCTTTTCTGTCTCCCTTTTTGAAAATGGGAACTATATTTGCCGTCTTCCATACCTCGGGTTTGCCCAGTTTCAAGGGATGTGTTGAAGACTGTGGTTAGTGGCACACACAGCATTTCTGCTCCCTCCCTAAGGACCTACGGGGAGATGTCAGATCCCATTGCTTTTGAGGTATCAAGGTCACTTAGCAGCTTCTTCACGTCCTCCCCAGTTATGTGAATGTCATCCGGCTCTTGTTGGTGTATTCTCTGTTGGTGTCTCCCTCTGTCCTGTCTTCCCAGAGCCCTTCCTGTCTCCAATGTGAATACTTCCTTAAATCTCGTGTTGAGCTCCTCACCTCTTGATCGTTTCTTGTGAGTTCTCCACCTTCTTTCCTGAACCTGATCACCTGGTCTTTGACTGTTGTCTTTCTCCTGATGTGGCTATACAGCAGTTTCGGGTCAGACTTGACTTTCGACACTGTCATTTTCGTACTGTCGCTGGGCCTCCCTCCTGATGTGTGCTCTGGCTCTTCGTCTGATCTCCTTATTTTCCTGGGTCCTTTGCCTTCTGTACCTCTTCCACTCTCTAATGCATTAGTTTTTGCCTCCCTACACCTTCGGGTAAACCGAGGACACTCTTTGGTCTTCCCATTGTTGCTATTGCCCTTGGGAACAAACCTTTCCTCTGCCTCCTTGCACTTTGTTGTTACATATTCCATCATTTCATTTTCTGGCTTTCCTGCCAGTTCTCTGGCCCACTGAACCTCCCGCAGGAAGTTCCTCATACCTGTATAGTCCCCCCTTTTATAGTTTGGCTTTTCTCATTCGACTCCTGTTACCCTCTCCACTTGTAACTTTAGTATGTAATCAAAACTCAGAACTACGTGATCGCTAGCTCCAAGGGGCCTCTCATATGTGATGTCGTCAATGTCTGAACTGCTCTGGTAGTGTCCCTGAAGTGTTGATACATGAGGTTTTCCAGTACCACATCCATCATCTTGCCTGTCCATGTTTCAGGACCCCCATGAGGCTCCAGGTTTTCCCAATCGATCTCCCTGTGGTTGAAATCACCCATGACCAGTAGTTTTGCTCTGCACGATTGAGCTCTTCGTGCCCCCTCAGCCAGTGTGTCCACCATCACTCTGTTGTTCTCTTCATATTCGTCTCTTGGCCTCCTGCAGTTCTGTGGTGGGATATACATCACTGCAATGACTACCTTATGTTCCCCAGACTGAATTGTACCAACTATGTAGTTCCTTTCTCCAATCTCGACCATGCCTTCCATTTCCTCAAAACCCCATTGTTTTTTTATGAGCAGTGCAACCCCTCCTCCCCCTCTGCTCCTGTCTTTCCTCAGGATCTAATATCCCAGTGGGAAGATTGCATCTGTTATTGTTTCAGTGAGTTTCGTTTCTGTGACTGTTATGATGTCTGGGGACTTCTCATTGATTCTTTCATTCCACTCCTCATATTTATTTGTTATTCCATCTGTGTTCGTGTACCAAATCTTCAGCTTCTTATCTATCATGGCGGTCCTGGGAGAATATTGAGGTTGGGGGAGCGGGAGCCCTGGAGGGGGCCTATGGGGGTTTGCAGTGTAGGTGGGGTTGTGGTGGGGGTGAGGGCAGTGCCCCCATAAGGAGCTGCTGTAAGGGTGGGGTTTTGTGATATGGGGGGTGGGGGCAGAGGGAACAGTGTGTGGGTTTTGGTTCAGATTGTTAAGTTGCATTGGGGTTGTTGCGGTGAGGGTGGGGTTTGTGATGGGGGGTGGGGGCATAGTGCCCATAGGGGGATGCTGTAGGGGTAGGGTTTGCCATGTGGGGGGTGGGGGCAGAGGGAACAGTGTGCAGGTTTTGATTAAGATTGTTCAGTTGCTTTGGGGTTGTGGTTGGAGTCCTGCGGGTGTTTCTGTAGGGTGTGTTCGCCCATCCACCTGAGTCTGAGATCTGCTCATCTTCACCAATGCATCCCGTTCTTCCTTTCGTCTTTGTACACTCTCTCTCAGTATCGTCCTTTCTTCCTGTGTTCTGTCGTGATCGAGATACACTCTCCGGTACTCTGGTTTGTCCCTCTGTTGTGCTTTCTCCTGAAGGATCCTGGTTCGAGCTGATTCTGTCCTGAAAATTGCTTTGACCGACCGTTTCCTTCCTCTCGCAAACCACCCAATTTTCCGAAAATTTGTCACTTGGGTCATGTCTCCCTCACCTATTGCTTTCATGATACCTTCGATCGCTTTCTTCTGCTCCTGCTTTCTTTCATCGTAGGTTTCCCCTTCGAATTCTTGGAGCCCGTAGATAAACACTAGTCTCTCCCTCTCCTCCTCCCACTGTGTCTCCCTTTGCATCCCCTGAGGCGTTTGAATTCCTTCCATCGGAACGTTCCTTCCTTCGATCCCTGCCCTTGCTGCAGCCGCTATGCTCAGCGGACTGTCTTTCCTGCTCAACTGTTCCTTGCCACTGTAGTTGTCTGTTAGAGTCTCTGCATATGTCATAGCTCCTTCATTGTCTTCAGGCTTCTCAGTTGATCTTAGTGTGCTCATCTTTTCCTGGATCCCCACAGTCCCCTTGTCTGTGACTGGTATAGAAGTTCCTGATGTCATGTCTGTTCTGTCATTTGTCTCTCTAATCTGTTTCAGGTTTTTTTTTAGCTCCTCTTCTAAGCCCTATATCTTGTTTTCTGTGTGTGTGTGTGTACTCACCTAGTTGTACTCACCTAGTTGAGGTTGCGGGGGTCGAGTCCGAGCTCCTGGCCCCGCCTCTTCACTGATCGCTACTAGGTCACTCTCCCTGAGCCGTGAGCTTTATCATACCTCTGCTTAAAGCTATGTATGGATCCTGCCTCCACTACATCGCTTCCCAAACTATTCCACTTACTGACTACTCTGTGGATGAAGAAATACTTCCTAACATCCCTGTGATTCATCTGTGTCTTCAGCTTCCAACTGTGTCCCCTTGTTACTGTGTCCAATCTCTGGAACATCCTGTCTTTGTCCACCTTGTCAATTCCTCTCAGTATTTTGTATGTCGTTATCATGTCCCCCTATCTCTCCTGTCCTCCAGTGTCGTCAGGTTGATTTCCCTTAACCTCTCCTCGTAGGACATACCTCTTAGCTCTGGGACTAGTCTTGTTGCAAACCTTTGCACTTTCTCTAGTTTCTTCACGTGCTTGGCTAGGTGTGGGTTCCAAACTGGTGCCGCATACTCCAATATGGGCCTAACGTACACGGTGTACAGGGTCCTGAATGATTCCTTATTAAGATGTCGGAATGCTGTTCTGAGGTTTGCTAGGCGCCCATATGCTGCAGCAGTTATTTGGTTGATGTGCGCTTCAGGAGATGTGCCTGGTGTTATACTCACCCCAAGATCTTTTTCCTTGAGTGAGGTTTGTAGTCTCTGACCCCTAGACTGTACTCCGTCTGCGGCCTTCTTTGCCCTTCCCCAATCTTCATGACTTTGTACTTGGTGGGATTGAACTCCAGGAGCCAATTGCTGGACCAGGTCTGCAGCCTGTCCAGATCCCTTTGTAGTTCTGCCTGGTCTTCGATCGAGTGAATTCTTCTCATCAACTTCACGTCATCTGCAAACAGGGACACCTCAGAGTCTATGCCTTCCGTCATGTCGTTCACAAATACCAGAAACAGCACTGGTCCTAGGACTGACCCCTGCGGGACCCCGCTGGTCACAGGTGCCCACTCTGACACCTCGCCACGTACCATGACTCGCTGCTGTCTTCCTGACAAGTATTCCCTGATCCATTGTAGTGCCTTCCCTGTTATCCCTGCTTGGTCCTCCAGTTTTTGCACCAATCTCTTGTGTGGAACTGTGTCAAACGCCTTCTTGCAGTCCAAGAAAATGCAATCCACCCACCCCTCTCTCTCTTGTCTTACTGCTGTCACCATGTCATAGAACTCCAGTAGGTTTGTGACACAGGATTTCCCGTCCCTGAAACCATGTTGGCTGCTGTTGATGAGATCATTCCTTTCTAGGTGTTCCACCACTCTTCTCCTGATAATCTTCTCCATGATTTTGCATACTATACATGTCAGTGACACTGGTCTGTAGTTTAATGCTTCATGTCTGTCTCCTTTTTTAAAGATTGGGACTACATTTGCTGTCTTCCATGCCTCAGGCAATCTCCCTGTTTCGATAGATGTATTGAATATTGTTGTTAGGGTACACATAGCGCCTCTGCTCCCTCTCTCAATACCCATGGGGAGATGTTATCTGGCCCATTGCCTTTGAAGTATCTAGCTCACTCAGAAGCCTCTTCACTTCTTCCTCGGTTGTGTGCACTGTGTCCAGCACTTGGTGGTGTGCCCCACCTCTCCGTCTTTCTGGAGTCCCTTCTGTCTCCTCTGTGAACACTTCTTTGAATCTCTTGTTGAGTTCTTCACATACTTCACGGTCATTTCTTGTTGTCTCTCCTCCTTCCTTCCTTAGCCTGATTACCTGGTCCTTGACTGTTGTTTTCCTCCTGATGTGGCTGTACAACAGTTTCGGGTCAGATTTGGCTTTCGCTGCTATGTCATTTTCATATTGTCTTTGGGCCTCCCTTCTTATCTGTGCGTATTCGTTTCTGGCTCTACGACTGTTTTCCTTATTCTCCTGGGTCCTTTGCCTTCTATATTTCTTCCATTCCCTAGCACACTTGGTTTTTGCCTCCCTGCACCTTTGGGTAAACCATGGGCTCATCCTGGCTTTTTCATTAATCCTGTTACCCTTGGGTACAAACCTCTCCTCAGCCTCCTTGCATTTTGTTGCTACATATTCCATCATCTCATTAACTGGCTTCCCTGCCAGTTCTCTGTCCCACTGAACCCCGTTCAGGTAGTTCCTCATTCCTGTGTAGTCCCCTTTCTTGTAGTTTGGCTTCATTCGTCCTGGCCTTCCTGCTTCTCCCTCCACTTGTAGCTCTACTGTGTATTCGAAGCTTAAAACCACATGGTCACTGGCCCCAAGGGGTCTTTCATATGTGATGTCCTCGATATCTGCACTACTCAAGGTGAATACTAAGTCCAGCCTTGCTGGTTCATCCTCTCCTCTCTCTCTTGTAGTGTCCCTTACGTGTTGGCACATGAAGTTTTCCAGTACCACCTCCATCATCTTAGCCCTCCATGTATCTTGGCCCCCATGTGGGTCCAAGTTCTCCCAATCGATCTCCTTGTGGTTAAAGTCACCCATGATCAGGAGCTTTGCCCTGCATGCATGAGCTCTTCTGGCCACTCTAGCCAGTGTGTCAACCATCGCTCTATTGCTCTCGTTGTACTCTTGCCTTGGCCTCCTGTGTGTGTGTGTGTGTGTGTGTGTGTGTGTGTGTGTGTGTGTGTGTGTGTGTGTGTGTGTGTATGGTGTGTCTGTGGTGTGTGTTTGTGTGTGTGTGTGTGTGTGTGTGTGTGTGTGTGTGTGTGTGTGTGTGTGTGTGTGTGTGTGTGTATGTGTGTGTGTATGTATGTGTGTGTCATTAAAGCTCACTACGTTTATTATATTTTTTGTAGCTCACACTAAAACATTCTATATAATTTTTCACACACATCCTGCTATACTTCAGTGATTTTATCATCGTCGTTTATTCTTCTTATTTTGTCTAACAATTAATTTACCTCGCTCTTGCCTACTATTTACTTTTCAAAACTTCTTTTTTTCCCTCACTCCATACAAGTGTGTTCATTTCTGGCCGCCTTAAATTTCAGGTAAGTTTCTTGACTGGTACACTTCCTATTTCAAGTTCTTTCTGTTTGTAGCGAATTCTTCAGCTAATGTTATATGTTCATCAATATCCGACGTTTCTGTTGATATTTTCGCTAAATTATCTTCAATTTTAGATTTATATTCTTGCAGACGTTTCCTCTCTTCTTCTTTAACCTCATATTGACATTTCCAGAAATATGTTATGCTAGCTGCACTGCTGCTCTATTTCTGTCTTATTTTTAGCCAATTTCCTATCACCTTTGTTTTTCTTCATCATCTGTTTCTCACTGTCTTCTGCATGTGTTGTACGGACACTTTCTTTACTTTATCTTTTCATTAACCCTTCCTGCTTTATCTGATTTTATTCTATTGTGGTGATTGTATCCTTCCATCCAGTGTTTTTTTTTTTTTGTCTGGAGGTGTATAAGCATAGCTGTGTTTAGATGGGGTTCCCTCCGCCATAATATAAACACATCGCTCTACCGTTGTGCTACTATTTTATCTTAATATAATAAATACTTTATCCTTACCCCAGAAAATGTTCCATATTAATTATTTCCTTTTTTTTCGGGACGCCACTCACATGAAAGCTGTACTTCCTCTCACAGTAAAACAGTCACAGCCGTCCGTTCTCCTCGGCGTCTTTCTCTCTCTCTCTCTCTCTCTCTCTCTCAAACACACACACTAAATATGCAGAGTTCCCTAGTTATAAACTGTTTTAATAGGAAACGTAGTCTGTGTGTATTTCATAACGTATTCGGATTGTTCATACGAAGTTGAACACATCTCCAGGCTCAGGGACTAACCTCCTCAAGGCTGATGGACTGATCACATCATCTTTACCTCCCCATATTTGCCACCTCTGTATTCGACTGAAGAAGTCCACTGTGTAGACGAAATGTTTCGGAACACTGAGCCCTGAAAATGTTCACTAATGAACGCCACACATCTTCATTTCACAGCACCATTCATGTTCAGTAGTGATCTCTGCACATTTCCACATGGTCATTCATCTCCACTAAAGAGCCGTGAACGAGGCAGCGCTGCCCGGGTAAATACTACCCCCAGAGGCAGCGGCTCTTCAAATCATTAAGATATCCTGGATGACCCAGTTAAGTTTGATAATGGGAACACGTTCACGATGACCTTTTTTAATTGAGGGGACTGTTAGCCAGATTGGTTTTGGAGGTCTTGCCATTAATTATTATTAGTAGTAGTATTCCTAAGGGTGCACCAAAGTATCGGTATCGATGGGTATCGGCTAATTTTGATGGTATCGATATCAGCAAAAATTTTGGTAACGTCCCTTCCCTAATTATTATTATTATTATTATTATTATTATATTTTATATATATATATATATATATATATATATATATATATATATATATATATATATATATATATAATATATTATATATATATATATATATATATGCAAAACAACCACTCTGAAAGAATAGAGAAATTCCAAGCGCTTTCGTGACTACTCACATTATCAAGGAACATTATCATAGTTCCTTGATAATGTGAGTAGTCACGAAAGCGCTTGGAATTTCTCTATTCTTTCAGAGTGGTTGTTTTGCATATTTTGAAATCACCTGTTTACTGTGATCTTATTGCATATATATATATATATATATATATATATATATATATATATATATATATATAATTTATATATATATATGCAAAATAACCACTGTGAAAGAATAGTGAAAGTCCAAGCGCTTTCGTGACTTCTCACATTATCAAGGAACTATAAATACATCAAAGGCATATAAAAGGTCGAGACCACACCTCACCATCGCATCCCACAACAAAACAACACCTGACACGCGACGACACCCGACTCATATGTAGGATAAAAAATCTGGTGGTTTCTTCCTGGAGGTCTTTGAGTATTTTCTTCAAGATATTTGTTTATTTAAAGAAATACATTGAGGAGGAGAACATGAATGATGTCACGGAACCTACATCCCGAATTCTTCATCCAACTCACCGGTGGTGGGCTGTGCCTAAAATATTGCAGGCGTTTCCTTTCTGGATCTCAACACCGAGTCTCTGGAAAAGGAAGCTGATCATTTTAGGGTTCTTGGTTTCCGTGAGGAGTTTGTCAGGCAGTTCTTTCAAAATCTTTAGTGCAAACTCGGCCTAGGCATGTAGGGTCTCCAATCCTTTTGGGACGAAGTTAAAGCATGGTCCAAAGCTGCTGATTTTATTGATCTGGATTTCCCTGAAACTGGCGGCACCAGCCCCTCAGCTTCAAAGTATTGTAGGTAGATGTCAACCAGTGTTGATGTACATGTGTAGTCCCACGCAGTCTGTTTACCTTGTTTCCAGAGTATCGTGGTGACTCCATCTGCACAGTTCTGGCTGCCATCATGCCTCAGTACTAGAAGTTCACCTTCTGCTGGGCAACGGACTGTGGTGAGACCTGACATATCACTCAGCTCATCGTGTCTGGCAAACTCCCCTTCTGACGTATGACAGATGAGACCATGAAACCCTACTGCACACGTCAGCTGATAGTCACCTGTGCTCGGTGAGTATGAGTTGATGCAAGTGCCCAACGAGGAAATAAGGACAGCCTAAAGGAAATTTCTAGTATGTTGTGCCTTCACGGCTGGGAGGCAAGCTTTACCCATTCCTGAGGCACTGTCCAGTAATGTTTGGACACCTTTTCGTCTCGACGGGTCTGTCTCAGTGGGACTGTTTGTGATCTCGGGGAGGAGCTGGTCTGTTTGAAAAGTCAAGGTTGTCGCAGTATGTAGGTGCTTCAGTGAACGTTGTGTGGTGAGCTTGTACATCACCTCTCAAGTGTTCTCGGACTATCTCCTTCACTATTTTACTTAATATCATACGTAAGAATATTTAGTAGATTATACGTATAACAATGGATGGTTTAGAGAGATTTTCTACTCTCGGAGCCTGACCTGGGGCTAGGATTTTCTACTGATTGCCCGTTCAACCAGGCTGTTGCTTCTGACGGTCTGCTTGCCCACATATTTCGAGAAGGAGGGTGAGAATTGCGATTGTGGTGGTGGTGTTAGTGGTGGTGGTGGTGGTGATGATGGTAGTGGTGGGGTAAGCTTCACACTGCTGCCACCACTTACGTCAGCCATTCACCTTATCTTAGTGGCCCCCAAGGAAGGCGCTGCTGAAAATGAAGTTACCTGCGCCACCATCGTGGCTCCTCCGCCCGGCCTCGCTCTCTTGTTTTACGAAGGGAAAGTCTCGCGGGAAATTTTAAAAATGAATTGAATGTTTAAAACTTGTTGGTTGCAACCGTGGTCATGCATGCTGAGTGTACGTCATGCAGTCCCCCGTCGTCCCTTTTTATGTGGTGAGCGTTATGAGTTGATGGTTTCGTGAGCAGCATGCTGGTGTGAGCTTATCTCAGCAGCATCTGGGTATGAGCCTACTTCAGCAGCATGCTGGTGTGAGCTTATCTCAGCAGCATCTGGGTATGAGCTTACTTCAGCAGCATGCTGGTGTGAGCTTATCTCAGCAGCATCTGGGTATGAGCCTACTTCAGCAGCATGCTGGTGTGAGCTTATCTCAGCAGCATCTGGGATATGAGCTTACTTCAGCAGCATGCTGGTGTGAGCTTATCTCAGCAGCATCTGGGTATGAGCTTCAGCAGCATGCTGGTGTGAGCTTATCTCAGCAGCATCTGGGTATGAGCCTACTTCAGCAGCATGCTGGTGTGAGCTTATCTCAGCAGCATCTGGGTATGAGCTTACTTCAGCAGCATGCTGGTGTGAGCTTATCTCAGCAGCATCTGGGTATGAGCTTACTTCAGCAGCATGCTGGTGTGAGTTATCTCAGCAGCATCTGGGTATGAGCTTACTTCAGCAGCATGCTGGTGTGAGCTTATCTCAGCAAGATGCTGGTGAGAGTGAACTTTCCTCAGCAAGATGCTGATGAGAGTGAACTTTCCTCAGCAAGATGCTGATGAGAGTGAACTTTCCTCAGCAACATGATGGTGAGAGTGAACCTTCCTCAGCAACATGATGGTGTGAGTGAATCTTCCTCAGCAACATGCTGGTGTGAGTGAACTTTCCTCAGCAACATGCTGGTGTGAGTGAACCTTCCTCAGCAACATGCTGGTGTGAGTGAACTTCCTCAGCAACATGATGGTGAGAGTGAACCTTCCTCAGCAACTTGAAGGTGAGAGTGAACCTTCCTCAGCAACATGAAGGTGAGAGTGAACCTTCCTCAGCAACATGAAGGTGAGAGTGAACCTTCCTCAGCAACATGAAGGTGAGAGTGAACCTTCCTCAGCAACATGAAGGTGAGAGTGAACCTTCCTCAGCAACTGAAGGTGAGAGTGAACCTTCCTCAGCAACATGAAGGTGAGAGTGAACCTTCCTCAGCAACATGAAGGTGAGAGTGAACCTTCCTCAGCAACATGAAGGTGAGAGTGAACCTTCCTCAGCAGCATGATGGTGAGAGTGAACTTTGGTGTTCATATTTCTAACATGTAGCTTGACAGTTTTTCTCAGTGACTTGAACAAACTTCAAAATGTTCACTGAGCGAGCAGCGGCGGCGGCAGCAGGAGCAGCGGCGGCGGCGGCGGCGGCGGCGGCGGCGGCGGCGGCGGCGGCGGCGCAGCAGCAGCGGAAGTTATTGGAACCATTCTAGGTTGCTAGGAATGATCCCACAACTTTGCTCATAGGACACCTGCACATGCCAAGTGTTATTATAATCTTGCCCTAGTTACCATACTTTAGTGTTGAAAATTTGAAGAAGGCGTTCTCGAGTTACGATCCACGTAAACACACTCTGTCTCCCCTTTGTGGTTAACTAATAATTTTAGTAAGTAGAGCTGTGTGACCCTGGTGTGTTTTGATAATAATAATAACAATTGGATGTTTTGATAGCTGCAAGATCCGAGAAAACTATCCCGTACCCCAATCTCCTCTACCTCGGTCCCCTCTACCTCGGTCCCCTCTACCTCGGTCCCCTCTACCTCGGACCCCTCTACCTCGGACCCCTCTACCTCAATCCCCTCTACCTCAGTCCCGTATACCTCAGTCCACTCTACCCCAATCCCCTCTAGCCTAGTCCCGTCTACTCTAGTCCCCTATACCTCAGTCCCCTCTACCCCATTCCCCTCTACCCCAGTCCCCTTTACCTCAATCTCCTACGTCAGCGCACAACGTTCGAATGATGTAGAGTGCGGCTTATGTTTGTAATGCAATTAAACAATAGTGAAGATTTGAAGCAAGTCAGAAGTGTCATTCACAAGTCTTATAGAAATTAATATCCCAAGTCCTTCAATAAAAATGGCAACCTTCCCCTAAGATGCACCAGACATTAAATACTAGAACCGATCAGAAGAGGTCAAGTGAAATTTATGTATCGTGATTTCAGAGAGCACACACAATTTACCTCCAACATCGTCACCGCTCTGACACCCGTACTTTATCTTCCCTCCTCGCTGACGGACCCACCTTTGACATAGACTCCCTCCTTAACTTTTTGACATGAACCGGTTTATTACACAAACTTTGATAATACTTCCTTTATCACTCCTCACGGCCCTTTCTAATTCTACTTCTGTTATGCTCTCCACCCCAGGAACACCCTCTGCCCTGCACCACTGTTATGGCCTTAGTGGGTTCAATGCTTGGTTTTGATGATAATAAAATGTATTGTGATTTAATGGGAATACAAATTTCACACTATTTTATACACAAAACAGTTTAATATGCTCCAACACAATTGAATTTCACTCTACTGCCCTCGACTCATGAACCATATTTCTTTTAAAACATTTTTAAACTACGCCGCTGAGGATTTTGAAAGTTATCCCAGCCATTCCAAGATGCTGGGAGTGGTTTCAACAACTTTGGTCACAGTGCACCTGTACATGCCGATTGTTCCAAGATTTTGGCATGGTTATCGTGCACAAGTGATGAAAATTTGAAGCCGCTCGAATGACTCCTCGTGTTGGAGCTAAAATAAAAACGACAAGAAGTTGAGGAAGAAAAACATTCTGGCAGCCTCTGAAACTGTCTCCCTCTGGGGGTTAATAATAATTATTAAATAATAGAGTATCTTTCTTTATAGCTTAGGTTATTTTTTTCGGTGCTGTCTACACGTCTGGCTGTCTGTATGCCTGGCTGTCTGTATGCCAAGCTGTCTATATGTGTGGTTATCTGTACGTCTGTCTGACTGTATGGCTGGTTGTTCGTCAGGCTGTCTATACGTATGAATATCGAACTGTCTGTACATCTGCTGCTGCTGCTGCTACTGTTGTGATGTTTTTTGCTGCAGCTGCTGTGTTTGCTGCTGCTGCTGCTGCTGGCTGCTGCTTTTGTTACTGCTGGTGTTCTTGTTACAGGGGATGGTTAGTTAGTCCGGTCGGGGAGAGTAGAGGTGAAGACGGTTACAAGGACACACAATAATGGAACTCCTGCATCAACATTAGTCTGTATTCACCCGCTGCACCTGGAGGAGCTCTGACGGAGACTTCAGCCTCTGGAGGAGCCCTGACGGAGGCTTCAACCTCTGAAGGAGCACTGACGGAGGCTTGAGCGTCTGCACGCCATTAACTAGTGGGCACTGGGTGCTCCAGGAGCCCAGGATCCACTTACCGACGATAACAACATCTTGTGTCAAGATAAAGGAGTATGAACCGGGAAGAGGTTGCAGTGTAGCTTTGCTTTTTGCTTCTACATTTAGATTGTCACATCAGTGGTTCAGGGGAGCATCGACCCCGCGTCCCGGTCCCAGACCAGACCTCCTAAAATTGAAAGGAAATATTACAGTAATAAGAAATACTTAGGAACAGTCAAAGAAGTGATTGTAAGTGGAAGATTGTAAGAGCTGATGTCATCTTACTTGTTCAAGAGACAGAAAGATTTACCTGTCTTAACCTTCCATGAAGCATAACGATTCACCCGTCATCTTACTTGATCATGAGACAGATTCACCTGTCATCTTACTTGATCATGAGACAGATTCACCTGCCATCTTACTTGATCATGAGACAGATTCACCCGTCATCTTACTTGATCATGAAACAGATTCACCTGTCATCTTACTTGATCATGAGACAGAAAAGATCATCAGTCTAGCCGAGTGCAAAACATTAGACAGTCTTGTGTTTCGCACTCTTGTGACAGGAAGGTCGAACCTTCATGGTGTGGACTTTTTAGCACCATCTAAATGCCACCCCTCCAGTGCCACATCTTCAGTGCCACAGCCTCTCAGTGCCACTACCCATCACATGTCTCACACTCATGTCACTGTATCACCCATCTATACTGATATCACTCATTTACTGTTCCATCACTAGTATTCTTCACTAGTGTCACTGTATCATCCCACATGTGTTACTGTATCATACCAGTGTCACATGTACGTCACCACCAGTGTTACTGTACTCATGTACGTATCTCAGTGTTACTGTATCACTCACCAGTGTCACTGTATCACTCACCAGTGTTACTGTATCACTCACAGTGTTACTGTATCACATCGCCAGACTGTTCACGTGTCACTCCACCAGTGTCACTGTAGTCACTCACCAGTGTTACTGTGTCACTCACCAGTGTTACTGTATCACTCACCAGTGTTACTGTATCACTCACCAGTGTACTGACTCAGTGTCACTTCACACCAGTGTTACTGTATCACTCACCAGTGTTACTGTTCACTCACCAGTGTTACTGTCATCACCAGTGTCACTGATCACTCACCAGTGTACCTGTATCTCACCAGTGTTACTGGTATCATTCACCAGTGTTACTGTATCACTCACCAGTGTCACTGTATCACTCACCAGTGTACTGTGTCACTCACCATGTATGATTCACTGTTATCCTACAGTGTCACTGTATCATCACCAGTGTACTGTATCTCAGTGTTAACTCACCTGTATCATCACCAGTGTTACTGTATACACTCACCAGTGTCACTGTATCACTCACCAGTGTTACTGTATCACTCACCAGTTCACTGTATCACTCCAGTGTTACTGTATCACTCACCAGTGTTCACTGTATCACTCACCAGTGTCACTGTATCACTCTACCAGTGTCACTGTATCACTCACCGCTGTTCACATGTGTACTGTTCACTCACCAGTGTTCACTTATCACTCACCAGTGTTACTGTATCACTCACCAGTGTCACTGTATCACTCACACGTGTCACTGTATCACTCACCAGTGTCACTGTATCACTCACAGTGTACTGTATCACTACCAGTGTCACTGTATCACTCACCAGTGTACTGTATCACTCACCAGTGTTACTGTCACTCACAGTGTTACTGTATCACTCACCAGTGTTACTGTATCACTCACCAGTGTTACTGTATCACTCACCAGTGTTACTGTATCACTCACCAGTGTTACTGTATCACTCACCAGTGTCACTGTATCACTCATCAGTTTTACTGTATCACTCACCAGTGTTACTGTATCACTCACAGTGTTACTGTATCACTCACCAGTGTTACTGTATCACTCACCAGTGTCACTGTATCACTCACCAGTGTTACTGTATCACTCATCAGTGTCACTGTATCACTCACCAGTGTTACTGTGTCATCAGTGTTACTGTGTCATCAGTGTTACTGTATCATCAGTGTTACTGTGTCACCATTGTCACTGTATCACTCACCAGTGTTACTGTATCACTCACCAGTGTCACTGTATCACTCACCAGTGTTACTGTATCACTCACCAGTGTCACTGTATCACTCACCAGTTAGTCATGTGTCATTTGTTTCAGTGTATGCACTCACCATTGTCTACTGTATCACTCATCAGGTTACTGTTATCACACTGTATCACACTGTTCATCCATGTCACTGTATCACTCACCAGTGTACTGTATCACTCACCAGTGTTACTGTATCACCATTGTCACTGTATCACTCACCAGTGTTACTGTATCATCAGTGTTACTGTGTCACCATTGTCACTGTATCACTCACCAGTGTTACTGTATCACTCATAGTGTCACTGTAATCACTCATCAGTTGTTTACTGTATCACTCACCAGTGTTACTGTATCACTCACCAGTGTCACTGTATCACTCACCAGTGTCACTGTATCACTCACCAGTGTTACTGTATCATCAGTGTTACTGTATCACTCACCAATGTTACTGTATCACTCACCAGTGTTACTGTATCACTCACCAGTGTTACTGTATCACTCACCAGTGTTACTGTATCACTCACCAGTGTTACTGTATCACTCACCAGTGTTACTGTATCACTCACCAGTGTCACTGTATCACTCACCAGTGTTACTGTATCACTCACCAGTGTTACTGTATCACTCACCAGTGTTACTGTATCACTCACCAGTGTTACTGTATCACTCACCAGTGTTACTGTATCACTCACCAGTGTTACTGTATCACTCACCAGTGTTACTGTATCACTCACCAGTGTTACTGTATCACTCACCAGTGTTACTGTATCACTCACCAGTGTTACTGTATCACTCACCAGTGTTACTGTATCACTCACCAGTGTTACTGTATCACTCACCAGTGTACTGTATCACTCACCAGTGTTACGTACTGTACGTATCACTCACCAGTGTCACTGTATCACTCACCAGTGTTACTGTATCCTCACTGTTACTGTATCCTCCAGTGTCACTGTATCACTCACCAGTGTTACTGTATCACTCACCAGTGTTACTGTTCACTCACCAGTGTCACTGTATCACTCACAGTTACGTATCACTCACAGTGTTACTGTATCACTCACCAGTGTTACTGTATCACTCACCACCAGTGTTACTGTATCACTCACCAGTGTTACTGTATCACTCACCAGTGTTACTGTATCACTCACCAGTGTTACTGTATCACATCTTCACCCAGTGTTACTGTATCACTCACCAGTGTTACTGTGTCACTCACCAGTGTCACTGTATCACTCACCAGTGTTACTGTATCACTCACCAGTGTTACTGTATACTCACCAGTTACTGTACTCACCAGTGTTACTGTATCACTCACCAGTGTTACTGTATCACTCACCAGTGTTACTGTATCACTCACCAGTGTTACTGTATCACTCACCAGTGTTACTGTATCACTCACCAGTGTTACTGTATTACTCACCAGTGTCACTGTATCACTCACCAGTGTCACTGTATCACTCACCAGTGTTACTGTATCACTCACCAGTGTTACTGTATCACTCACCAGTGTTACTGTATCACTCACCAGTGTTACTGTATCACTCACCAGTGTTACTGTATCACTCACCAGTGTTACTGTATCACTCACCAGTGTCACTGTATCACTCACCAGTGTTACTGTATCACTCACCAGTGTTACTGTATTACTCACCAGTGTTACTGTATCACTCACCAGTGTTACTGTATCACTCACCAGTGTTACTGTATCACTCACCAGTGTTACTGTATCACTCACCAGTGTTACTGTATCACTCACCAGTGTTACTGTATCACTCACCAGTGTTACTGTATTACTCATCAGTGTCACTGTATCACTCACCAGTGTCACTGTATTACTCACCAGTGTTACTGTATCTCTCACCAGTGTTACTGTATCACTCACCAGTGTTACTGTATTACTCACCAGTGTTACTGTATCTACTCACCAGTGTACTGTATCACTCACCATGTGTACTGTATCACTCACCAGTGTTACTGTATCACTCACCAGTGTTACTGTATTACTCACCAGTGTCACTGTATCACTCACCAGTGTTACTGTATTACTCACCAGTGTTACTGTATTACTCACCAGTGTCACTGTATCACTCACCAGTGTTACTGTATTACTCACCAGTGTCACTGTATCACTCACCAGTGTCACTGTATCACTCACCAGTGTCACTGTATTACTCACCAGTGTCACTGTATCACTCACCAGTGTTACTGTATCACTCACCAGTGTTACTGTATTACTCACCAGTGTTACTGTATCACTCACCAGTGTTACTGTATTACTCACCAGTGTCACTGTATCACTCACCAGTGTTACTGTATCACTCACCAGTGTCACTGTATCACTCACCAGTGTCACTGTATTACTCACCAGTGTCACTGTATCACTCACCAGTGTTACTGTATCACCAGTGTCACTGTATTACTCACCAGTGTTACTGTATCACTCACCAGTGTTACTGTATCACTCACCAGTGTTACTGTATCACTCACCAGTGTTACTGTATCACTCACCAGTGTTACTGTATCACTCACCAGTGTTACTGTATCACTCACAGGTTACGTTCACTCATCAGTGTTACTGTATCACTCATCCAGTGTTACTGTCACCACCAGTGTTACTGTATCACTCACCAGTGTTACTGTATCACTCACCAGTGTCACTGTATCACTCACCAGTGTTACTGTATCACTCACCAGTGTTACTGTATCACTCACCAGTGTTACTGTATCACTCACCAGTGTTACTGTGTCATTCACCAGTGTCACTGTATCACTCATCAGTGTTACTGTATCACTCACCAGTGTTACTGTATCACTCACCAGTGTTACTGTATCACTCACCAGTGTTACTGTATCACTCACCAGTGTTACTGTATCACTCACCAGTGTTACTGTATCACTCACCAGTGTACTGTATCACTCACCAGTGTTACTGTATTCACTCACCAGTGTCACTGTATCACTCACCAGTGTTACTGTATACTCACCAGTGTCTACTGTATCACTCACCAGTGTTACTGTATCACTCACCAGTGTCACTGTATCACTCACCAGTGTCACTGTATCACTCACCAGTGTTACTGTATCACTCACCAGTGTCACTGTATTCACTCACCAGTGTTACTGTATCACTCACCAGTGTTACTGTATCACTCACCAGTGTTACTGTATCACTCACCAGTGTTACTGTATCACTCACCAGTGTTACTGTATCACTCACCAGTGTTACTGTATCACTCACAGTGTCACTGTATCACTACCAGTGTACTGTATACTCACCAGTGTTACTGTATCACTCACCAGTGTACTGTATCACTCACCAGTGTTACTGTTACTCACCAGTGTCACTGTATCTCACCAGTGTTACACTGTATTACTCACCAGTGTTACTGTATCTCTCACCAGTGTTACTGTATCACTCACCAGTGTTACTGTATCACTCACCAGTGTTACTGTATCACTCACCAGTGTTACTGTATCACTCACCAGTGTTACTGTATCACTCACCAGTGTTACTGTATCACTCACCAGTGTTACTGTATCACTCACCAGTGTTACTGTATCACTCACCAGTGTACTGTATCACTCACCAGTGTTACTGTATCACTCACCAGTGTCACTGTATCACTCACCAGTGTACTGTATTCTCACCAGTGTTACTGTATCACTCACCAGTGTTACTGTATCACTCACCAGTGTCACTGTATCACTCACCAGTGTTACTGTATCACTCACCAGTGTCACTGTATCACTCACCAGTGTTACTGTATCACTCACCAGTGTTACTGTATCTACTCACCAGTGTCACTGTATCACTCACCAGTGTCACTGTATCCTACCAGTGTACTGTATCACTCACCAGTGTCACTGTATTACTCACCAGTGTTCACTGTATTCACTCACCAGTGTTACTGTATCACTCACCAGTGTCACTGTATCACTCACCAGTGTTACTGTATCACCAGTGTCACTGTATCACTCACCAGTGTTACTGTATCACTCACCAGTGTTACTGTATCACTCACCAGTGTTACTGTATCACTCACCAGTGTTACTGTATACTCACCAGTGTTACTGTATCACTCACCAGTGTTACTGTGTCACTCACCAGTGTTACTGTATCACTCACCAGTGTCACTGTATCACTCACCAGTGTCACTGTATCACTCACCAGTGTTACTGTATCACTCACCAGTGTTACTGTATCACTCACCAGTGTCACTGTATCACTCACCAGTGTTACTGTATCACTCACCAGTGTTACTGTATCACTCACCAGTGTTACTGTATCACTCACCAGTGTTACTGTGTCACTCACCAGTGTTACTGTATCACTCACCAGTGTTACTGTATCACTCACAGTGTTACTGTATACTCACCAGTGTCACTGTATCACTCACCAGTGTTACTGTATCACCATCAGTGTTACTGTATCACTCACCAGTGTCACTGTATCACTCACCAGTGTCACTGATATCATCACCAGTGTTCACTGTATCACTCACCAGTGTTACTGTATCACTCACCAGTGTCACTGTATCACTCACCAGTGTCACTGTATCACTCACCAGTGTTACTGTATCACTCACCAGTGTTACTGTATCACTCACCAGTGTTACTGTATCACTCACCAGTGTCACTGTATCACTCACCAGTGTTACTGTGTCACTCATCCAGTGTTACTGTATCACTCACCAGTGTCTACTGTATCACTCACTCAGTGTCACTGTATACTCACCAGTGTTCACTGTATCACTCACCAGTGTTACTGTGTCACTCACCAGTGTTACTGTATCACTCACCAGTGTTACTGTATCACTCATCAGTGTTACTGTATGACTCACCAGTGTCACTGTATCACTCACCAGTGTTACTGTGTCACTCACCAGTGTTACTGCATCACTCACCAGTGTTACTGTGTCACTCACCAGTGTCACTGTATCACTCACCAGTGTTACTGTATCACTCACCAGTGTTACTGCATCATCACTCAGTGTTACTGTGTCACTCACATGTCACTGTATCACTCACCAGTGTTACTGTATCACTCACCAGTGTTACTGTGTCACTCACCAGTGTTACTGTATCACTCACCAGTGTTACTGTATCACTCACCAGTGTTACTGTGTCACTCACCAGTGTTACTGTATCACTCACCAGTGTTACTGTGATCACTCACAGTGTTACTGTATCACTCACCAGTGTTACTGTATCACTCACCAGTGTCACTGTATCACTCACCAGTGTTACTGTGTCACTCACCAGTGTTACTGTGTCACTCACCAGTGTTACTGTATCACTCACCAGTGTTACTGTATCACTCATCAGTGTTACTGTGTCACTCACCAGTGTTACTGTATCACTCACCAGTGTTACTGTGTCACTCACCAGTGTTACTGTGTCACTCACCAGTGTTACTGTATCACTCACCAGTGTTACTGTATCACTCACAAGTGTTACTGTGTCACTCACCAGTGTTACTGTGTCACTCACCAGTGTCACTGTATCACTCACCAGTGTTACTGTATCACTCATCAGTGTTACTGTATCACTCATCAGTGTTACTGTGTCACTCACCAGTGTTACTGTATCACTCACCAGTGTTACTGTGTCACTCACAGTGTTACTGTATCACTCATCAGTGTTACTGTATCACCAGTGTTACTGTATCACTCACAGTGTTACTGTTCACTCATCAGTGTTACTTGTCACTCACCATGTCACTGTTCACTCACCAGTGTTACTGTTCACTCATCAGTGTTACTGTTCACTCACCAGTGTTACTGTATCACTCACCAGTGTTACTGTATCACTCACAGTGTTACTGTATCACTCACCAGTGTTACTGTATCACTCACCAGTGTTACTGTGTCACCAGTGTTACTGTATCACTCACCAGTGTTACTGTATCACTCACCAGTGTTACTGTATCACTCACCAGTGTCACTGTATCACTCACCAGTGTTACTGTATCACTCACCAGTGTCACTGTATCACTCACCATTGTTACTGTGTCACTCATCAGTGTTACTGTAATCACTCACCAGTGTACTGTATCACTCTCAGTGTTACTGTCACTCACCATGTATTACGTATTCACTCACCAGTGTTCATGTATCACTCACCAGTGTTACTGTATCATCAGTGTTACTGTATCACTCACAGTGTTACTGTATCACTCACCAGTGTTACTGTATCACTCACCAGTGTCACTGTATCACTCACCAGTGTCACTGTATCACTCACCATTGTCACTGTATCACTCACCAGTGTTACTGTATCACTCACCAGTGTTACTGTATCACTCACCAGTGTTACTGTGTCACCAGTGTTACTGTATCACTCACCAGTGTTACTGTGTCACCAGTGTTACTGTATCACTCACCAGTGTCATTGTATCACTCACCACTGTCATTGTATCACTCACCAGTGTCACTGTATCACTCACCAGTGTTACTGTGTCACTCACCAGTGCCATTGCATCACTCATGTGTCACATGAGTGACACAAGTGTGACACATGTCCCCATATGTCACCTCTAAATGTGTAACACCCTGTTACACCATTTGTCACACACCTCTATGTGTCACATGAGTGACACAAGTGTGACACATGTCCCCATATGTCACCTCTAAATGTGTAACACCGTGGTACACCATTTGTCACACACCTCTATGTGTCACGCCCCATATGTCACACCCCACGTGTTGCTCCCTGTGTCACTCATGTGTCACACCCTGACCATGTGTCATACCCTCGCCATGTGTCACACCTTACCAAATGTGTCACACCCTTCTCTCCATGTGTTACACCTTTCTCCCCATGTATCACATCCTACCTATATCACACCCTCCCCATCTGTCACATCCCATGTGTCACCTTCCTCATGTGTCACACCTTCCTCTCTGCGTGTCACACCTCCGTGTGTCACACCTTCCTCCCCGTGTTTCACACCCTCCTCCCCGTGTTTCACACCCTCCTCATGTGTCACACCTTCCCCATGTCACACACTTCATATGTAACCCTCCTTCCCGTTTACCACACACTAATCCGCATATGTCATTTGCTATGTGTCACATCGTCTTCCGTGTCACATTGTTACTACCCATGTGTCACGCCCTCTCCATTCGTTATGCCCTTTCCATGTGTCGCTCCTCTATGTCTCAGTCCCGCAACTGCCATGTCCTCCCTGTGTGTCACTCCGCATGTGTCACACCCTCCGAATGTGTCACTCCATTCCTATGTGTCACACCTCATGTGTCACACCCTCTCCATATGTCACACCATCCTCTCAATATAACAGACCTGTCTCCCCATGTGTCATATCCAACTTCTCATGAGTCACACCCTCCCCATGTCCCACTCTCCCACTATGTCACATGTTCCCCCCCATGTGTCATCTTTTCTCCCGATGTGTGCCTATGTATCACACCCTCTTTTCCATGTGTCACACCCTCCCTATGTATATCAATTAAATGTGGTTATATCTCTGGTAGCGGTGAATGATAAGGCTTCGGAAGTATTTTATTTTATTGGGTTCCTGTACACAGGTAGTGTGTTTAAGTACCCCGGGCCCCAGCTGGGCCCCAACTGCGAGGGAGAGAAGAGTAGGCTTGTTGTCTCTAGGCTGCTGGGTGCGTGAGTGACAGGGAGGTCTGGGTATACCATCCTCGAGACCTGACCTCTGGCGACAACTTTGGCTTACTATCTACACATATGTCGCACCTTTCTCCCCATGTGCCCCGTATTTGTCACTCCCCATTTGCCACACCCGATGCATCACACCCTACTCCCCATGTGTCACACCCTCCTCCCCATGTCACTCCCTTATGTGTTACTTCCTCGTGTGTCACTCCCGCCTACAAAT
This sequence comes from Cherax quadricarinatus, assembly GCF_026875155.1. Lineage (NCBI taxonomy): Eukaryota > Metazoa > Arthropoda > Malacostraca > Decapoda > Parastacidae > Cherax > Cherax quadricarinatus. Next base: position 35,412,306 of record NC_069444.1, read on the forward strand.
GTACCACACCCTCCTCATGTGATACTCTCGCCTCATGCGTCACACCCTTCCCATGTGTCCACACCCACCTCATGTGATACTCCCGCCTCATGCGTCACATCCTTCCCATGTGTCGCACCCTTCTCCTCGTGTGCCACACCCTCTTCTGTCACTCCTGCGTCACTTCCTCATGTATCACTCCCTCCCCGGGTGCCACTCCTGCCTTCCTATGTTTCACACCCTCCGTCCCATGTTTCATACCCTCCTCCCCATGTTTCACACCCTCCCCATGTGCCACATCCTCCTCCCCATGCGTTCCTCCTCCCCATGTGTCACTCTCACCTCCCTATGTGTCACACCCTCATGTATCGCTCCCACATCCCTATGTCACACCCTCGTGTGTTACTCCCGCCTCGTCATATCACACCATCCCCCACATATGTCACTTTTTTATGTGTCACACCCTCTCCATGTGTCAAACCTCCATGTGTCACGCCCTCCCCATGTGTCACAGGCTCCCCATATCACCCCAGGTTTCATACCCTCCCATGTGTCACCCACATGTCACTCCGCATGTGTCACACACTCCACGTGTGTCACTCCCCTTGTATCAAACCCTCTCCATGTGTCAAATCCCAATGCATGACCCTCACCATGTGTCAAATCCCAATGCATGACTCTCACCATGTGTCAAATCCCAATGCATGACTCTCACCATGTGTCAAATCCCAATGCATGACCTCACCATGTGTCAAATCCCAATGCATGACTCTCACCATGTGTCAAATCCCAATGCATGACCCTCACCATGTGTCACACCTACCCCAGCATGTCACATCCTCCTCCCCATGTATCACTCCTCCATGTGTCACCCTCCCCAGGTGTCATTCTCCCCATGTGTCACTCATGTATTACTCCCGCCTCCCTATGTGTCACACCTTTCCCAAATGTCACTCATGTGTCACACTCCGCATGTGTCTCACCCCATATGTCATACCCTTATAATGAGCCACGCCTTCTCAATGTGTCACTCCCTCACCATGTGCTACTGGCGCCTCCCCATGTGTCAAACCCTCCTCCCCATGTATTACAACCTCTCCATGTGTCACACCCTCCCCATGTGTCACTTTCCTTCCCATATGTCACCCCATCCCCATATCACACCCTCCTCTCCATGTGTCGCTCCCGCCTCTCCATCACTCCCTCCCAAGTGTCACACCCTTCACGTGTATCACACACTCCACTCATTGTGTCACTCCCTCTTCATGTGTCACACATTCTCCGTGTGTCATCTTCCCATGTGTCACACCCTCAGCATGTCACCTTCCCATGTGTCACACCCTCACCATGTCTCACTTTCGCATGTGTCACACCCTCACTATGTGTCACACAACTACCATGTTATACACCCTTACCATGTTATACATCCTCACCATGTGACACACCCTCACTATGTGTCACACTCACCATGCTACACACGCTCATCATTTATCACCTTCCCAGGTATCACACCATACCTGGGGAGGGTCACACCCTCACTGTGTGTCACACCAACATGGGTCACACCCTCACCGTGTCACACCCTCACCGTGTGTCACACTCACCGTGTCACACCCTCATGTGTCACACCCCACCATGTGTCACACCCTCACCATGTGTCACACCCTCACCATGTGTCACACCCTCACCGTGTGTCACACCCTCACCAATGTGTCACACCCTCAACATGTGTCACACCTTCACCGTGTGTCACACCCTCTCCATGTGTCACACCTTAACCATGTCAGCATAGTTGCTGATCCCCCTTTACATGTGTTGTATAGCTCCATGTGTTTATATAGAAGATCCTTAGGCCTAGTGACTGTATGACGTCACGGGATGCAGCATGAGTGAGTGAGATACGCTGCCTCGCCCTCACTCCACGCTTAGACATACAGCAGGCAGTAACACGGCAGGCTGGGCCCTTCCCTTACCACAGTCTGACAATATATAGCGTTACCATCCAACAAGTGTGTTTACCTTCAACCATCATATCTCCTTCCGAACCCCCACGACAACCATGTGTCACACCCTCACCATGTATCATACCCTCACCGTGTGTCACACCCTCACCATGTCACACCCTCACCATGTGTCACACCCTCACCGTGTGTCACACCCTCATCATGTGTCACCCTCATGTGTCACACCCTCACCATGTGTCACACCCTCACCGTGTGTCACACCCTCACCATGTGTCACACCCTCACCATGTGTCACACCCTCACCGTGTGTCACACCCTCACCGTGTGTCACACCCTCACCATGTGTCACACCCTCATCGTGTGTCACACCCTCACCATGTGTCACACCCTCACCGTGTCACACCCTCACCGTGTGTCACACCCTCACCATGTGTCACACCCTCACCGTGTGTCACACCCTCACCGTGTGCCACACCCTCACGGTGTGTCACCCTCACCATATGTCACACCCTCACCGTGTTTCACACCCTCACCATGTGTCACCCTCACCATATGTCACACCCTCACCGTGTGTCACACCCTCACCGTGTGTCACATCCTCACCATGTGTCACACCCTCACCATGTGTCACACCCTCACCGTGTGTCACACCCTCACCATGTGGCACACCCTCACCGTGTCACACCCTCACCATGTGTCACACCCTCACCGTGTGTCACACCCTCACCATGTGTCACACCCTCACCATGTGTCACACCCTCACCATGTGTCACACCCTCAAGATGTGTCACACCCTTACCGTGTGTCACACCCTCACCGTGTCACACCCTCACCGTGTGTCACACCCTCACCATGTGTCACACCCTCACCATGTGTCACACCTTCACCGTGTACCACACCCTCACCGTGTGTCACACCCTCACCATGTGTCACACCCTCACTGTGTGTCACACCCTCACCATGTGTCACACCCTCACCGTGTGTCACACCCTCACCGTGTCACACCCTCACCATGTATCACACCCTCACCGTGTGTCACACCCTCACCATGTGTCACACCCTCACCGTGTGTCACACCCTCACCGTGTGTCACACCCTCACCATGTGTCACACCTTCACGTGTCACACCCTCACCATGTGTCACACCTTCACCATGTGTCACACCCTCACCATGTGTCACACCCTCACCATGTGTCACACCCTCACTGTGTGTCACACCCTCACCATGTGTCACACCCTCACCGTGTGTCACACCCTCACCATGTGTCACACCCTCACCGTGTGTCACACCCTCACCATGTGTCACACCCTCACCGTGTGTCACACCCTCACCATGTGTCACACCCTCACTATGTGTCACACCCTCACCATGTGTCACACCCTCACCATGTGTCACACCCTCACCATGTGTGTCCACACACCCTCACCGTGTGTCACACCCTCACCGTGTGTCACACCCTCACCATGTGTCACACCCTCACCGTGTGTCACACCCTCATGCTGTTCACACCCTCACGTGTGTCACACCCTCCCATGTGTCACACCCTCACCGTGTGTCACACCCTCACCATGTGTCACACCCTCACCGTGTGTCACACCCTCACCATGTGTCACACCCTCACCGTGTGTCACACCCTCACCATGTGTCACACCCTCACCGTGTGTCACACCCTCACCATGTGTCACACCCTCACCGTGTGTCCACACCCTCACCTGTGTCACACCCTCACCGTGTGTCACACCCTCACCATGTGTCACACCCTCACCGTGTGTCACACCCTCACCATGTGTCACACACCCTCACCGTGTCACACCCTCACCGTGTGTCACACCCTCACCATGTGTCACACCCTCACCGTGTGTCACATCCCTCACCCGTGTGTCACACCCTCACGTGTGTCACCCTCACCATTGTCACACCCCCTCACCGTGTGTCACACCCTCACCGTGTCACCTCACCATGTGTCACACCCTCACCGTGTGTCACAACCCTCACCGTGTGTCACATCCTCACCATGTGTCACACCCTCACCATGTGTCACACCCCACCTGTGTCACACCCTCACCATGTGTCACACCCTCACCGTGTCACAACCCTCACCATGTGTCACACCCTCACCGTGTGTCACACCCTCACCATGTGTCCACACCCTCACCATGTGTCACACCCTCACCATGTGTCACACCCTCACAGTGTCACACCCTACTGTGTCACAACCCTCACCTGTGTCACACCCTCACCGTGTGTCACACCCTCACCATGTGTCACACCCTCACCATGTGTCACACCCTCACCGTGTACACACCCTCACCGTGTGTCACACCCTCACCATGTGTCACACCCTCACCGTGTGTCACACCCTCACCATGTGTCACACCCTCACCGTGTGTCACACCCTCACCGTGTGTCACACCCTCACCATGTGTCACACCCTCACCGTGTCACACCATGTGTCACACCCTCATCGTGTGTCACACCATGTGTCACACCCTCACCATGTGTCACACCCTCACCATGTGTCACACCCTCACCATGTGTCACACCCATGTGTTCACACCCTCACCTGTGTCACACCCTCACCATGTCACACCTCACCATGTGTCACACCCCTCATCGTGTGTCACACCCTCACCTGTGTCACCTCACCGTTCACACCCTCACCATGTGTCACACCCTCACCGTGTGTCACACCCTCACCATGTGTCACACCCTCACCGTGTGTCACACCCTCACCATGTGTCACACCCTCACCGTGTGTCACACCCTCACCATGTGTCACACCCTCACCGTGTGTCACACCCTCACCGTGTGTCACACCCTCACCATGTGTCACACCCTCACCGTGTGTCACACCATGTGTCACACCCTCATCGTGTGTCACACCATGTGTCACACCCTCACCATGTGTCACACCCTCACCGTGTGTCACACCATGTGTCACACCCTCACCATGTGTCACACCCTCACCGTGTCACACCATGTGTCACACCCTCATCGTGTGTCACACCATGTGTCACACCCTCACCATGTGTCACACCCTCACCATGCGTCACACCCTCACCGTGTGTCACACCATGTGTCACACCCTCCTGCTGACATTTTTCAAGGTTGGTCTGATATTCGAGCAGGAAAACATTTAGAGATCTTTTATAACTTTCATAGACTGTGTAAAACATTGTAACAACTGGGACGGCTTAAAGCACTTGTACTGGGTCGTGCACAGCCGTGCTGGGTCGTGCTGAAGATGTGCTGGGTCGTGCTGGAGCGTGCTGGGATGTGCATGGTCCTTCTGGGACCTGAAGGGTTGTGCTGGGTCGTGCACAACCGTCCTGAAGATGTGTTGGGTCGTGCTGGAACGTTTTGGGATGTGCATGGTCCTTCTGGGACCCGAACGGTTGTGTTGGGTCGTGCACAGTCGTGCTGGGTCGTGCTGAAGATGTGCTCGGTCGTGCTGGAGCGTTCTAGGTTGTGCATTGTCGTTCTAGGACGTGAACGGTTGTTCTGGGACGTACACAGTCGTGCTGGGTCTTGATGGGTAGTGTTGAAGATGTGCTGGGTCGTGCTGGGTCGTGCTGGAACGTTCTGGGATATGCATGGTCCTTCTGGGACGTGAATGGTTGTGCTGGGACGTGCACAGTCGTGCTGATGTGCTGGGACGTGATAGGTCGTGCTGAAGATGTGTTCGGTAGTGCTGGAACGTTCTGGGATGTGCATGGTCGTTCTGGGACGTGAACGGTTGTGCTGGGTCGTGCACAGTCGTGATGGGTCGTGCTGAAGATGTGCTGGGTCGTGCATAGTCGTGCTGGTTCGTGCTGAAGATATGCTGGGTCGTGCTGGAACGTTCTGGAATGTGCATGGTCGTTCTTGGACGTGAACGGTTGTGCTGGGACGTGCACGGTCGTGATCGGTCGTACTGAGAATATGCTGGGATGTGCTGGGTCGTGCACATTCGTGATGGGTCGTACTGAAATGTGCTGGGATGTGCTGAGATGTGCCGTAACGTCCTGGAACGTGTTTCTCGCACTGGGTCGTATCGAGTCGATCTGAGTCGTCTTGAGTTTTGTATGTCGTGCCGGGTCGAGTTAGGTTGAGCTGCGTCGTGTTTGGGTCGTTCTGGATGGTCCCGAGTCCGACGCCACAGTGAGTTATTTTAATTTACTCTACCTGCCCAATCTACACCCATAAATAACTGCTTCCTGGAATTAGAGTTGCAGAGGTGATGACACCCACAAAAGCATAGGGCATTGCAGTCGGGGTGTCATAAGCACAGGTGTCATACAGGTGCCGTGAGAACAGTGTCAATAGTGGTGCCTGTGACAGGTTTCTAGAGTTTTCCTACTCCTGCAGTCAAGTTATGGACCAGGTTTGTCTGGTGCTTGCCTGGTAAACCAGGTTGTTGTTGCAGGTGGCCCAGTGTCCCACATATCCAGCATAGCCTTGTTGATCTGTCGCTTGGCAGATACTAGTTAACCTTCCTCTTGAAGACTTCTGCACTTGCCCCAGCAGTGTTCGTCATGTCTTCTGGTAAGATGTTGAACAACGGCGCCCCCTGCCGCTACTGGGTTAATTTTACACTTTCTCTCGTATGTTTCATTCCAATATGTTATGATGGTGTGTAGGCTCGGTACCAGACCCTCAAGTATCTTTCATGTATATATTATCATGTATCTCTCCTTTCTCCCGAGAGTACATATTCAGAATTTTTACATATTCCCAGTAGCACCAATGTTTTTTCGGCTCTATGTAGGCAGTAAACGGCCACTGTATTTGTTCCCGCTTTGATATCTCTCCTGCTCTGAATGATGACACTCTCAAATCGCTAGTGCTCCCTCACTTAGAATATTGCTCAGTGATGACGGCCCCGTTCAAGGCAGGAGAAATGTCGGAGCTGTAACAAATACAGGGAAGGCCTTCAAGTCTTAAACATGTACTCATTGGAGCGGAGGAGAGAGAGGTACATGATAATATATACCTGGAAGGTACTCGAGAGCTTGGTCCCAAATCTGCACACTGCCATAACAACATACTGGAGTGAGAGATATGGGAGGAAGTGTAACATAAACCCAGTGAGGAGCAGGGGCGCGGTGGGGACAATAAGGAAACATTGTATCAACATCCGGGGTCCCAGACTTTTCAACATCTTACCAGAAGATATCAGAAACACTGCTGGAACAAGTGTAGAAGCCTTCAAGAGGAAACTGGACAAGTATCTTCACCAGGTGCCAGATCAACCAGGCTGTGATGGATATGTGGGGCAGCGGGTCTCCAGCAGCAACAGTCTGGTTGACCACTCAAGCACCAGACGAGCCTGGAACATGGCCGGGCTCAGAGAGTAGATAAACTCTCGAAACTCTTAAAAGGTATAAGGTAAGGTGCCGTCAACACTGAACAGTGCTGCAGTCGAGAAAGCGCAAGTGACTTCAACAGGGTCATTACTGATTATATTTCTCTTATCTTGATTGTTCTCAATATCCAGCCCGACAGTTATCCAGTTTTCACAACATTTATCTTATTGTGTTTTGTAAACAAGTCATCTGACATTATTACACTTAGGTTCCTCACATGCTCTTTCTGTTCTATTTGATGATCATCTTGTGTTTTGTATATCAGGTTCATTTTGAGTTCCTCATTTTTTTTCGTAACTTAGAAATTGGATTTTGTCACCATTGAATACCATGTCATTTTCTGCTGCCCACTAAATGTCTTTATTATGCAAGGATACTTTCGTACTTGTTATCGTATCATCCGGATCTGTGTGTAGTGAGGATGAGAAACAACAGTGCCAGTACTATGCCTTGGGGCGTGCACTGAACTTTTTACTTCGCTAAGGTTAGATTTTTTGTCTTGTTTATTGTTATATTTATCAGACAAATTGAATGTCCATATTCCTACTTCTCCTGTTATACCTCTTCACCTTGTTTTATGTACTGTCACTCCATGGTCGCATTTGTCAAATATCTGTAGATAACATCAGCACCTTCATTTTCTTCCTGGTTCAGCATGTAGAGATCATGCTTCTCAATTTGCATTATAATTTGACGTTTCATAATTCCTTCAAAGACATTTGGTGATGCGAGATGTTAGTGCTACTAGCATGTATTTTTTTTTCTGCCAGCTCTCTGTTGCCTCCTCTGTGAAGAGGAGCTGTGTCTGTACTTTTGAAGTTATCTGGTATGTCATATAAGTAGTGCTGAAAGCGGCTGAGTGACTCCTGCTGCTGAGCGCCGTATGCCGCTGAGCGCTGTATTCCTGAATGGCTTCTCGCCGCGCCCGCGCGCCCGCCCGAGCGCCCGCCCGAGCGCCAGCCCGTCCGCGCCGACCCGCGACCTTGACTTCACCCTCGACCACCTCGCCCTCAACCCCCCACCCATGCCCCCCATCCACGCCCCCCATCCCGCGCCCCGCACGCCCGCCCGACCGGGGGCCCGACCGCGCCGACCCGCGCCCGCCCTCGCGCACGCCCGCGCCTTCTGCAGCGTCGTCCGGATCGCCCCCGCTCCCCGAATTTTTTCAGATTTTTTTCAATTTTTTTTTTGAATTTCTTGTGCTCTCCATCTCCTCGGATCAAGTTTTGAGGTTCCCCCTCCCACTTTCACCCCATCCCAAATTTTTTTCGAATTTTTTTTTGAATTTCATTTTCTTATGATCTCCTCGGATCAACACCCTCCCCCCACACCACCCCCATCCCAAAATTTCTGCTCCAACTCCTTGGATCAAGTTTTTCTCGATAGACTCCATCTCCTTGGATCAAGTTTTTTGGGTTCCCCCTATGGGGGTAAGCATTCAAAATGGACTCCCACTTGCATCCCAAATTCTCTGCTCCAATTCCTCGGATCAACACCCTCCCCCACACCTCCCACCATCCACTTCTACCCTCTATGTCCAAGTATTTCTACTCCATCTCCTTGGATCAAGTTTTTCTCGATATCAACAATACCAAGACTCCATCTCCTTGGATCAAGTTTTTTTGGATTCCCCCTCTGGGGGTAAGCATTCAAACGAACCCGCCCTATGGGGCATGGTACTTTCTCTTACTACAGGTCTAAACAAGTGTGACGTCACCCATCTGGGTGGTCAGTGACGTCACGTAATGACCTCACACACACACAGGCTGAATCTTGTCGACTTCCTCCCCTATGTCAGTGACGTCACGTGATGACCTCACACACAGGCTGAATCTTGTCGACTTTCCCCCCTATGTCAGTGACGTCACGTGATGACCTCACACACACAGGCTGAATCTTGTCGAGCAGACAATAAAATGCAGGATACCAATAATACACAATATTTTCATTATTTATTTATTATACAACCAATACATTTCTGGTAATACAACAAAAAAAAATACAAATTCATTGAAAAAAGGTACAATTCATCGACTAAAATCAACATATTTTTCTCTTGAAGAAATTCTGTGCATTTTGTTCTGGATCTTCTTCGTCATCACCATCTCACTCCATACACAAATTTATCACAATAGCAGGTCACTGTGTCCCCTTATTAACTTAAAATTAACTTAAATGAAGTAACATAGGATAACACTAATATTTTCCATTTTAAAGTATTACATTTTCTTCATTACATGAATTCTCAGTATTACACATTTCATATACAACATAGGGAAAAACATTACACATTTTCACTCTTAACCCGGGATAACCCAAATAATTCCACATTTTTTCGTTAATACCCACAATCCACAATTTCTTTACAAAAGATTCACTCTCCTCAATTCTAGATATTTTTTTCTCGTTTTAACTATTTCTCAGAAAAAGTCTGGCGAATCTATCGACGATCTCAGATAACATCTCTGGTCACTACCCCACGAAGTAACTTCTCCACACCTCCAATATCCTACTCTGCCACACATCTCACAATTTTCACTCATAACCCACAATTACCACATCATTACACTAAACTGCTTTTCACTAATTACATCCAGATTTACATATTACGAAGTTAATACACACTAACACAACACTTTTTCTCAAATCTTAAGAAATATTCTTCATCGAACCTTTATCATCTCACACAGAACAACCCCAGTTATTCGAACACTCTCATAAATCATTGAATACTCACAAAAACTACCTTTGAACATTTCCAAACAACACTGAAACACTTCCAAATATTTGAATACCCCAATAAGATTGACATCTATTTACGCACTTACCATTTCATTACCGAAATCTACATTCATCCACAAAACTGCTACCTCATATCTCCAGACTTACACATTATCAGATACTCCTCACACCTTATAAATGACATTTTACAAATTTACACAAAACACCACCATACACACACCACTTTACTTTGAACAACACCAAAAAACACCATCAATTACCATTGAATACTCCAAAAACATTCGAACACGGCAAATCACCACTGATATCCCAGAACTCCTTCAAATACTCTTGCACATCAATTGAACACCTTCAAAAACACTTTGAATAGTCTCAAACACCATTTGATACTCCCAAAATACACACTGAAACTACTAAACACCACTGAAACAGTCAAAACACACCAAATTCACCAGTAAACTAAGCCAACATCAAGACAAAACACCCATTTTCACACAAATCCCCCTCAAATCACTCTAACGAGACGATTACCAATTCTATGATACACTCACTCCAACTAAGTATAACATAGTGCAAAACCATGAACACAATCCAAACACACCACAACATTACAAACAGAATCACTCTTTTCATATCTCTAGTCGACAACAACGCCCAAACCCAACACCCACATCCCACAACACCACAACCCACATCACCCACAACCACAACTTATAACTCTTTTCGGTATCTTTAGTTCGACAACACCCCACAACCCACATCACCCACAACAACAACCCACTTATAACATCTTTTTTGGTATCTTTAGTTCGACAACAACACCCACAACACCCACAATACACAACACCTCACGACCCACATCAACCACAACAACAACCGACTTATAACATCTTTTTTGGTATCTCTAGTTCGACAATACCCACAACCCTCATCACTTACAAATTTTTCCTCTTTCGATTCAAATTTTTTCCCTTCTTTTTACTGAATCTTAAATGTAATGCACATTCCTCCCTACATTACTAAAATTCTAATAAAATCCTCTCCATACCCAGCTCCTTGTATCCACATAAATTGATAATATACTCACAACAGCTAATCATCTCACTACCCAACTACTGCGGCATGTTTCTACACCCTCCAATCTTTTCCAATGCATCATAACTTTTCACTTCTATAATTTCTTTTAAAATATTCACACATTACCTTTATTTTCATTAAAATCCCCCCCATATTTCATTAAATTTCTAATACAACCCTCCCCATACCCTCTCCTATCTCACCCACATTTCTTCACATCCACTCACCCGTCTCCCAACACACCTCTTCTGAACACACACAAAAATCACATTTCACATCCACAAATGCATCTCATCACCCATCTCAAATCCACTAAAATCACTGTAACCAAGACATTCACAAAATTCTATGACCCACCTAACACACACAGACAACTCACTTTACTTTGAACACTACCAAAAACACCATCATTTACCATTGAATACTCCAAAAACAGCATTCAAACACCTCCAAAACACCACTGAATACTGCCCAAACACTACTAAAAATCACTAGAAACTAAGATCAACACTACCAGCTAATACCCATTTTATAGAAATCCCCACAATTTTTTTCTTAAATGTAATGCACATTCCTCCCTACACTCACTAAATTTCTAATAAAATCCATCTCCTCAAATCCACATAGTTTAATATTATACTCATAACCCACAATTTTTCTCATTTCAACTATTTCATCAGAAAAAAAGTCACCCGCATTTTGACTCAGTAATATTCACAACATGTCACAATTTTTTTTAGAAAACACTCATTTTTATAAATATATCACGAACACATCCAACTAAGATATGATATAAATCACATTTTAGTCACATTCCCTCGATTTCGGTAATATGAACAAAATGTTTGGGATAATATTAGAACATTTCCAAATTACGTTGGAGCACATTCAAAAATATATTGGAACACTTCCAAAATACATTAGAGTACTCCAGAATTACTTTGAACGACTCCATTTTTGGATATTTCCAAATTAGTTTTGGAGACTTTATCTTAAAATCGAACATTATTTTCTTGTTGGTAAACACACTCAATGGTAGAAATATTTACTCGATTTCCGGATAGAAACACAATCCTCGCTCTGAGAGACTCCTTGAGCTTATATGGCTTACCCCAAAGTATTGCGTCAGGATTTTTGTACAATCCCCTCCGGCGACGCCATGAAATGGTGTTCACACCCAAGGTAGAAAATCACTATCATTACGTATCTCCTTACAACACACCTGTGTGTAATCATGAATAAGAGATATAACATTTGTATTCTACCTCAATACTTTTTCATGGTAAGGTTTGATTGATTTAAAATTCATCATGTCTTAAAATTTTTTATTAAACATTTCTCTTTTTTTAATGAATGAATCATCATATTAATCTTGGTGTAACAACACGCTCTAAACATCATAAATCCTCCCCTCTAGGTCTTTTTTTATTCCAAGCCCCGTCACATCAGTACCTGTAAATGTTAATATTTTTTATTTCATTAGCATATAATGGGGAGAATTTTGCATCATCACCTGCAAAAGATATAAACCAACTAAAAGTTACATATTTTTTTTTTCACTATCCCAAACATATGTCTCTCAAGTGTTACATCAGTATTCCTCTCGTTAACTTAAATATCTTCCCACTATTAACTTAGAAGCATAATCCTACTGTGTCCCCTTATTAACTTAAATGAACTAAAAGCGTGTGAACTTTAATGATGTAAGCATTATGGTAGACATGATTCTTGGTGTTCTGGTACAGAGAGAAGGCCGAAATGGTAAGTAACACATTTCACGAAGAGGTAAATATGAGTTATATATATTCAAATATATTTCTCTCTTATATCAATGGTTTAATTCATTTAAATTATTATTATGAGGAAGTAATTATAACTTGAAGAGAGAAATATATTTGAACTAATATATATAACTCATATTTACCTCTTCGTGAAATGTGTTACTTACCATTTCGGCGTTCTCTCTGTACCAGAACACCAAGAATCATGTCTACCATAATGCTTACATCATTAAAGTTCACACGCTTTTAGTTCATTTAAGTTAATAAGGGGACACAGTAGGATTATGCTTTTAAGTTAATAGTGGGAAGATATTTAAGTTAACGAGAGGAATACTGATGTAACACTTGAGAGACATATGTTTGGGATAGTGAAAAAAAAAAATATGTAACTTTTAGTTGGTTTATATCTTTTGCAGGTGATGATGCAAAATTCTCCCCATTATATGCTAATGAAATAAAAAAAAATATTAACGTTTACAAGTACTGATGTGACGGGGCTTGGAAGAAAAAAAGACCTAGAGGGGAGGATTTATGATGTTTAGAGCGTGTTGTTACACCAAGATTAATAATATATGATGATTCATTCATTAAAAAAAGAGAAATGTTTAATAAAAAATTTTAAGACATGATGAATTTTAAATCAATCAAACCTTACCATGAAAAAGTATTGAGGTAGAATACAAATGTTATATCTCTTATTCATGATTACACACAGGTGTGTTGTAAGGAGATACGTAATGAGTATGTGATTTTCTACCTTGGGTGTGAACACCATTTCATGGCGTCGCCGGAGGGGATTGTACAAAAATCCTGACGCAATACTTTGGGGTAAGCCATATAAGCTCAAGGAGTCTCTCAGAGCGAGGATTGTGTTGAAATGAGAAAAATTGTGGGTTATGAGTATAATATTAAACTATGTGGATTTGAGGAGATGGATTTTATTAGAAATTTAGTGAGTGTAGGGAGGAATGTGCATTACATTTAAGAAAAAATTTGTGGGGATTTCTATAAAATGGGTATTAGCTGGTAGTGTTGATCTTAGTTTCTGGTGATTTTTAGTAGTGTTTGGGCAGTATTCAGTGGTGTTTTGGAGGTGTTTGAATGCTGTTTTTGGAGTATTCAATGGTAAATGATGGTGTTTTTGGTAGTGTTCAAAGTAAAGTGAGTTGTCTGTGTGTGTTAGGTGGTCATAGAATTTTGTGAATATCTTGGTTACAGTGATTTTAGTGGATTTGAGATGGGTGATGAGATGCATTTGTGGATGTGAAATGTGATTTTTGTGTTTGTTCTGAAGAGTTGTGTTGGGAGACGGGTGAGTGGATGTGAAGAAATGTGGGTGAGATGGAGAGGGGTATATGGGGAGGGTTTGTATTAGAAATTTAATGAAATATGGGGGGATTTTACTGAAAATAAAGGTAATGTGTGAATATTTTAAAAGAAATTATAGAAGTGAAAAGTATGATGCATTGGAAAAGATTGGAGGGTGTAGAAACATGCCGCAGTAGTTGGGTAGTGAGATGATTAGTTGTTGTGAGTATATTATCAATTTATGTGGATACAAGGAGCTGGGTATGGAGAGGATTTTATTAGAATTTTAGTAATGTAGGGAGGAATGTGCATTACATTAAGATTCAGTAAAAAGAAGGGGAAAAATTTGAATCGAAAGAGGAAAAATTGGTAAGTGATGAGGGTTGTGGGTATTGTTGTCGAACTAGAGATACCAAAAAAGATGTTATAAGTCGGTTGTTGTTGTGGTTGATGTGGGTCGTGAGGTGTTGTGGATGTGGGTGTTGTGGGTTGTGGTGTGTGGGTTGTTTTGTCGAATAGAGATACCGGAAAAGAGGTTATAAGTTGTGGGTGATGTGGGTTGTGGGTGTTGTGGGATGTGGGTGTTGTGGGTTGTGGGCGTTGTTGTCGAACTAGAGATACTGAAAAAGAGGTGATTCTGTTGTAAGTGTTCGTGTGTGTTTGGATTGTGTTCATGTTTTTTTGCACTCATGTTATATCTTAGTTGGAGGTGAGTGTACTCTAACTCCAATCGTCTTGGTTAGAGTGATTTGAGGGGATTTGTGTGAAAATGGATGTTTTGTCTGTGATGTTGATCTTAGTTTATGGTGATTTTGGGGGTGTTTTGACTGTATTCAGTGGTGTTTTAGTAGTATTCAGTGGTGCATTTGGGAGTACTCAAATGGTGTTTGAGACTATTCAAAGGTGTTTTTGAAGGTGTTCAAATGATGTGCAAGAGTATTTATGAAGGAGTTCTGGGAGTATTCAGTGGTGATTTGCCGGTGTTCGAATGATGTTTTTGGAGTATTCAATGGTAATTGATGGTGTTTTTTTGTTGTTCAAAGTAAAGTGTGGTGTGTATGGGTGTGTTTGTGTTAAATTTGGTAAAATGTCTCATGTTATAAGTGTTTGAGTTAGTTTTTCTGATAATGATGTAAAGTCTGGAGAATGAGGGAGCAGTTTGGTGGACGAGATGTAATTTCGGTTAATGAAATGTGTAAGTGCAGATAAATTAGAGATGTCAAATCTTATTTGGGGGTATTCAAAATATTTTGGAAGTGTTTCAGTGTTGTTTGGAAATGTTCAAAGGTATTTTTGTGAGTATTCAATGATTTATGAGAGTGTTGGAAGTAATCTGGGGGTTGTTCTGTAGTGAGATGATAAAGGTTGCCGATGAGAGAATATTTCTTAAGAGATATTGAGAAAAAGTGTGTGTGTGTGGTGTGTATTAACTTCGTAATATGTAAAATTGTGACTAGTGAATTTATCGAAAAGTGATTTTAAGTTGTAAGTGTTGTGGTGAATTGTGGGTTATGAGTGAAAATTGTGAGATGTTGGGGAGAGTGAGGATTTGGGAGGGTGGGGAGAAGGTTACTTCGTGGGGAGTGACCTGAGATGTTATCTGAGATCGGTCAGATAAGATTCGCCAGACTTTTTCTGATGAAATAGTTAAAACGAGAAAAAAATATCTAGACTTTTGTAAAGAAATTGTGGATTGTGGGTATTAACGAAAAAATGTGGAATTATTTGGGTTATCCCGGGTTAAGAGTGAAAATGTGTAATGTTTTCCCTATGTTGTATATGAAATGTGTAATACTGAGAATTCATGTAATGAAGAAAATGTAATACTTTAAAATGGAAAATATTAGTGTTATCCTATGTTACTTCATTTAAGTTAATTTTAAGTTAATAAGGGGACACAGTGACCTGCTATTGTGATAAATTTGTGTATGGAGTGAGATGGTGATGACGAAGAAGATCCAGAACAAAATGCACAGAATTTCTTCAAGAGAAAAATATGTTGATTTTAGTCGATGAATTGTACCTTTTTTTCAATGAATTTGTATTTTTTTTTGTTGTATTACCAGAAATGTATTGGTTGTATAAATAAATAATGAAAATATTGTGTATTATTGGTATCCTGCATTTTATTGTCTGCTCGACAAGATTCAGCCTGTGTGTGTGAGGTCATCACGTGACGTCACTGACATAGGGGGGAAAGTCGACAAGATTCAGCCTGTGTGTGAGGTCATCACGTGACGTCACTGACATAGGGGGAAAGTCGACAAGATTCAGCCTGTGTGTGAGGTCATTACGTGACGTCACTGACCACCGAGGTGGGTGACGTCACACTTGTTTAGACCTGTAGTAAGGAAGTATCATGCCCATAGTCATTTGATGCCTTACCCCAGGGGGGAATCCAAAAAAACTTGTCCAGGAGATGGGTTTGGATGTGTATCGAGTAAAACTGATCCATAGGAGATGGAGTAGAAATACTTGACATAGAGTGTAGAAGTGGATGGTGGTGGTCATGGGGAGAGGGTGTGATCCGAGGAATTGGAGCTGAGAATTGGGATGCATAGTGGGAGTCCATTTTGAATGCTTACCCCCATAGGGGGAACCAAAAAACTTGATCCAAGGAGATGGAGTCTTGTATTATTGATATCGAGAAAACTTGATCCAAGGAGTTGGAGCAGAAATTTTGGGATGGGGTGGTGGTGGGGGAAGGTGTTGATCCGAGGAGGTATACAGAAATGAAATTCAAAAAAATTCCAAAAAAATTTGGGATGGGGTGCAAGTGGGGGGGGAACCTCAAAAACTTGATCCGAGGAGATGAAGAGCACAAGAAATTAGAGAAAAAAAATTGAAAAAAATTGGAAAAATTTCGGGAGCTTTGGCGATCCGGCGACGCTGAGAGGAGACGTGGTGCGCGAGGGCGGAGACGCGATGTCGGCGAGCAAAAAACGGGCGGGCAGCAAGGGGCGAGGTGGGGGGGTGGGTGGGGTTGAGGGCGAGGTGTCGAGGGTGAGGTGGCCAGGGTGATTGCAAGTCGGGGTCGGCGAAATCGGGGGCGGGGCGACGGCGCGGAGAGGGCGGGCGCGGGCGGGCGCGGCGAGAGCCCCTTCAGGAATACAGCGCTCAGGGCTGATGGCGCTCAGCCGCAGGTAGTCATAGCCGCTTTCAGCACTATCATATATATAACGTGCCTAATGGTAAACTGGCAGGTCTAGCGAGAATCATTAAATTAAGTCCTTTTAACATTCATTATACGTAAAGTCATATTTTTTCATTATGATAATGTAAAAATTTTTAATTTGCACCAAAAGAGCTTATAAAACTCTAACCTATTATAACAAGAACATCTTTTAGCCTTCTAACTAATATAAGTTAGATTTGTTACAATAATTTAATCCTTAAACAAACACATGAAATATATTTTTTCGTTAGGTTGATAATGTATTTTGGCGAAATTTTGCATACACAAATTTCGCTTGTCAAATTATAGGCAAGATGAACGTGCTATTTAAGCCAAGAATCGCAAGTTTGCTATTCGCACGACATATCTAAATAAATATATATTAATTTTATATATATATATATATATTAATATATAAAATGAATATATATTATATCGTTATATATCAGAATATATAATATCATATACATATTTTACTTCATAATATATAATATACACATTACTTACGATTGGTAGGACCGCCTTAATGACATCTAGTCGACTCCTAGTTCATTTTAGTAGATTCTGAAACATTGATTCATATATGGTACCTTTAAGACGTTGTTCATTATTTTATTAGTTATAACCAACTTTGATGCGTACCGTTCAACGGTGTTCATGCCCATGGCTTATCGAATATGATACAGAAGTATTTAGTATTTTGTGCCATTTCCCGGATGCAATCTTGCTTCCCTTTGTGCTGCTGGCCTTGCACAAGTCTTGAAGTTTGTGTTCTGTACAGTAATTCTTTCTTCGTTATGATATATTTCTATTTATTAGTGTCATGTAAAAAGTGCTTTGATGCACCAGTGTCTATAAGATCCTTACTAACCTTATTATAATGCTGAGAACAGTGTCATTAGAGGTGCCTGAGAAACAGTGTCATTAGAGGTGCTTTGAAGAACATGTCAGTAAGTGCCTGAGAAAGTGTCAGTAAGTGCCTGAAACATGTCATTTAAGGTGCCTTGAGAACGTTCAGTAGAGTTTCCTTGAGAACATGTCATAAGGTGCCATAAACATGAAGTAGGGTTCCTTGAACAGTGTCAGTAGAGTGCCAGAGAACAGTGTTAGTGAAGTGCCTTGAGAACAGTTCAGTAGAGGTGCTTGAGAACATAGTCAGTAGAGGTGATTGAGAACAATGCATTAGAGTGACTTGAGAACAGTGTCAGTATGTTCCTTGATAAAGTGTCATAGAGTTCCTTGAGATATATGTCAGTAGTGGTTCTTGAGAACATGTCAGTAGAGGTTCCTTGAGAACAGTGTCAGTAGAGGTTCCTTGAGAACAGTGTAGAGAGGTCCTTGAGAACATGCAGTAGGGTTCCTTGAGAACAGTGTCAGTAGAGTCTTGAGAACAGTGTCAGTAGAGGTGCCTTGAGAAAGTTCAGTAGAGGTCCTTGAAACAGTTGTCATGAGTTCCCTTGAGACAGTGTCAGTAGTGCTATGAGAACCCAATGTCATAGAGTGCCTGAGAACAATTCATTAGGGTGCCTTGAACAGTGTCAGTAGTGGTTCCTTGAGAACAGTGTCAGTAGAGGTTCTTGAGAATATGTCAGTAGTGTTCCTTGAGAACAGTTCAGTAAGGTTCCTTGAGAACAGTGTCGTAGGGTCCTTGAGAACATGTCGAGTCTTGGAACGTGTCTAGAGGTGCTTAGACAGTGTCAGTAGAGGTGACTTGAGAAAGTGTCATAAGGTGCCTTGAGAACAGTGTCAGTAGAGTCCCTTGAGAAGTGTCAGAAAAGGTGCCTTGAGAACAGTGTCAGTAGAGGTGCCTTGAGAACAGTGTCAGTAGAGGTGCCTTGAGAACAGTGTCAGTAGAGGTTCCTTGAGAACAGTGTCAGTAGAGGTTCCTTGAGAAAGTGTCAGTAGAGGTTCCTTGAGAACAGTGTCAGTAGAGGTTCCTTGAGAACAGTGTTAGTAGAGGTTCCTTGAGAACAGTGTCAGTAGAGGTGCCTTGAGAACAGTGTCAGTAGAGGTGCCTTGAGAACAGTGTCAGTAGAGGTTC
This sequence comes from Cherax quadricarinatus, assembly GCF_026875155.1. Lineage (NCBI taxonomy): Eukaryota > Metazoa > Arthropoda > Malacostraca > Decapoda > Parastacidae > Cherax > Cherax quadricarinatus. The sequence continues at coordinate 35,431,719 of NC_069444.1, forward strand.
CTTGAGAAAGTGTCAGTAGAGGTGCCTTGAGAACAGTGTCAGTAGAGGTGTCTTGAGAACAATGTCAGTAGAGGTTCCTTGAGAACAGTCTCAGTAGACGTTCCTTGAGAACAGTGTCAGTAGAGGTTCCTTGAGAACAGTGTCAGTAGAGGTCACTTGAGAACAGTGTCAGTAGAGGTTCCTTGAAAACAGTGTCAGTAGAGGTTCCTTGAGAACAGTGTCAATAGAGGTTCCCTTTGAGAACAGTGTCAGTAGAGGTTCCTTGAGAACAGTGTCAGTAGAGGTCCTTGAGAAGAGTGTCATTAAGACGTGCCTTGAGAACAGTGTCAGTAGATGGTTCTTGAGAACAGTGTCAGTAGAGGTCCTTGAGAACAGTGTCAGTAGAGGTTCCTTGAAACAGTGTCAGTAGAGGTTCCTTGAGAACAGTGTCAATTAAGGTTCTTAGAACAGTGTCAGTAGAGGTTCCTTGAGAACAGTGTCAGTAGAGGTTCCTTGAGAACAGTGTCAGTAGAGGTTCCTTGCGAACAGTGTCAGTAGAGGTTCCTTGAGAACAGTGTCAGTAGAGGTCCCTTGAGAACAGTGTCAGTAGAGGTTCCTTGAAAACAGTGTCAGTAGAGGTTCCTTGAGAACAGTGTCAATAGAGGTTTCTTTAGAACAGTGTCGTAGAGGTTCCTTGAGAACAGTGTCAGTAGAGGTCCCTTGAGAAGAGTGTCAGTAGACGTGCCTTTAGAACAGTGTCAGTAGAGGTGCCTTGAGAACAGTGTCAGTAGAGGTTCCTTGAGAACAGTGTCAGTAGAGGTTCCTTGAGAACAGTGTCAGTAGAGGTTCCTTGAGAACAGTGTCAGTAGAGGTTTCTTTAGAACAGTGTCAGTAGAGGTTCCTTGAGAACAGTGTCAGTAGAGGTTCCTTGAGAACAGTGTCAGTAGAGGTTCCTTGAGAACAGTGTCAGTAGAGGTTCCTTGAGAACAGTGTCAGTAGAGGTTCCCTTGCGAACAGTGTCAGTAGAGGTTCCTTGAGAACAGTGTCATAGAGGTTCCTTGAGAACAGTGTCAGTAGAGGTCCTTGAGAACAGTGTCAGTAGAGGTTTCTTTAGAACAGTGTCAGTAGAGGTTCCTTGCGAACAGTGTCAGTAGAGGTTCCTTGCGAACAGTGTCAGTAGAGGTTCCTTGCGAACAGTGTCAGTAGAGGTTCCTTGAGAACAGTGTCAGTAGAGGTGCCTTGAGAACAGTGTCAGTAGAGGTTCCTTGAGAACAGTGTCAGTAGAGGTTCCTTGAGAACAGTGTCAGTAGAGGTTCCTTGAGAACAGTGTCAGTAGAGGTTCCTTGCGAACAGTGTCAGTAGAGGTCCTTCGACGTCAGTAGAGGTTTCCTTGAGAACAGTGTCAGTAGAGGTGCCTTGAGAACAGTGTCAGTAGAGGTGCCTTGAGAACAGTGTCAGTAGAGGTTCCTTGAGAACAGTGTCAGTAGAGGTTCCTTGCGAACAGTGTCAGTAGAGGTTCCTTAGAACAGTGTCAGTAGAGGTTTCTGAAACAGTGTCGTAGAGGTGCTGAGACAGTGTCAGTAGAGGTTCCTTGAGAACAGTGTCAGTAGAGGTGTCTTGAGAACAGTGTCAGTAGAGGTGCCTTGAGAACAGTGTCAGTAGAGGTTTCTTTAGAACAGTGTCAGTAGAGGTGTTTTACTGGTCTAGGTCTCAGTGCCTGGTGCTCCACATCTCTCACGTTTATAAACAACATTCCTAGCTATTGTCTTTAAAGTGTTCATTGTGTGTTAGAAGTCATTCTCAGTTGGTTTGTCTTCGCAATAAGTGGCTCCTCGTCTCTCCATGACTCTTGCAAACTCTTGCTTTAATAAATATTTTTTACACAATATTACATTAGCTCTGTTATCTTCACATTGCAGTTAGTGAGCAAAACGTTTCAAACCGCTCAGGAACGTCACATCATATAATGGAAATTAGTTTTTTCTCTTAGTCATGAATCTTAGTGTTTCCCACTGGCAGTATAAAATGAATTATATAAGGTAGGGGATAAGTCAAACGTTCACGTGTGTGTGTGTGTGTGTGTGTGTGTGTGTGTGTGTGTGTGTGTGTGTGTGTGTGTGTGTGTGTGTGTGTTTATGTGTGTGATGTGTGTGTGTGTGTGTGTGTGTGTGTGTGTGTGTGTGTGTGTGTGTGTTATGAATTTGTGTGTGTGTGTATGTGTGTGTGTGTGTGTGTGTGTGTGTGTGTGTGTGTGTGTGTGTGTGTTAGTGTGTGTGTGTGTGTGTGTGTTGTTGTGTGTGTTTGTGTGTGTGTAGTGTGTGTGTGTGTTGTGTGTGTGTGTGTGTGTGTATGAATTTGTGTGTGTGTGTGTATGTGTGTGTGTGTGTGTGTGTGTGTGTGTGTGTGTTGTGTGTGTGTGTGTGTGTGTGTGTGTGTGTGTGTGTGTGTGTGTAGTATTGTAACCACAAACAAGTGGTATTTAATCAATAACAACACTACGACCAGTTGTAATCCTCGGCTAGTCGCAGTGTTTGTACTGATTAAATACCACTTGTTCGGGGGTTATTTTACTTTATATACTCTCGGCCGTGTATGACCCTTGTGGGTTGTGCGCTCTTTTGAATAATAATAATAATATGAGAATAATAATATCTGCTGTGGGGCTAGTACACCAGATGGGGAGTAGATGAAATTAGTTCTAGGCATCCCACCATCGGTATGTCCTCGATCACGGTACACCACCTAGCCTGCTGGGCTGATCCTTGTAGGATTTTAGGTCCAGTAGGTAGAGCGGTTAGAGCCCTAGTGTCCCTCCCTGGGGGAGCCCTAGTGTCCCTCCCTGGGGGAGCCCTATTGTCTCTCCCTGGGGGAGCCCTAGTGTCCCTCCCTGGGGGAGCCCTAGTGTCCCTCCCTGGGGGAGCCCTAGTGTCTCTCCCTGGGGGAGCCCTAGTGTCTCTCCCTGGGGGGGCCCTAGTGTCCCTCCCTGGGGGAGCCCTAGTGTCCCTCCCTGGGGGAGCCCTAGTGTCCCTCCCTGGGGGAGCCCTAGTGTCCCTCCCTGGGGGAGCCCTAGTGTCCCTCCCTGGGGGAGCCCTAGTGTCCCTCCCTGGGGGAGCCCTAGTGTCTCTCCCTGGGGGAGCCCTAGTGTCCCTCCCTGGGGGAGCCCTAGTGTCCCTCCCTGGGGGAGCCCTAGTGTCCCTCCCTGGGGGAGCCCTAGTGTCCCTCCCTGGGGGAGCCCTAGTGTCCCTCCCTGGGGGAGCCCTAGTGTCTCTCCCTGGGGGAGCCCTAGTGTCTCTCCCTGGGGGAGCCCTAGTGTCCCTCCCTGGGGGAGCCCTAGTGTCCCTCCCTGGGGGAGCCCTAGTGTCCCTGGGGGAGCCCTAGTGTCCCTCCCTGGGGGAGCCCTAGTGTCTCTCCCTGGGGGAGCCCTAGTGTCCCTCCTTCCCTTCCTTCCATCAGGGGATTTCATTGTCTTTTATATTTTGTTCTATTTATTTCTATAATTTTTTTATGATACAGTGTTTAAAAGTGGTCATGTTAAACATCATATGTTTCCCGAACTCGTAACGACACGATTGCAAACTAACCACGGTACTGGTGGGGATTGAACTCGCGGCAAGTGAATCGTGAAACTCCAGGCCAGCGCGTAAGCCACTGGGCCAGCTGGTTACAATAAAATCCATCCAACTAGGTATATTTATACACCATAGGGAGGTTAGCATATGTCCCACTGTGACCACAGATGCAAGTTTTTACAGATGAATCTCCAACTAATGTGGCGTCTCTTGAAGACCAGTTACAGCAACTTAATGATCTATGACCATGTTCCCCCCCCCTCTCTCTCTCTCTCTCTCTCTCTCTCTCTCCCCTTCCTTGGTCTCGGTTCTCCAGGCAGTGTAACACACTTCAAATTTTAAGTATTTTGTATTTTCCTAATCGGCACCTCTTCGAGTTTTAGAAAGTTCAGAACCTTTGTAAAGTTCAGCCACTTTGTCCTGTTATAGAGGGAGCGTCGCCCCATTTCCAACTTGTCTTTCCTTCTGTTTTTTTTCTTAATCTGAGCTGAAGCGTATAGAGGCAGTCTCTCCAGGCACTGCTTCATGTTATTCATATTATCTTCCTAGCATTTTTTTGTAGGGTCAGGAGTTTTTTCAATTAATGTTTGTTGAAAATAAATTTGTTGAAAAATGTTTTATTGCAAACGCCTTCGTTTTTTATTATTATTAACACATCGGCCGTTTCCCACCAAGGCAGGGTGGCCCGAAAAAGAAAAACTTTCACCATTCACTCCATCAGTGTCTTGCTAGAGGCGCGCTTACACTACAGTTATAAAACTGCATCATCAACACCCAAATACACAACGTCACACCTTCGTGACGTGTATTATGGTGCTGCTGTTTGGTGTTCATACAGGTCTGAACATTGTGATTCCAGTGTGCTCGTTACCAGGAGGTTCTGCACTCAGCGTTATTTGCGAACGTAAGATAAAAAATGTTTAAGTGGCAGGTTTTGTTTCTGGCGAATTTATCAGCGAATATAATTTACATGTGACGTCCCACGTAACTCTTAGAACTTGATCATTTTTTTTGTCATACAAGGTGTCTTAAGTAAGAATCTCCGAGGAAGACAATGGTCAGTTTCAGGTTTATAAGGTTTCCGAGGCGATGTTAAGAGACTTACCGCTTCATCATTAAATTGCTGCAAATATATCTCAGGTGTTTTGTATACAAGGACAATGGCTACATTCTTGTTTGAAGTTTTCACTTGGAAATTAAAGACGAAATTTAAGTTGAGTAGTAGGGTGGTAGTAAGCAACTATCCAGGAAGGTGAATGTGAAACATAGGTAGTAGGTTGGTAGGCAACTATCCAGGGTGGTACTACCCTCCTGTCAGGTGAGTGTGGAACGTACGTAGTTCAGTGGTAGACAAAAACCATCCAAGGAGGTACTATCGTCCTGTCACATGGGTAAAGCGGAGAAGGGCTTACTAGCCCCTTGCTCCCGGCATTTTAGTAGCCTCTTACGGCACGCATGGTTTACGGAGGCATTCTTTTCCACTTCCCCATGGAGATAAGAAATATAGAAGAACAAGAACTATTAAGAAAATAGAGAAAAACCCAGATGGGTGTGTATATATATGCGTGTATATGCATGTGTAGGGGTGACATAAGTGTAAGTACACGTAGCAAGATATGTTACCTCGCGTGTTTGAGGCAGAAAAAAAGACACCAGCAATCCTACCATCATGTAAAACAATTACAACTTTGAGTTATACACTCGCTTGGCAGGATGGCAGTACCTCCCTGGGTGGTTGGTGTCTACTAGTTATACACTCGCTTGGCAGGATGGTAGTACCTCCCTGGGTGGTTGGTGTCTACTAGCTATACGCTCGCTTGGCAGGATGGTAGTACCTCCCTGGGTGGTTGGTGTCTACTAGTTATACACTCGCTTGGCAGGATGGTAGTACCTCCCTGGGTGGTTGGTGTCTACTAGTTATACGCTCGCTTGGCAGGATGGCAGTACCTCCCTGGGTGGTTGGTGTCTACTAGTTATACACTTGCTTGGCAGGATGGTAGTACCTCCCTGGGTGGTTGGTGTCTACTAGTTATACACTCGCTTGGCAGGATGGTAGTACCTCCCTGGGTGGTTGCTGTCTACTAGTTATACACTCGCTTGGCAGGATGGTAGTACCTCCCTTGGTGGTTGCTGTCTACTAGTTATACACTCGCTTGGCAGGATGGTAGTACCTCCCTGGGTGGTTGCTGTCTACTAGTTATACACTCGCTTGGCAGGATGGTAGTACCTCCCTGGGTGGTTGGTGTCTACTAGTTATACACTCGCTTGGCAGGATGGCAGTACCTCCCTGGGTGGTTGCTGTCTACTAGTTATACACTCGCTTGGCAGGATGGTAGTACCTCCCTGGGTGGTTGGTGTCTACTAGTTATACACTCGCTTGGCAGGATGGTAGTACCTCCCTGGGTGGTTGGTGTCTACTAGTTATACACTCGCTTGGCAGGATGGCAGTACCTCCCTGGGTGGTTGGTGTCTACTAGTTATACGCTCGCTTAGCAGGATGGCAGTACCTCCCTGGGTGGTTGCTGTCTACTAGTTATACACTCGCTTGGCAGGATGGTAGTACCTCCCTGGGTGGTTGCTGTCTACTAGTTATACACTCGCTTGGCAGGATGGTAGTACCTCCCTGGGTGGTTGCTGTCTACTAGTTATACACTCGCTTGGCAGGATGGTAGTACCTCCCTGGGTGGTTGCTGTCTACTAGTTATACACTCGCTTGGCAGGATGGTAGTACCTCCCTGGGTGGTTGGGTGTCTACTAGTTATACACTCGCTTGGCAGGATGGCAGTACCTCCCTGGGTGGTTGTTGTCTACTAGTTATACACTCGCTTGGCAGGATGGTAGTACCTCCCTGGGTGGTTGGTGTCTACTAGTTATACACTCGCTTGGCAGGATGGCAGTACCTCCCTGGGTGGTTGGTGTCTACTAGTTATACACTCGCTTGGCAGGATGGCAGTACCTCCCTGGGTGGTTGGTGTCTACTAGTTATACGCTCGCTTGGCAGGATGGCAGTACCTCCCTGGGTGGTTGCTGTCTACTAGTTATACACTCGCTTGGCAGGATGGTAGTACCTCCCTGGGTGGTTGCTGTCTACTAGTTATACACTCGCTTGGCAGGATGGTAGTACCTCCCTGGGTGGTTGCTGTCTACTAGTTATACACTCGCTTGGCAGGATGGTAGTACCTCCCTGGGTGGTTGCTGTCTACTAGTTATACACTCGCTTGGCAGGATGGCAGTACCTCCCTGGGTGGTTGCTGTCTACTAGTTATACACTCGCTTGGCAGGATGGTAGTACCTCCCTGGGTGGTTGCTGTCTACTAGTTATACACTCGCTTGGCAGGATGGCAGTACCTCCCTGGGTGGTTGCTGTCTACTAGTTATACACTCGCTTGGCAGGATGGTAGTACCTCCCTGGGTGGTTGCTGTCTACTAGTTATACACTCGCTTGGCAGGATGGTAGTACCTCCCTGGGTGGTTGGTGTCTACTAGTTATACACTCGCTTGGCAGGATGGCAGTACCTCCCTGGGTGGTTGCTGTCTACTAGTTATACACTCGCTTGGCAGGATGGTAGTACCTCCCTGGGTGGTTGTGTCTACTAGTTATACACTCGCTTGGCAGGATGGCAGTACCTCCCTGGGTGGTTGTGTCTACTAGTTATACCTCGCTTGGCAGGATGGCAGTACCTCCCTGGGTGGTTGTGTCTACTAGTTATACACTCGCTTGGCAGGATGGAGTACCTCCCTGGGTGGTTGCTGTCTACTAGTTATACACTCGCTTGGCAGGATGGTAGTACCTCCCTGGGTGGTTGTGTCTACTAGTTATACACTCGCTTGGCAGGATGGTAGTACCTCCCTGGGTGGTTGTGTCTACTAGTTATACACTCGCTTGGCAGGATGGTAGTACCTCCCTGGGTGGTTGTTGTCTACTAGTTATACCTCGCTTGGCAGGATGGTAGTACCTCCCTGGGTGGTTGCTGTCTACTAGTTATACACTCGCTTGGCAGGATGGCAGTACCTCCCTGGGTGGTTGGTGTCTACTAGTTATACACTCGCTTGGCAGGATGGTAGTACCTCCCTGGGTGGTTGCTGTCTACTAGTTATACCTCGCTTGGCAGGATGGTAGTACCTCCCTGGGTGGTTGGTGTCTACTAGTTATACACTCGCTTGGCAGGATGGTAGTACCTCCCTGGGTGGTTGGTGTCTACTAGTTATACGCTCGCTTGGCAGGATGGTAGTACCTCCCCGGGTGGTTGGTGTCTACTAGTTATACGCTCGCTTGGCAGGATGGTAGTACTTCCCTGGGTGGTTGGTGTCTACTAGTTATACACTCGCTTGGCAGGATGGCAGTACCTCCCTGGGTGGTTGGTGTCTACTAGTTATACGCTCGCTTGGCAGGATGGTAGTACTTCCCCGTGTGGTTGGTGTCTACTAGTTATACGCTCGCTTGGCAGGATGGTAGTACCTCCCTGGGTGGTTGCTGTCTACTAGTTATACACTCGCTTTGCAGGATGGTAGTACCTCCCCGGGTGGTTGGTGTCTACTAGTTATACGCTCGCTTGGCAGGATGGTAGTACCTCCCTGGGTGGTTGATGTCTACTAGTTATACGCTCGCTTGGCAGGATGGTAGTACCTCCCCGGGTGGTTGGTGTCTACTAGTTATACACTCGCTTGGCAGGATGGTAGTACCTCCCTGGGTGGTTGGTGTCTACTAGTTATACACTCGCTTGGCAGGATGGTAGTACCTCCCCGGGTGGTTGGTGTCTACTAGTTATACACTCGCTTGGCAGGATGGTAGTACCTCCCCGGGTGGTTGGTGTCTACTAGTTATACACTCGCTTGGCAGGATGGTAGTACCTCCCTGGGTGGTTGCTGTCTACTAGTTATACACTCGCTTTGCAGGATGGTAGTACCTCCCCGGGTGGTTGGTGTCTACTAGTTATACACTCGCTTGGCAGGATGGTAGTACCTCCCCGGTGGGTGTGTCTTAGTATCTGCTGCAGTTACTCCTTGGTCTGTCTACTACTTATGAATATGACTAAGAAAATTTTGGAAATTTCTGATTATTTTTATATGTAGCTACTGTGTGTTTATTAATAGGTTTAGTAGTCCTAGTGTGAGATTGTGCCGCGGGGCTAAACTCATGGACATGACTTTCATCACCCACATGTGACAGTGTCTTCAATTGCTGCACCTCTCCTCTGGCTCCTCACAGTACATGAAAAAGACTTCAGTTTTTGTGGGAAGTGCTTGATCAAAAAAACTTTTTTTAGTGTTGGTCTCAGTGAAGGCTATAAACACTGCATTTGACAGCGAGGAGGCACTGAGGTCAGGGATTATATTATATATTATCATTGCTTAATTTATGAACACTATGTGCTTAATTGTCTACTTATTGAAGAATATAGAGATTGTATAATAACCTATGTGACATGGCGAGATATCTTATTAATGAAAATAAGATACCAGATATATTAAGCAAATTTCCTAAATTTGCTTTCAACAGGTAAGTGAAATGTAGACATAAATCCAGATGTACTCCTGTTAGCCCCTTTTGGGGCCTAGTTCCTAGGCCTTTTGTGTCTCCTTATGTTCTTGCGCTACCCTCCACAGGATAGATATGGAATGCATAATAATCTAGCCACTTTACTGGCAAAATCTAATCTTAGATTATGACATTTCATTTTGTGTGTGTCATTACTTATATATTATTATTTTTAGGTTTGAATTTCGTATTGGCCATATTATCTATTAATGTGATGGGAGAGACACTTCTTTATTCTACCCAGTATATCTCCGACGTCTTGAAAGAATTGTTACCACATTATTTTGTTCTCTTTAACATTATCTTGTGTCCGAATGACTAATTTTCACGGTCATATTAATGTTCAGTCGAGTTGCCAGAGCTTTATATGGAGAGCAGGACAGCCTGTATCACACTCTTGCTTTTATTAAGTCATGGTACAGGTGTGGATGGTAGCGCTTTAGATTATCGAATGACACCTGCCATTATTAAAGAGTTCACCTTCGTTGATATGTGTGGATACACCTGCATGTTTCATTTAGTTTAGTAAACTCTCGGTACCTGCAGACAACTCCAGCATGGTACCTCCATATGTTGTTCTGGTAATTATTTGTAGGATCATTTTTTGACAGCTGATTCGTTTAATCTAGTCCCTATAGTGGGACTCGAAGAATTATAGGTATATAATTTTTATTTTAAACTTTGCGTGATGTTAGTGCCCAGGTGGTGACTCGGTACACCGGTTCCATTCACAAGGTTTAATAAGCTGTCTGCATCTCAACAAGTTCCTGCCTCTCCCACTTTTATGTTCAGCTGTTCTTGTGTTTCTGTGACGGCTGTCTGTACTGTTATAGTGTAGTAGCACTTCACACTATGTGTGTAATGAGGTACATTCATATTAATAACACTGAGTAATGAGTTGTGTGAGGTGAATTAAGTAGAGTTGTTGTTTGTTGCAGCCGTCAAGTTGTCTGTCAGACGCTGAGGAGGATCAGATCTACGGGTACACTGGAGGATTCAGAGGCGGGGGACTACGTGCACCTGTGTTGGCTCACAACAACCACGGCTTCATCCATGACAACCAGGGGTAAGTGCACCATTGTTGCACCCTTCTGCCACACCACCAGTCTTAATACTCATTGTTACAGTAACTCAGTAATGCTCAGCTTCACGAGCTATGTGAATGTCACTGACGTCAAATAATTCTAGCCAAATTTAGACTAAGCTTATATATATATAATGAATAGGATTAAACTCGAAGTTAATTTTTTGTTAACATTTTTGTGTTACTACGTTAGTTTCGATGTAAAACTAAAAGTTGTAAGCCTTGTTTATTTTAAAGAAATACATCCATGATTATGATAAAATTTTCGAAATATTTATTATGTCATTCAATTTATTGAATGGACAGCGCCTAAAAATCATCCTCTGGCTACCATCACCACCTCACAAACTCGCCCATCACCTTCGACTTCTCATACACTGATAACTCCATCTCACCCCACTTACTAGTGTCCAACAATATCACTCTGTGTGTGTGATTTTTTTATCACCTGCCGCACACCCACCCACTCCCTGCCAACAAGTCTCGCCTCTTCCATGGATCCCTAACTAGAGACTAACAGTGTAAACATTCTCCCCCATTCCTCCTGTAGTTTCGAACCCTCTGACTGCACTTTGCTTGCATACCCCTCATCCAACTCCTCTTATACTTCCTCCTCTCATCCAATTCACACTCCACTGCACACACAACCTTTTAGTATTCTCCAGCGTACATATATACAAATGAAAACCTCTCCCGTTCTCCCTCACAATCATTTTCCTCTCCCTCCCTTCCCCTCAGCCACAACCCCACCTCACATACAGTACTTCCACAGCACTAACTACAGTGCTACTCAACCACCACACAAGCTTCTCCCTCCAGTAGTCAGGTTGACCCCCGGCTTCCATCCCTGTGTCCTCCAGAGGAACACTAACGCACAGTAACAACTTAACACAAACTGAAAGGCAGTAACTGAATCACAGTGAAATGGTGAGTTTTCATTGATGAACGTGATAAATGTCAGTGAAGACATTAATGAATGTTGTGAGGTTATCAACACAATATCACAAGATCATTGAGACGTAAAATCCATCAAAGATCATTCAGACATCACAAGTATTAAAGCATCATCAAGGTATCAGAGGATTATGTAGACGTCACATCCATCAAGGATAAAATTAACGAGAATAAATTAAGATACAGATATAAAAAGATCGAAAAGTTGTCCCATTCAAAGCTTTTTCGTTGTTTCTATTTTCACTAAGTATATTTACTAAGTATCTTCTTCACTAAGTACCTTTCCTAAGTATCTTCACTAAGTAACTTTACTAAGTATCTTCTTCACTAAGTAACTTTACTAAGTATCTTCTTCACTAAGTATCTTTTCTAAGTATCTTCACTAAGTAACTTTACTAAGTATCTTCTTCACTAAGTAACTTTACTAAGTATCTTCTTCACTAAGTATCTTTTCTAAGTATCTTCACTAAGTATATTTACTAAGTATCTTCTTCACTAAGTATCTTCTTCACTAAGTATCTTTACTAAGTATCTTCTTCACTAAGTATCTTTACTAAGTATCTTTACCATCTTCTTCACTAAGTAGCAAAGAGAGTTTAAGGTGTGCTAAGTTGCAGAAGTTGAAGACATTGTCAGATAAGATGTACTTGCAGCATCTGGGTATCTTTGAGAGATACATGCACTGCAGGCTACCTGGAGTCGATGTCTCGGGGTCACTGCCCCCGCCGGGCCAGTCCCAGACCAAGACTACCGGTTGCTGACCTGATCAGCTAGACTGTTGGTGGTAACTGCACGCGGTCCTGCGTATGCACCATAACCTGGCTGATAAGGAACTGACTTAAGAAACTTATCAACCTCCATATTGGAGTTTGTTGTTGTGTTTGATGGGAGGATGTTGAAAAGTCTTGGTGTCTTTACACTTCTTGAGCTATCTTTTAGCTCCGAACCTCTTACTTTCGTAGGAAGGTTTTGTGTGTGGATTTGAGAGCAGTCCCTCTAGCATTTTCCAGAGGTAAATTGTAATTTATCTTTCTCGCCTACGTTCCAAAAAGTACAGATCAAAGTACTTCAAGCATTGCCAGTAATCTAGATTCTTGACTGACTTTGTGTGAGCAGCGATGATTCTCTGCACAATCTTCAAATCCGAAGTTTCACTTTCCTTAAGCAGGGCTGTTGGAGTACATTAGTACTCCAGCCTATAATGAATACGTCACTTGAAGAGTATCATCATTGGCATAGCATTTTTTGTTCTGAAGGGTTGGTGTTACCATTTTTCTTGTGGTTATAATGACACTGTGATCCTTCAAAGTGAAATCTGACATAATTACTCCTAAGTCCCTCATGTTAGACTTTCGCTCTATTATGAGATTACAGTTTGTTTTATTCTCCGTTTCAGTTTTTATTTCCTCAGTTTTTCATAGTGTAGTAACTGAAATTTGGCCACTAGAAGACTTGGTTTATACCAGCTTGGAGGTTTGCTGTGACCTCAATGGATGCCACTCGTGCAGATTCTAGTGTCGTCTACGAGGATGATATAGTGCCATGATTTATGTGTCTTTGTCAGATATGAAAAGAGAATTTGGGTAAATACTGTGCCTTAAAAGCCTATTGGTGCCAGCTGTATTGTGTAGCGTATGCACCTACACCAGGTTGATCAGGAACAAACTTTAGGAACTAATTAGGTTTTCTCTTCAAGACAGCTAGGGGAGCATATTGAAGAGTCTTGGTCCCCTAGTACTTGATTAGTTTTCTTTTGTACCCTTTGCTTATCATTGGAGGCGTTTTGCAAAGTCTGGAGCGATTTCATTGTTCACACTTGGGAAAAAAACATTCAGAATTTTCCAGGTGTAGATCATGAAGTGTCTTTTTCGCTTGTACACCAAGGAGTACAGTTCAGTTAACTTGAGCATTCACAGTAGTTTAGATGTTTGGTTGAATTTTCACGAGCAGTGAAGGTTTTCTGGACGTTTTCCGTTTTTGCAGTTTCGCCTATCTTAAAGAGGGCCGTTAGTATAAATTAATATCTCAGGATAAAGAGAAAAAGTGTATTCAAAAGCGTCATCATTGGCTGTGCATCTCTTGTTTTGAATGTTCTTGTTATCTGGCCAATCATTTTCCTTGACACTGCAATAATAATGCTGAGATCCTTGAATATGAAATCCTCTAACATTGTTACTCCCGAGTCTCTCACTCTGAATTATTTGATCTTGTCTAGTACTCCATTTCAATCTTTTATTACTCAATTTTTCCATAGGTGAGTAACTGAAATTTATCCTCTTTGAGCATCACAAAGTTGTCAGTGGCCTCTGGAAGACTTGGTTTAAATCAGTTTGAAGGTTTGCAGTGTCCCCGGGGGACACCACTGTCATAGAGATTCTGGTGTCATCAGCAGTGTCCCCGGGGGACACCACTGTCATAGAGATTCTGGTGTCATCAGCAGTGTCCCCGGGGGACACCACTGTCATAGAGATTCTGGTGTCATCAGCAGTGTCCCCGGGGGACACCACTGTCATAGAGATTCTGGTGTCATCAGCAGTGTCCCCGGGGGACACCACTGTCATAGAGATTCTGGTGTCATCAGCAGTGTCCCCGGGGGACACCACTGTCATAGAGATTCTGGTGTCATCAGCAGTGTCCCCGGGGGACACCACTGTCATAGAGATTCTGGTGTCATCAGCAAAGAATAAAAAAGTGCTATGATTTACGTCATAGTTTACGTTGAATATAAGAATGAGAAGGTAAGTAGGGAGAGTACTGTCTCGAAGATCAGAGTTCATCACTGCCGCCTCCCATTTAACTGTTTATTATTATTCTTTATGTTTTGTTTAGGAAGTTAAATATCCATCTGCCCACTTTCACAGTTATTTCTTTCGCTCTCGTCACATTATGTGTGCCATTACACGATGGTAACACTTGTTGAAGGCTTTGGCAAAGGTTATTGCTTGTCTTCCAGTGCATTAAAGACTATGTTATAATGGTCCAGTAGTTGGAAGAGGCAGGGGGGACGCGCTCTAATTCCACGCTGCCCTGGGTTGTGCAGAAACATGAGAAAGGATCTTATATAGTTGAACCAGTGAGGTGAACAAAGTGGAATAGTGGAGTAGTAATTGTAGTACTTCAAGGTGGAAGTAAGTTTCCTTAATGGATACGTTGTTTTAAGGTATTCAGTCCTGTATCTTTGATACAAGTTATAACATGAGAGGTGTTCAGTCCCATAGGTTTGGTGTATATAAAGTTATAAATATATTAATATATATATATATATATATATATATGAAGATAGGCAAGGGTAAGTAGGCTTCTTATAGTGCTCCTGTGACTTGTTTGAGGTTTAAGTTAGGTGTAGTTCATCAAGTTAGTGTTGTTACTGGTAGCTTTATACTAGTTGTGTGTGGCTTAGTTTGGGTTCCTAAGTTTCCAGTGTCCATTAGTTTTTTTATATTAAATTTTCGACGTGGGCCAGAGATTAACGATTACGAAGCACCAAACCCAATTTAAATCGCTCGCTCGCCAAAGGAGCACCGCAAGAGGCCTACTGACCTTGCCTAACTTAAAATGTAATATTTTTTTATAATCTAGGTAGACCAAGGCTAAGGGACTGAACTCCTTTCGTGTTATTTTTATCAAGGTTAATGGATTGAACACCTTAATTATCTTTACACTTAGTCTTACCCTGATGTCACCATTACTGTTTCTATTTCTTTATCGGTCCACCACTGTTCCTCTCATTGGTTTATCTATAAGCTCCTTCCTCATGTCTTTGTATTAGATTGATAAAGTCGGCTGTGCAGGCAAAACTTGTCAGGTGTTGTGTGTTCAGATATATCTTATTTGATGTCTTCAGTGGCTGCTCCTCTCCACTTCTACTGACTCCAGTACACAAGTATTCATCCTCACGCCTCTGTATTACACTGATAGTCTGCTCTATAGACGAAACATTTCTCAGTGAAGATTCGCAGGTGTTGCACATACCTTATGTATAACATATTATACCTAACTAGCTTGTTTTGATGCTTCCCAGTGGGAGAATTAGTACTGCTGAAGATCAGTGACCAAAGCTTCAGCCGGACATACGTGTCCACATCAACAATTTATGAAGGTCGGAGAGTTGTGGTCGCTGTAGACTTGTCTAATGCCCAGTGCTGTTGACTTCTGAGTTGGAAGAAAGATATACTTGAAAATGCTCTGATGATAACATAGCCGAAGCTTTATTTTCAGTTACTGGTCCTTAAATAAACACAAAAACAAAGATAAAATGAAGGCGTGGAGAGTGACACACACCTCGCGCTGTAATCAACAAGGAAACTTTCTGAAGAAAAACTCCAAAACATTTTATTGTTGAATTTAGTTTGAGGACTGAATTGTAAAGTGATTCAGATATGTGGATCAGTGTCATGAAACTCCGAGGCAAGAGGTGCAACAGTAATTCTGTACACCATCTGTTATGAGCCGGTTAAATAAGCACTGCATATAACGGAATCACCTTAGTGTGATGTTGACGTTGACTCCTGAAACACTCAAGTTACTTCACAAACTATCCACAGTGATCACTTCACCATCGATCAACGTGCACACAGTAGTAGTACTAGTAGTAATATTAATCTAGTAGTAGTAGTAATGCTAGTACTATTACTACTAGCACTAGTAGTACTAGCACTACTAGTAGTAGTAGCAGCAGTGATATCAGACAGACTATAGTTAGTCTTCGGCAGATAGCCTTGGCATAAAGACTAGTCTTTTTCTGTCTATCCTTCCATGTACTGTACTGTCTCTCTCTCTCTCTCTCTCTCTCTCTCTCTCTCTCTCTCTCTCTCTCTCTCTCTCTCTCTCTCTCTCTCTCTCCCTTCCTCCCTCCCTCTCTTCCTCTTTTTCCTACCATCTTCCCTACCCGCCTTGACCTGGTACCCTGGGCGGAAGTTTGTGCAGCCTTGAATACCTTTCCAGTATAATGATAATTTTTGCTGCCAACAACGTTATTAGCAGCATAGAGGCGTGACCAAGTGGCTGTTGTTGCTGTTGTTGCTGTTGTTGCTGTTGTTGCTGCTGCTGCTGCTGCCGCCATTGTTGTTGTTGTTGCTGGTGGTGGTGGTTTTATTAGGCACATTATCACCTGCATCATTTACCTTTACGTACTCCTCGTTGCTGTCATCTTCCTCATGTTCTTAGTCCACATCATTCTGGATATCCCTTTCCTTCTTATCGTCTTACCTCCTCCTCCTTTCCCCCGTTTTCTTATCACATTTTTCCTTTACGTCCTGCATTCACCTCCGCTTCAGCTTATCTTTTCTTCCTTCCCTCTTCTTCATAACAGTCTTACCTCTTCATCTTTCCTCTTCCTCTTACCTCTTTCCCATCTCACTTCCTTCTATTACCACCTCTTCCTGCTCTTCCATCTTCCTCCAGCTACTCTACGCCATCTTTTCTCTCTTATCATATTTTCCCTCGGTGCCTCTTATTATCCCTGTTAACTTGTTAACTGTTTGTAAATTTAATCTTCTCTTGTATGTCCATTTTAGTGTAGTCTTTCAGTTCAGTGTAAAGCCTTCCCAGTTCAATGTAAAGTCTTTCAGTTCAATGTATTCTTACCAGTTTCGGTATTTGCTTTGGCTTTATGTGGATTATTAATTACATATCCTGGAAGGTGGATTCTTATTTTGTCTTGAGTTTTTTCCTTCTTCTAACTTTTCAATCTTAGTTATTTCTTTAAACGAGAAAACTCATTCACTTGAGTTAAAATTTTCAAAGCTAGTGTACGGTAACTAGCGCAAAATTCTTGGAACAACTGGCATGTGCGGGGGGGCCCCGGGAGTATAAAAACTCCCGACTTCCTCAAATGACTCCAGTAACTTACTAGATTCTAGGTGGTCGTGGCTTCAAACGTTCAAAAAAGCTGTCTTCTACTTCAACAATGACGGGGATGACATTCATGAGTGTAGCTGCACATCTGCATATTTTATGTATAAAATAGTGTGAAAATTTTATCCTCGTTCAAGCAGGCTAAATATATTTGGGTCTCTCGTGAATATTTTTAATATTTAATGGTGTTGCATCTTACGGACCGGATAGTACCCTGGTATCCTGGTACTCAGGTACCCTGGTACCCAGGTACCCTGGTACCCTGGTACCCAGGTACCCTGGTACCCAGGTACCCTGGTACCGTTAAGTTTAGTGGGTGTGCGGCCAAATTTGTCAACGTACTTAATTAGTTTACAAACTTTGGAATTGTTAGCATCCCTGCAAAAACTAAAGAATAATTATACCCTTGATATACCTTTGATGAGTTCCCAGAGTTTTTTCTGCTCCCAGACCCTGGCCATGGGGCTAAGCTTGTCTGGTGCTTGCCTGATCAACCACGTTGTTGCTGCTGTAGGTCCCACATATCCACCACAGCCTGGTTTATCTGGCACCTAGTGAAGATACTTGTCCAGTTTCCTCTGGACGACTTCTGCACTTGTTCCAGCCCTGTTTCTGACATCTTCTGGTAAGATGTTGAATAATATTGGGCCACGGATGTTGATACAGTGTTTCCTTAGTATGTCCATGGCACCTCTACTTTTCACTGGGTATATTTTGCACTTCCTTCCCATGGCTCTCACTCTAGTATGTTGTCTGGAGATTTGAGACTCTCTGATCGCGGGTTCTATCCCCGCCCGTGGTATGGTTTTTTATTAATGTGCTTGTTTTGATCAGTTTCAAATTTACATCTCTGATGTGTTCTCCAGAAAATAAAGTTCACTTTATTGAGCTACTTAAGTCCCATTTAGCCCATTTTATTAAATGGTTGCATTGATTTCCAGTCAGTAACTAAGGAATTCCTGGTGTTAATGGCTCCATATTATTAATAATGATACATGACTCAAGATGGATGACATCCTATCACAGCAAATTGTTTAGCTACAAATTTGAAATTTTAATTAAATTGTTGAAAAGTTGGAATCTTTATATTCAGAGCAGTTACTGGAGAATGCGTTTTCTGATAAGCTTCAAACGTTCAGTTTTGATGGACTTTTTTAAGAAAAAAAAAACGCTTGGCTTTTACTTTCAATAATGTAAATTTTAAATTGCAATTTTGTTTTAAATTTAGGCTACGTGGTTGCCAATTTTCCAACTTAATAGAAAAAATATTTCAACGTGTTCTTAACACAACATCAATCATTTTTTTTCTTCTACGATAGTAGAGAAATTTTTCATCAGTGGGCAGCCGCACTTGTCAACCGCTACACCAGCCTTCACTTAAACTTAACCAGGGTGGAAAACTTGAAGTTGATCAGATAAGGCATTTTGTAGTTATCGCGAGCCTTGGAGGAGGTTAATTTAAGGTATAAGGTTCACTAAACTCGTGAAAACTGTAAAAAACAAAAACCCTTTTTTGCACTTCCATAAAATAAACGTTTAAAAATGCGAGTTTTTACAGCGATTTTTTTTTTTTTTTAATTTTCACGAGTTTAGTGAACTTTTATGTCTTCCATTAACCTCCTCCAAGGCTCGCGTTTATAACTACAGTATACCTTAACTGATCAACTTCAAATTTTCCACCCAGGTTAATTGTTGCTCGTGAAGCAGCTGACAAGTGCGGATACTTTCTGTTTAATTCGATATAGATCATTCCTAAAATTGGTTTCCACGCGATAACTGTAGAAAGCCTCAGTTGATCAGCTTCAAAATTTCAGCACTGGTATATGATACTTTAGCTGAAGATTGATATTGTAATTGGAGTGTGTAGGTGACATTTTTCAACGTGTTCACTTGCACGCTGTGTCGTGTCAGCTCTGGACAGTTAGAAATATTCTGCCAGACACTGGGACGATAGAACGTTTCTATAAATACTTCATGGAGACTTCAGTGTTTTTTGAGAAATTCACGGCCGATATTGCCTTGAATTTTCGTGGGTTACCGCACAAAGAAATTGTGAATGACAGAGTGAATGTGGAACATTGAAGGAAAATCAGTAAGATAATTACTTTCAGTACATCATTTACAAGCAGTGAGATAAACTAGTAACATATTTGATAATTACAAGAATATTATATCATTCAGTAAGAAAAGATTACTGGGGGGAAACACTGGTAGCTAGGTCTACAGGTGTTCACTTGAAGTGGGGAAACACTGGTAGCTAGGCCTACAGATGTTCACTTGAAGTGGGGAAACACTGGTAGCTAGGCCTACAGGTGTTCACTTGAAGTGGGAAACACTGGTAGCTAGGCGTACAGGTGTTCACTTGAAGTGGGGAAACACTGGTAGCTAGGCCTACAGGTGTTCACTTGAAGTGGGGAAACACTGGTAGCTAGGCCTACAGGTGTTCACTTGAAGTGGGGAAACACTGATAGCTAGGCCTACAGGTGTTCACTTGAAGTGGGGAAACACTGGTAGCTAGGCCTACAGGTGTTCACTTGAAGTGGGGAAACACTGGTAGCTAGGTCTACAAGTGTTCACTTAAATTGCTTAGATTATCAATATATAGTGAGAAAGATACCTTAGGGAATATTTTTCTTAGGTATGATACAACAGTTTGTGATCCCCAATGTAAGTAAAATATGGAATATATAGTGGAGTATATATACTATAGCAAGATGCTGTGTGGTATCTTGAAGGACTAAGACACAGACGAGTTAAAATGCAGAACATATTAAGTCAGCCACAGTCAGCTATGTTTATTCTACTGCTCCTTGCAAACCCTTACTTATATTAATTCAGTTAGAATCTGAAGTGAATTAAACTGCGCATATCAGTACTTAAAGAAATACAATAGTCAGCTTCACACATCAGAATCTTTGAATGGATCCTGAGAAGTAAGATAATTGATCACATGGAATTGCAACACTTGCACAATCCAAGACTAAATGATGATGTATTGTGCACTGATTCCGCAAAAGCCTTCGACAGTTGCGACAGTATTGTGGTAATGCACGAAATGCGTGTAAAAGGAATAACTGGAAAAGTGAGCATATGGACTAACTGCCTAACAAATAGGACTCAAAGAGTAGTATTAAACATAGTGGAGTCAGAGGCTACCACGATGATAAGCTCTGTTCCTCAGGCCACAGCACTCGCTTCATTTATGTTTTGCATTCTTATATCCAACCAGAATCTGTGTGTGTGACGTCCTTCGAAGACAATAAATCTTCCAGTCTGCCTCAGACATCAATTTTATATTTAGTGAGGACGAGTTTCATTTGCTCTGCTTTGGAAGAATATAGGAAATAAAGACCGAAACTCAACTCAAATAATTGAATCGAGCGAAAGTTCCAATTGCAAGACTTGCGAGTGACGACGTTAGAAGTTCTTACATTCAAGGATCACAACAATGTGTCTATTGCTGCCACAAGGAAAGTAATAGCTTGAATAACTAGAACTTTTAAGACAAGGGATGCCGAGCTAATGGTGATATTCTTTATCTCATTTATTCTCTCCAAGCTGGAATATTGTTGTATACTAATGGTCATTACCCTTCAAGGCAGAAGAGGCTGTTGAGCTGGAAAACGTTCAGAGAATTTTCACTGCTCTCATAAATTCAGTCAGACATCTAAATTTGCTACTGGGAATGCTTGAAGTCTCCTCGACTGCATTCCGAGGAATGTAGACGAGGAAGGCTGCCAATCACATGGAGGAGCACAAGATCGGAAGGTACAGGGACATTCGGAAAAAATTCCATATGTTTCCTTAAAGAACTGGGTTCCAGACTCATCGACACCACCAGGGACCCAAAGGCAGCCACTTTCACTTTTCAACTCCTCAGCATGGCCATCCAGAGGGGAAATGCATGCTGCATACTGTGCTCGCGTCCGGCTTCGGAGGAGCTGGAGGAGTTTCATAAACTTTGATATATTGTACCAATGTATTCATGCTTGTGTTTTCTGCCATTGTATTCTGTATATTAATAAAGTTCACACGTAATATAAAATATAGAGGGTGGTAGGAAAAAAAAATATTCAAACAGCTCCGGGGAAAACCTTGAGTTTTCCCTGAGGTACGTTTATTGTCTTCTCTGAGGATGAGAGTCTCCAGTAAAGTTCTAGAGGTGGTACCACCCTATTTACTATATATATTATATATATATATATATATATATATATATATATATATATATATATATATAATATATATATATATTATATATATATGCAAAACAACCATCTGAAAGAATAGAGAAATTCAAGCGCTTTCGTGACTACTCACATTATCATAGTTCCTTGATAATGTGAGTAGTCACGAAAGCGCTTGGAATTTCTCTATTCTTTCAGAGTGGTTGTTTTGCATATTCTGAAATCACCTGTTTACTGTGATCTTATTGCATATATATATTTATATATATATGTCGTGCCGAATATGTAAAACTGGTCAATTAGCAAGAACTCATTTAAAATTAAGTCCTTTCTAAAAATTTCTCTTATACGTTTAAAGATATATTTTTTTCATTAATGTTAATGTAAAAAAAATTAATTTTGCACCAAAAGAATCTTAGAAAACTTACCTAACCTTATTATAACAAGAACAATTTATTTTAGCCAAATCCAATTAAATATATTTTAGATTTGTTTACAATAATTTAATAATGAACAAACACAGTGAAATATCATTTTTTCGTTATGTTCAGAATGATTTTGGCGAAATTATTGCATACACAAATTTTCACTTGTCCTATATGGCAAGATGAACGTTGCTATTTAAGCCAAGATCGCAAGTTCTGCCTATTCGGCACGACATATATATATATACATATATGAATGTGTGTATGTGCTGAATAGGTAAAACTTGCGATTTAGCAACGCTTTTCTTGCCGAATAAGGCAAGCGAAAATTTATGTATGCAATAATTTCGCAAAAAATCATTCTGAACATAACGAAAAATATGTATATATTTCATTGTGTTTGTTTATTATTAAATTATTGTAAATTTAACTAAAATATATTTAGTTGGATTAAATTGCTCTTGTTATAATGTTAGGTAAATTTTTTAAGGTTATTTTAGTACAAAATTATTAATTTTTATATTAACATAAATGAAAAAAAATATATATCTTTAAACATTTAAGAGAAAGTTTTAGAAAGGACTTAATTTCAAATGAGTTCTTGCTTATTGACCAGTTTTACCTATTCGGCATGACACACACACACACACACCACACAATATATATATATATATATATATATATATATATATATATTATATATATATATATATATATATATATATATATATATATATATATATATATATATGCTAGGAATTCGCAGAACAGGCGAAATATTCGCAGACACTGATCTCTGGCTGAAGGAGACTCGAACCTACGAACCTTGGAACAAGGTACGCAGTGCTTTACCAACCATGCTACACTGGTCCACTACCTTGGCGCCCAGCTCACGCTGGACGTTTTGATCCAAGGCAGCCAGCTTTCAGCAGGATGCTTACAGCTTTTCATCTCATTCCCTGCATGCATCAGCCTACTAGAGATTTTTACAATGCTAGGAATTCGCAAGAATATATATATATATATATATATATATATATATATATATATATATATATATATATATATATATATATATATATATATATATATATATATATATATACAGACACACGCACACAGAATATGTACAATAAGGTAAATGCAATGAAGAGACACGGTGAGAACCGTTGCGACCAGACTTGTAAGTCTGCCAGTGTTGATTCACGAGTGTATTACGTCGCTTCACATTTTTAGTGGGCTTCCTTGTGATTAGCTTGTTGAACCAAGGTGCTAGCATAACGAGGGGGCCCCGCTCATTATACCCTTACCATCTGGTTCACTGGTCGCGAGGACACGCCTATGTGGGTGTGTGACTTACGCCGAATAAAATGTGACGTTTTCCTTAATGAAAGCTTTTTTACTAAGCCGGTGTGTCTTAATGGGAGCTTTGAATAATATTTAGGGTGTGCATATTCTAATTTGCCATTTTTATTGAAATTGTGATAATAGTTTCAAACCCATGGGGTTTGAAACTATGACGAGCGAGTCGTAAAACTCAGGCCAGTGATGACTCGTGAATAGCTCTTCTTATTTGCTTTAAATCTTCAATGCTAATATTTAACTCCATTACCATCTTTTGCCACACTATGCACTGTTCCTGTCGCGTGCATTAACAACTGTGAACTGGGAATTGACAACTGGTGGTGGTGGTGGTGGTGGTGGTGGTGTCATATTGGGATAACTTTCTCGATTCGCGCAGCGACAGAAATCCATTTTATTTATTTTCTAAGATATTTTCTGTGTCATTATTTTGAGAGTTGAGATGAACACTCAAGATGGAGTCCCCAGCATCTTATAAAAAGGCGACAAAGAATATGAAACACAGTGACGTCCACTAATTATATTCTTCCGAAATATATCTTAGTTTTCATAGAGTTTATTCTCCTTTTCTTTATCTTCATTTTTTCTTATTTTTTTAATTCCTTTCTTTTGTGTATTGAGGTTGTTGTGACCTGTGTTTGACTGGTCTGGTCTGTTGTGATGGTCTCGGTTGTGTCTTTCGGGTTTTTGACTTGGTCTCGGTCGGTGTGTGACCTGGTCTCGGGGTCTGGTGTGTGACTTCTCAGTTGGTTGACTGGTCTGGGGTCTGGTGTGTGACCTGGTCTCGGGGTCAGTGACCCCTGATTTTACTACAGGGAGACTACAAGCCGTTTCCTACGTTACTCTTTCTTTTTCATTGTTTTTCTTGTTTATATAGATTGTGTTTCAGTTTTGTATTTTCTCTCTTTTCTCTCTCTCCAGATCTCTGTTTTCATCATTCCTTCTCTTCTCTTCTCTCTCTCTCTCTCTCTCTCTCTCTTCTCAGATAGGTTGTTTTCAGATATTCCTTTCTTTTTTTTTTGACATTTTTTTTTGTGGCATTTTATTGGAGGACGTTTCGGTCGCTAGAGACGTATATAGTGATGAAGTCTCTGATGCACGAAACGTCTTATGTTGTATTAATATCAAATTAATATTTTACCAGTGATAAATATTCATTTTCTTGTCTTCACTGTGTTATATATTTTTCTTGTCTTCTGTGTTACTGTTGTGGTTTTCTGTCTTTGTCGGGCAGTTTATCAAACATGTTTTCCAGGGTTTCTTATAGCTTTTGTTCTTTTTTTCATATAAACTTGTTTCTCGGTGTGTTGTCCTGGGTTACTGATGCGGTTGTCCGTGTTTGACTTTGTTTATCATATATTATTTTCCTTGGTGTGTTGCGGTGTGTTACTGATGCAGTGTTCATGTTTGTCTCTGTTCTTCATATATTTCCTTGGTGTGTTTGCGGTGTGTTACTGATGCAGTGTTCAGTGTTTGTCTCCTGTTCTTCATATATTTTCCTTGGTGTGTTGCGGTGTGTTACTGATGCAGTGTTCAGTGTTTGTCCTCCTGTTCTTCATATATTTTCCTTGGTGTGTTGCGGTGTGTTACTGATGCAGTGTTCAGTGTTTGTCCTCCTGTTCTTCATATATTTTCCTTGGTGTGTTGCGGTGTGTTACTGATGCAGTGTTGCGTGTCCGGGTATCTGAGGCAAGAGAAGCTGCATTTACGAGTCTTGCAGGCTTTATGGTGGCCCGTTTATCACTCTGCTAATTGAGGCTAGACGGGTTATGGGGGCCCCTGGCTGATGACTGCTGCTGTATATTGATGCTAGGTGCTGTAAATTGATGTTAGGTGGTGTAGTACTGGTGTAAATTGATGAAAGGTGATGTAATACTGGTGTTTATTGATGGTAGGTGTTGTAATACTGGTGTATATTGATGCTAGGTGGTGTAAAGCTGGTGCATATTGATAGGTGGTGTAATACTGGTGTATATTGATGGTAGGTGGTGTAATACTGGTGTTTATTGATGCTAGGTGGTGTAGTACTGGTATATATTGATGATAGGTAGTGTAATACCGGTGTTTGTTGATGCTAAGTGATGTAATACTTGTGTATATTGATGATAGGTGGTGTAATATTGGTGCATTATTGGTGTATATTGGTGTATATTGATAATATGTGGTGTGATGCTGGTGTATATTGATATGTGGTGTAATACCGGTGTATGTTGATTCTAAGTTATGTAATGCTGGTGTATATTGATTAGTGTGTAATATCGGTGCATTATTGGTGTTTATTGGTGTAATATCGGTGCATATTGATAATATGTGATGTAATACTGGTGTATATTGGTGCTAGGTGGTGTAATACTGGTGTATGTTGATGATAGATTGTGTATTATTGGTGTATATGGATGATAGGTGGTCTATTATTGGTGTATATTGTTGATAGGTACTGTAATACTTTTGTTTATTGGTGATAGGTGGTGTAATAGCGGTATATATTGATGATAGGTGGTGTATTATTGGTGTATATTGATGATTGGTGGTGTAATACTTGTGTATATTGATGATAGGTAGTGTAATACTGGTATATATTGATACTAGGTGGTGTATTACTGGTGTATAATGATGCTAGGTGCTTTATCACTGGAGTATATTAATGCTAGGTGGTGTATTACTGGTGTATATTAATGCTAGGTGGTGTATTACTGGTGTTGATAGGTGGAGTATTAGTGGTGTATATTAATGCTAGGTGCTGTGTCCCAGAGTATATTAACACTAGGTGGTGTATTACTGGTATATATTAATGCTCGGTGGTATATTACTGGTGTATATTAATGATCGGTGGTGTATTACTGGTGTTTATTAAAGCTAACTGGTATATTACTCATATTTATTGATGTTTAGTGTATATTGATGCAGGATGATGAATTTGTGGTGAATATTGATTCACGGCGGTGTATTACTGATGTCCATTAATGTTACGTGAATTGTTACTAGAGTATATTGATGCTGTGTAGTGCACCACTAGAGTATATTGATGTTAGGCGGTGTATTGCTGGTGTATATTTTGATAAATTAGACACCCTACTTGGGTATCTTTATTGTGGAAACGTTTCGTCACACAGTGGCTTCGTCAGTCCATTACAAAGAAGAATCTCGAGTCGATGTAATCAGTCCATGAATCTTGTTAAAAATAGAGCATATGCGGGAAAGTGAGGTGAAGCAGTGGTAGGCGATATCGCCTGATTTTTACAGGTCATTCTTGCTTTTCCTAGTGTTGTGAATCAGTGTGTTTTTCAGTCTTATTTAAACTCAAAGATTTTCATGATGTGATACATTAGTACTATTGATCTGTAGGTTTTTGCGGTTGCGTTACTGCCATTTTTGTGAAGTGGGGTTATCTTAGCGGTTTGTAATGACAGTGGGATGACACTGTCTCCTCACACCAAACATGAGATAATTTCTTCAATTTTTGATGAATATGTAGTGCGATGAGTCTTGTCCAGGAGCAGAGGCCGTAGGCATGCTATCAGTAACTTTTTTAAAGCTAAATGGGATTTATGGTTATGTTAGAAATTCTGGAGATGTTGGCAGAGTTTTCACTTGTTTCATAAAAAATTAATTAACATTATTAATTTTAAGTATGATCAATGGTTCACTGAACACAATCATATTGTGACTTCAGTATTTCAGTGATATCTTTGTTGTTGTCAGTGTAGGGTTCAGCTTCTTAAAGCTCCCTCCTACTGGTTGTTGTTGTCAGTGTAGGGTTCAGCTTCTTAAAGCTCCCTCCTACTGGTTGTTGTTGTCAGTGTAGGGTTCAGCTTCTTAAAGCTCCCTCCTACTGGTTGTTGTCAGTGTAGGGTTCAGCTTCTTAAAGCTCCCTCCTACTGGTTGTTGTCAGTGTAGGGTTCAGCTTCTTAAAGCTCCCTCCTACTGGTTGTTGTCAGTGTAGGGTTCAGCTTCTTAAAGCTCCCTCCTACTGGTTGTTGTCAGTGTAGGGTTCAGCTTCTTAAAGCTCCCTCCTACTGGTTGTTTGTCAGTGTAGGGTTCAGCTTCTTAAAGCTCCCTCCTACTGGTTGTTGTCAGTGTAGGGTTCAGCTTCTTAAAGCTCCCTCCTACTGGTTGTTGTTGTCAGTGTAGGGTTCAGCTTCTTAAAGCTCCCTCCTACTGGTTGTTGTCAGTGTAGGGTTCAGCTTCTTAAAGCTCCCTCCTACTGGTTGTTGTCAGTGTAGGTTCAGCTTCTTAAAGCTCCCTCCTACTGGTTGTTGTCAGTGTAGGGTTCAGCTTCTTAAAGCTCCCTCCTACTGGTTGTTGGTCAGTGTAGGGTTCAGCTTCTTAAAGCTCCCTCCTACTGGTTGTTGTCAGTGTAGGGTTCAGCTTCTTAAAGCTCCCTCCTACTGGTTGTTGTCAGTGTAGGGTTCAGCTTCTTAAAGCTCCCTCCTACTGGTTGTTGTCAGTGTAGGGTTCAGCTTCTTAAAGCTCCCTCCTACTGGTTGTTGTCAGTGTAGGGTTCAGCTTCTTAAAGCTCCCTCCTACTGGTTGTTGTCAGTGTAGGGTTCAGCTTCTTAAAGCTGCCTCCTACTGGTTGTTTGTCAGTGTAGGGTTCAGCTTCTTAAAGCTCCCTCCTACTGGTTGTTGTTGTCAGGTGTAGGATTCAGCTTCTTAAAGCTCCCTCCTACTGGTTGTTGTTGTCAGTGTAGGTTCAGCTTCTTAAAGCTCCCTCCTACTGGTTGTTGTTGTCAGTGTAGGATTCAGCTTCTTAAAGCTCCCTCCTACTGGTTGTTGTTGTCGTGTAGGGTTCAGCTTCTTAAAGCTCCCTCCTACTGGTTGTTGTTGTCGGTGTAGGGTTCAGCTTCTTAAAGCTCCCTCCTACTGGTTGTTGTCAGTGTAGGGTTCAGCTTCTTAAAGCTGCCTCCTACTGGTTGTTGTCAGTGTAGGGTTCAGCTTCTTAAAGCTCCCTCCTACTGGTTGTTGTTGTCAGTGTAGGATTCAGCTTCTTAAAGCTCCCTCCTACTGGTTGTTGTTGTCAGTGTAGGGTTCAGCTTCTTAAAGCTCCCTCCTACTGGTTGTTGTTGTCAGTGTAGGATTCAGCTTCTTAAAGCTCCCTCCTACTGGTTGTTGTTGTCAGTGTAGGGTTCAGCTTCTTAAAGCTCCCTCCTACTGGTTGTTGTTGTCAGTGTAGGGTTCAGCTTCTTAAAGCTCCCTCCTACTGGTTGTTGTTGTCAGTGTAGGATTCAGCTTCTTAAAGCTCCCTCCTACTGGTTGTTGTTGTCAGTGTAGGGTTCAGCTTCTTAAAGCTCCCTCCTACTGGTTGTTGTTGTCGGTGTAGGGTTCAGCTTCTTAAAGCTCCCTCCTACTGGTTGTTGTCAGTGTAGGGTTCAGCTTCTTAAAGCTGCCTCCTACTGGTTGTTGTCAGTGTAGGGTTCAGCTTCTTAAAGCTCCCTCCTACTGGTTGTTGTTGTCAGTGTAGGATTCAGCTTCTTAAAGCTCCCTCCTACTGGTTGTTGTTGTCAGTGTAGGGTTCAGCTTCTTAAAGCTCCCTCCTACTGGTTGTTGTTGTCAGTGTAGGATTCAGCTTCTTAAAGCTCCCTCCTACTGGTTGTTGTTGTCAGTGTAGGGTTCAGCTTCTTAAAGCTCCCTCCTACTGGTTGTTGTTGTCGGTGTAGGGTTCAGCTTCTTAAAGCTCCCTCCTACTGGTTGTTGTCAGTGTAGGGTTCAGCTTCTTAAAGCTCCCTCCTACTGGTTGTTGTTGTCAGTGTAGGGTTCAGCTTCTTAAAGCTCCCTCCTACTGGTTGTTGTTGTCGGTGTAGGGTTCAGCTTCTTAAAGCTCCCTCCTACTGGTTGTTGTTGTCAGTGTAGGATTCAGCTTCTTAAAGCTCCCTCCTACTGGTTGTTGTCAGTGTAGGGTTCAGCTTCTTAAAGCTCCCTCCTACTGGTTGTTGTTGTCAGTGTAGGATTCAGCTTCTTAAAGCTCCCTCCTACTGATTGTTGTTGTCAGTATAGGGTTCAGCTTCTTAAAGCTCCCTCCTACTCGTTGTTGTTCTCAGTGTAGGATTCAGCTTCTTAAAGCTCCCTCCTACTGATTGTTGTTGTCAGTGTAGGGTTCAGCTTCTTAAAGCTCCCTCCTACTGGTTGTTGTTCTCAGTGTAGGGTTCAGCTTCTTAAAGCTCCCTCCTACTGGTTGTTGTTGTCAGTGTAGGGTTCAGCTTCTTAAAGCTCCTTCCTACTGGTTGTTGTTGTCAGTGAAGGATTCAGCTTCTTAAAGCTGCCTCCTACTGGTTGTTGTCAGTGTAGGGTTCAGCTTCTTAAAGCTGCCTCCTACTGGTTGTTGTTGTCAGTGTAAGATTCAGCTTCTTAAAGCTGCCTCCTACTGGTTGTTGTCAGTGTAGGGTTCAGCTTCTTAAAGCTGCCTCCTACTGGTTGTTGTCAGTGTAGGGTTCAGCTTCTTAAAGCTCCCTCCTACTGGTTGTTGTCAGTGTAGGGTTCAGCTTCTTAAACCTCCCTCCTACTGGTTGTTGTTGTCAGTGTAGGGTTCAGCTTCTTAAAGCTCCCTCCTACTGGTTGAGAATTTGCTCTAAAGAAAACCATACCAGGGGCGGGATTTGAACCCGCGGTCAGAGAGCTGGCCCAGTGGCTAACGCGACGGTCTGGAGTTCTGAGACTCTCTGACCGCGGGTTTAAATCCCGCCCGTGGTATGGTTTGTTTGCAATCGTGTCATTACGATTTCGTGAGTCATTTTGCTCTAAATTTTAGAGGTGAAAAAGTATTTTTAATTTCTTTTATTTTCATATTTTTTTTTTTTTTGGTGTTTATCCTGGTCTTGGTTTGTTTCATTTAATTTAAGTTCATAGTTTTCTATTTCTCTAACCATTGTTTCTTTTCATCCATTGTGAAAATTATTGTATGTACGTATCCAAGTCTAAATTAAGACTTACTTTCCTATTCACTTGTGTAATTATTTATGTCACTTGTTATATTAAATAGTTTAGTTTTGTTTTAGTCTGACAAAACATGTATGAAAATGCGCAGAAAGTCCACAGCCAGTGAGAAGTTTTGTGATTATCCAACTTGTCTTGTAGAGGAAGCATCTCTCTCTATCTTGCAGCATCTTTTTTTGATGTGTGTCTGGAGCAAACTTCTACTGCCATTGAATTCTCGAGACGCTGCTTCAGATACATGTCAGTCATATTAACTTTGAATGTGTTTCATATAGCCTCAGTACTGGTTGTGTGTTGCTGTTGAAGTTCACCGAGGATCCACTTGACTCGTTCAGGAGTCTACTAGTAAACAGTATTTTATTATTGTTGTTCGATGTGAGACATTGTATGTTTGCGGACATAAAGATTTTACGTTATTTGTTGTCATTAACATCAGCGTTTCTTACGATCCATCATGGGTTTGTTTCCGGTCCATCACTTCTTCAAGGTGGTGATATCAATATTAGTTTCATTTCTTGATATTTTCACTTCTTAACACTAGAAAATCTCAATGGTTGCAATTATTGCGTACAGTGTGACGTTCACGGGGTTTTACTCACCTCGTTCCCTTCATGCAGAATGGAACTATAATACATTTTTTGGGTGAAAATTTTTGCAGGTTTTGGAATGCCATATGCCTTTATTTAGACGCTTATGGTATTTCTGTACACAGTTGTATTTACATGTTCCGTTTCTCTTACCAATGGGTCCATATTTACAAATGTCTCAGTCATATTATCGGGGCATTTGGACATTCTATTGGCTATGACTTACTGTGTTTGATTTTCGTACCATTTTCTTCATTTTCATTCAAACTGTGAGTAATAGTTCGTGTAGTGAGTGTGTTAGCATCTGCTCTCGCAAACTTGTTTTCCTCCTGTTTCTTGAGATTTATTTTATAAATTACCTCGTGGACATAGATGACATCGGATACATTTGATTTTTGTCCTTGAAATGAGAGCCAAGGATCATTCTGTGCACAGATTTTCCTCTATACACTGCTGTATCACTGTGTAGGTGTGAGCCCACGCCACCTGCTATTCCACTGTCTAAATTCTGTTCACTCTGCCCCCATTTGTATTCACTTGAACTGGCAAGTCTGTTCTGTATTTTATGGTGTCTACGTTACTATTCCCAGAGTCTCTATCAGTTTCACTCTCCTTTTGTTTTAGGTAAAGTATTTGTGTCACTAGCTTCTTATAAATAACAAGGCACAATACTGTGACTAGAACAATACACAAATAACCCGCACATGGGAGAGAGGAACTTACGACGACGTTTCGCTCCGACTTGGATCATTTACAAGTGTGACTCTGTAAATGGTTCAAGTCGGACCCAAACGTAGTCATAAGCTCCTCTCTCCTATGTGTGGATTATCTGTATATGGACTAGCTTCTCCCACCCTCACCAGCCCACATGGACAATCACACCCCTCACCCAGCACCAGGTGGAACAATCAACCCCTCACCCGGGAAACCAGGTGGAACAATCACACCCCTCACCCAGCACCACATGGAACAATCACACCCCTCACCCAGCACCACATGGAACAATCACACCCCTCACCCAGCACCACATGGAACAATCACACCCCTCACCAGCACCAGGTGGAAACAATCACACCTCACCCAGCACACATGGAACAATCACACCCCTCACCCAGCACAATGGAACAATCACACCCCTCACCCAGCACCACATGGAACAATCACACCCCTCACCAGCACCAGGTGGAACAATCCACCCTCACCCAGCACCACATGGAACAATCACACCCTCACCCAGCACCACATGGAACAATCACACCCCTCCCCAGCACCACATGGAACAATCACACCCTCACCAGCACCACATGGAACAATCACACCCCTCACCCAGCACCACATGGAACATATCAACCCCTCACCCAGCACCACATGGAACAATCACACCCCTTCACCCAGCACCGGTGGACACAATCACACCCTCACCCAGCACCACATGGACAATCACACCCTCACCCATGCACCACATGGAACAATCACACCCCTCACCCAGCACCAGGTGGAACAATCACACCCTCACCAGCACACATGGAACAATCACACCCCTCACCCAGCACACATGGAAACAATCACACCCCTCACCCAGCACCACATGGAACAATCACACCCCTCACCCAGCACCAGGTGGAACAATCACACCCCTCACCCAGCACCAGGTGGAACAATCACACCCCTCACCCAGCACCAGGTGGAACAATCACACCCCTCACCCAGCACCACATGGAACAATCACACCCTCACCCAGCACCAGGTGGAACAATCACACCCCTCACCCAGCACCACATGGAACAATCACACCCCTCACCCAGCACCAGGTGGAACAATCACACCCCTCACCCAGCACCACATGGAACAATCACACCCCTCACCCAGCACCACATGGAACAATCACACCCCTCACCCAGCACCACATGGAACAATCACACCCCTCACCCAGACCACATGGAACAATCACACCCTCACCAGCACCACATGGAACAATCACACCCCTCACCGCACAGGTGGAACAATCCACACCCCTCACCCAGCACCACATGGAACAATCACACCCTCACCCAGCACCACATGGAACAATCACACCCCTCACCCAGCACCAGGTGGAACAATCACACCCTCACCCAGCACCACATGGAACAATCACACCCTCACCCAGCACCAGGTGGAACAATCACACCCCTCACCCAGCACAGGTGTGACAATCACACCCTCACCAGCACCACATGGAACAATCACACCCCTCACCCAGCACCAGGTGGAACAATCACACCCCTCACCCATGCACCACAGGAACAATCACACCCCTCACCCAGCACCACATGGAACAATCACACCCCTCACCCAGCACCAGGTGCAACAACACCACCACTCACCCAGCACCAGGTGGAACAATCACACCCCTCACCCAGCACCAGGTGGAACAATCACACCCCTTACCCAGCACCAGGTGGAACAATCACACCCCTCACCCAGCACAGATGGAACAACACCACCACTCACCCAGCACCAGGCCGAACAACAACACCACTCACCCAGCACCAGGCGGAACAACAACACCACTCACCCAGCACCAGGTGGAACAACACCACCACTCACCCAGCACAGGTGGAACAACACCACCACTCACCCAGCACCAGGCGGAACAACAACACCACTCACCCAGCACCAGGTGGAACAACACCACCACTCACCCAGCACAGGTGGAACAACACCACCACTCACCCAGCACAGGTGGAACAACACCACCACTCACCCAGCACCTGATGGAACAACACCACCACTCACCCAGCACAGGTGGAACAACACCACCACTCACCCAGCACAGGTGGAACAACACCACTCACCCAGCACAGGTGGAACAACACCACCACTCACCCAGCACAGGTGGAACAACACCACCACTCACCCAGCACAGGTGGAACAACACCACCACTCACCCAGCACCAGGTGGAACAACACCACCACTCACCCAGCACCAGGTGGAACAACACCACCACTCACCCAGCACCAGGTGGAACAACACCACCACTCACCCAGCACCAGGTGGAACAACACCACCACTCACCCAGCACCAGGTGGAACAACACCACTACTCACCCAGCACCAGGTGGAACAACACCACCACTCACCCAGCACCAGGTGGAACAACACCACTACTCACCCAGCACCAGGTGGGAACAACACCACCACTCACCCAGCACAGGTGGAACAACACCACCACTCACCCAGCACAGGTGGAACAACACCACCACTCACCCAGCACCAGGTGGAACAACACCACCACTCACCCAGCACCAGGTGGAACAACACCACCACTCACCCAGCACCAGGTGGAACAACACCACCACTCACCAGCACCAGGTGGAACAACACCACCACTCACCCAGCACAGGTGGAACAACACCACCACTCACCCAGCACAGGTGGAAACAACACCACCACTCACCCAGCCCAGTGGAACAAACACCACCACTCACCCAGCACCAGGTCTAACAACACCACCACTCACCCAGCACCAGGTGGAACAACACCACCACTCACCCAGCACCCCAGGGTGGAACAACACCACTACTCACCCAGCACCAGGTGGA
Organism: Cherax quadricarinatus; assembly: GCF_026875155.1. Lineage (NCBI taxonomy): Eukaryota > Metazoa > Arthropoda > Malacostraca > Decapoda > Parastacidae > Cherax > Cherax quadricarinatus. The sequence goes on from NC_069444.1 coordinate 35,465,775, forward strand.
ACAACACACTACCACCACCCAGGTGACACAACACCACCACTCACCCAGCACCAGGTGGAACAACACCACTCACCCAGCACCAGGTGGAACAACACCACTACTCACCCAGCACCAGGTGGAACAACACCACCACTCACCCAGCACCAGGTGGAACAACACCACTACTCACCCAGCACCAGGTGGAACAACACCACCACTCACCCAGCACAGGTGGAACAACACCACCACTCACCCAGCACAGGTGGAACAACACCACCACTCACCCAGCACCAGGTGGAACAACCACCACCACTCACCCAGCACCAGGTGGAACAACACCACCACTCACCCAGCACCAGGTGGAACAACACCACCACTCACCCAGCACCAGGTGGAACAACACCACCACTCACCCAGCACCAGGTGGAACAACACCACCACTCACCCAGCACCAGGTGGAACAACACCACCACTCACCCAGCACCAGGTGGAACAACACCACCACTCACCCAGCACCAGGTGGAACAACACCACCACTCACCCAGCACAGGTGGAACAACACCACCACTCACCCAGCACAGGTGGAACAACACCACCACTCACCCAGCACCAGGTGGAACAACACCACCACTCACCCAGCACCAGGTCTAACAACACCACCACTCACCCAGCACCAGGTGGAACAACACACCACTCACCCAGCACAGGTGGAACAACACCACTACTCACCCAGCACAGGTTGGAACAACACCACTACTCACCCAGCACCAGGTGGAACAACACCACCACTCACCCAGCACCAGGTGGAACAACACCACCACTCACCCAGCACCAGGTGGAACAACACCACTACTCACCCAGCACCAGGTGAACAACACCACCACTCACCCAGCACCAGGTGGAACAACCACCACTACTCACCCAGCACCAGGTGGAACAACACCACCACTCACCCAGCACAGGTGGAACAACACCACCACTCACCCAGCACAGGTGGAACAACACCACCACTCACCCAGCACCAGGTGGAACAACAACCACCACTCACCCAGCACCAGGTGGAACAACACCACCACTCACCCAGCACCAGGTGGAACAACACCACCACTCACCCAGCACAGGTGGAACAACACCACCACTCACCCAGCACCAGGTGGAACAACACCACCACTCACCCAGCACCAGGTGGAACAACACCACCACTCACCCAGCACCAGGTGGAACAACACCACCACTCACCCAGCACCAGGTGGAACAACACCACCACTCACCCAGCACCAGGTGGAACAACACCACCACTCACCCAGCACCAGGTGGAACAACACCACCACTCACCCAGCACCAGGTGGAACAACGCAGAATTCGCCTGCACAAAAGTTGAAAATAACAGCAAAAGAATAACTTCCTTACTGTTTACCAACATACAAATACTGAATACACAGTGGGGAAAACAAAAGTCACTTGTATAGACAGCTTGCTGTGAGAAACATGTGTAGTGGGTGCTGTGAGAAACATGTGTAGTGGGTGCTGTGAGAAACATGTGTAGTGGTTGCTGTGAGAGAAACATGTGTAGTGGTTGCTGTGAGAAACATGTGTAGTGGGTGCTGTGAGAAACATGTGTAGTGGGTGCTGTGAGAAACATGTGTAGTGGGTGCTGTGAGAAACATGTGTAGTGGGTTGCTGTGAGAAACATGTGTAGTGGTTGCTGTGAGAAAATGTGTAGTGGGTTGCTGTGAGAAACATGTGTAGTGGGTGCTGTGAGAAACATGTGTAGTGGGTGCTGTGAGAAACATGTGTAGTGGGTGCTGTGAGAAACATGTGTAGTGGTTGCTGTGAGAAACATGTGTAGTGGTTGCTGTGAGAAACATGTGTAGTGGTGCTGTGAGAAACATGTGTAGTGGGTGCTGTGAGAAACATGTGTAGTGGTTGCTGTGAGAAACATGTGTAGTGGTTGCTGTGAGAACATGTGTAGTGGGTGCTGTGAGAAACATGTGTAGTGGGTGCTGTGAGAAACATGTGTAGTGGTTGCTGTGGAAAACATGTGTAGTGGGTGCTGTGAGAACATGTGTTAGTGGGTGCTGTGAGAAACATGTGTAGTGGTTGCTGTGAGAAACATGTGTAGTGGGTGCTGTGAGAAACATGTGTAGTGGGTTGCTGTGAGAAACATGTGTAGTGGTGCTGTGAGAAAACATGTGTAGTGGTTGCTGTGAGAAACATGTGTAGTGGTTGCTGTGAGAACATGTGTAGTGGGTTGCTGTGAGAACATGTGTAGTGGTTGCTGGTGAGAAACATGTGTAGTGGGTGCTGTGAGAAACATGTGTAGTGGGTGCTGTGAGAAACATGTGTAGTGGGTGCTGTGAGAAACATGTGTAGTGGTTGCTGTGAGAAACATGTGTAGTGGGTTGCTGTGAGAAACATGTGTAGTGGTTGCTGTGAGAAACATGTGTAGTGGTTGCTGTGAGAAACATGTGTAGTGGTTGCTGTGAGAAACATGTGTAGTGGTTGCTGTGAGAACATGTGTAGTGGGTGCTGTGAGAAACATGTGTAGTGGTTGCTGTGAGAAACATGTGTAGTGGGTGCTGTGAGAAACATGTGAGTTTTTGCTGTGAGAAACATGTGTAGTGGGTGCTGTGAGAAACATGTGTAGTGGTTGCTGTGAGAAACATGTGTAGTGGGTGCTGTGAGAAACATGTGTAGTTTTTGCTGTGAGAAACATGTGTAGTGGGTGCTGTGAGAAACATGTGTAGTGGTTGCTGTGAGAAACATGTGTAGTGGGTGCTGTGAGAAACATGTGTAGTGGTTGCTGTGAGAAACATGTGTAGTGGGTGCTGTGAGAAACATGTGTAGTTTTTGCTGTGAGAAACATGTGTAGTGGGTGCTGTGAGAAACATGTGTAGTGGTTGCTGTGAGAAACGTGTAGTGGTTGCTGTGAGAAACATGTGTAGTGGTTGCTGTGAGAAACACGTGTAGTGGTTGCTGTGAGAACATGTGTAGTGGTTGCTGTGAGAAACATGTGTAGTGGTTGCTGTGAGAAACACGTGTAGTGGTTGCTGTGAGAACATGTGTAGTGGTTGCTGTGAGAAACACGTGTAGTGGTTGCTGTGAGAACATGTGTAGTGGTTGCTGTGAGAACATGTGTAGTGGTTGCTGTGAGAAATATAGTGGTGCTGTGGAACTGTATAGTGGTTGCTGTGAGAACATGGTAGTGGTTGCTTGTTGAAACATTGTATGTGGTTGCTGTGAGAACATGTGTAGTGGTTGCTGTGAGAACATGTGTAGTGGTTGCTGTGAGAACATGTGTAGTGGTTGCTGTGAGAACATGTGTAGTGGTTGCTGTGAGAACATGTGTAGTGGTTGCTGTGAGAAACATGTGTAGTGGTTGCTGTGAGAAACATGTGTAGTGGTTGCTGTGAGAAACATGTGTAGTGGGTGCTGTGAGAACATGTGTAGTGGGTGCTGTGAGAAACATGTGTAGTGGTTGCTGTGAGAAACATGTGTAGTGGTTGCTGTGAGAAACATGTGTAGTGGGTGCTGTGAGAAACATGTGTAGTGGTTGCTGTGAGAAACATGTGTAGTGGGTGCTGTGAGAACATGTGTAGTGGTTGCTGTGAGAAACTGTGTAGTGGGTGCTGTGAGAAACATGTGTAGTGGTTGCTGTGAGAAACATGTGTAGTGGGTGCTGTGAGAACATGTGTAGTGGTTGCTTTGAGAAACATGTGTAGTGGTATTCTATACTATTGTTATATTAAAAAGTACAAGAGATTTTTCGCACAGTGATTCGTTTATTCTAAACATATTTAAACACCATCTGCAGCACTGGGGAAGTTGAATGATAGCTCTAGGCCTTTCGTGTTGCAATCAACAAATCAGGAGCTACAATGTTGCAGAAATGAGTAGGAAGTCCAAGCAGATTTTTTCAGTGGAACGTTTTTGCTCGAATGAGGTAGGGAGGCAGGAGACGAAAAGCGCCCCAGGCATACCAGTGCCCAGGGCACGGGTATGCCTGGCAGTTTCACTGTGCTCTTGAAGTTGCTTTATGAAAACTTGCTCTGTTGTTGCAGTAATGTTTCTGTTAGTGGCAGGTTTAAAGTGTTTCCAACCACAGATATTTTTGTCAGTGTTCTCTAATTGTACCCAGGCTGCCCATGCTTTTCAATAGGTTTATTATACAGTTCCTCCCATATCTTTCATTTCAGCAAATTGTTGGTGTTGTATGTAGATTTGAGAGAAGTCCCTAAAGTATCTTCCAGATATATATTATCACTGCTCCAGAGAGTACATTGCAAGTACCTAAGGACTCCCATAGTATAATTTTTTGTATTTATTTAATGGGCATTGAATGGTCATTGTACATTTTTCCAGCTTGCTATTTCCTGGCTTGACAAGTTTGTGAGCACAGACGCTGCTTTAAATGTTTAGAGCGCAAAAGGACATGAAAAGTTCATCATGACATAAATTTTGTAAAGAATCAGAAGTGTTTATACTCTGTCTGGAACCATACACAAACAACCGCACTAGTAACCTTACGATACGTTTGGGTCTATATGTACAATGTCAATTCACAGAACCTTTAACAATGGCCCAAAGAAAGGGGCCGAACGTCGCCATAAGATTCTTTCCTAAGTGCGGGTTCTTTTTGGATGATTTCATTAATTTTGAAATGCTCACCAAGTCATTTTTTTCCTTGGGGTTTTTGGGAAACTTTAATTGGGAATTTTTTTTAACAAAACATTTCACTACTCGTCATACTTCACTACAAGTCAACTTCTCTACAATCATACTTCACTACAAGTCATACTTCACACCTCGTCATACTTCATCACTACAAGTCATATTTCACTACTCGTCATACTTCCACTACAAGTCATACTTCACTACTCGTCCAATACTTCACTACTCTCATAACTTCAGCTACTCGTCAACTTCACTACATTCACTACTTCACTACAAGTCCATACTATCAACTAGCATGTCCATACTTCACTACTCGTCATACTGCCACTACAAGTCATCTTCAACTACAAGTCCATACTTCACTACAAGTCCATACTTCACTACGCGTCATACTTCCACTAAAATCATACGTCACTACAGTCCTCTTCACTACAAGTCATACTTCACTACAAGTCATACTTCACTACAACATACTCACTACAAGTCATACTTCACTACTCGTCAAACTTTCACGACAAGGTCAGACTTCACTACAAGTCATACTTCACTAAAAGTCATACTTTCACTACAATCATACTTTCACTACAATCATACCTTTCACACTCGTCATACTTCACTACTCGTCATACTTCATACAAGTCATACTTCACTACTCGTCATACTTTCACTACAAGGGGACAACTCACTATCAGTCATACTTCACTACAATCAGACTTCAATTCAATCATACTTCCACTCTCGTCATACTTCCACTACACGTCCAATACTTCACTACTCGTCATCTCACTACAGTCCATACTTCACTTAAAAATCATATTTCACTACTCCGTCATACTTCACTACAAGTCATACTTCACTACAAGTCATACTTCACTACTCGTCATACTTCACTACACGTCATACTTCACTACAAGTCATACTTCACTACAACTCATACTTCACAACCGTCATACTTCACTACAAGTCATACTTCACTACTCGTCCATACTTCACTACACGTCATTACTTACTCAAAGTCATACTCACTACACTCATACTTCACTACTCGTCAAACTTCACTACAAGTCATACGCACTACAATCATACTTCAATACTCGTTCATACTTCACTACACGTCATACTTCACTACAAGTCATACTTCACTACAAGTCATACTTCACTACAAGTCATACTTCACTACACGTCATACTTCACTACAAGTCATACTTCACTACTCGTCATACTTCACTACAAGTCATACTTCACTACAAGTCATACTTCACTACACGTCATACTTCACTACTCGTCATACTTCACTACTCGTCATACTTCACTACACGTCATACTTCACTACAAGTCATACTTCACTACTCGTCATACTTCACTACACGTCATACTTCACTACTCGCATACTTTTCTCTACTAGTCATACTCACTACAAGTCATACTTCACACTCCATACTTCACTACACGTCAATACTTCACTACACTCAATACTCACTACCGTCTACTTCAACTACAAGTCATACTTCACTACAAGTCATACATCACTAACAAGTCATACTTCACTACTTCGTCATACTTCACTACTTCGTCATACTTCACTACACGTCTTACGTCACTACAATCATACTTCACTACAATTCAAACTTCACTACACTCATACTTCACTACAAGTCATACGTCACAACAAGTCATAACTTCCCTACAATCATACATCACTACAAGTCATACTTCACTACACGTCATACTTCATCTACAAGTCATACTATCCTACTCGACATACTCACTACAAGTCATACATCACTACAATCATCCATCACTACAAGTCATACATCACTACACACATACTTCACTACAAGTCATACTCACTACATTCATACTTCACTACAAGTCCAAACTTCACTACAATCATACTTCACTACACGTCATACTTCACTACAAGTCATACTTCACTACTCGTCATACTTCACTACAAGTCATACTTCACTACAAGTCATACTCACTAACTCATCATACTTCACTACAAGTCATACTTCACTACAAGTCATACTTCACTACACGTCATACTTCACTACTCGTCATACTTCACTACAAGTCATACTTCACTACAAGTCATACTTCACTACACGTCATACTTCACTACTCGTCATACTTCACTACAAGTCATACTTCCACTACAATTCATACTTCACTACTCCTCATACTGCACTACAAGTCATACTTCTCTACTCGTCATACTCACTACAAGGTCAACTTCACTACACGTCTTACTTCACTACAAGTCAACCTACACTACTCGTCATACTTCACTACCAAGTCATACTTCACTACAATCATACTTCACTACACTCATACTTCACTACCAGTCCTACTCACAACAAGTTCATACTTCACTACAAGTCATACTTCACTACTCGTCATACTTCACTACAAGTCATACTTCACTACTCGTCATACTTCACTACTCGTCATACTTCACTACAATCAGACCTTTCACTACAAGTCCTACTTCACTACAAGTTCATACTTCACTACTCGTCATACTTCACTACTCTCATACTTCACTACAAGGCATACATCACTACTCGTCATACTTCAACTACAATTCCATACCTCACTACTCGTCCATAACTTCACTACGTCATACTTCACTACAAGTCACTTCTTCACTACTCTCATACTTCACTCCTCGTCCAACTTCACTACAATCATACTTCACTACTCTCATACTTCACTACAATCATACTTCACTACTCGACATACATCACTACAAGTCATACTTCACTACAATCATACGTCACTACACTTCAAAACTTCACTACTCGTCATACTTCTCTACTCGTCATACTTCATACTCGTCAGACTTCACTACAAGTCATACTTTCACTACAACGTCATAACTTCACTACTCTCATACTTCATTACTCGTCATACATCACTACAATCATACTTCACTACAAGTCTTACTTCACTACCGTCATACTTCACTACAAGTCATACTTCACTACTCGTCATACTTCACTACTCGTCATACTTCACTACTCGTACTTCACTACACGTCATACTTCACTACTCGTCATACTTCACTACACGTCATACTTCACAACTCGTCCTACTTTCACTACACTCATACTTCACTACCGGCATACTTCACTACTCGCATACTTCACTACACGTCATACTTCACTACACGTCATACTTCACTACACGTCCATACTTCACTACTCGTCCATACTTACACTACTCGTAACTTCACATCCCCTCATACTATCACTACTCGTCATACTACACACTCGTCATACTTCACTACTCGTCATACTTCAACACTCGTACTTCACTACACGTCCAGACATCCACTACCGTCATACTTCACTACTCGCCATACTTCACTACTCGTCAATACTACATACACGTCATACTTCACAACACTCATACTTCACTATCGTCCATTCATCACTAACTCGTCATAAAACACACTCGTCATACAATCACTACTCGTCATACTTCACTCCTCTCATACTTCACTACACGTCATACTCACTACACGTCATACTTCACAACACTCATACTTCACTACACGTCATACTTCACTACCGTCATACTTCACTACTTCGTCATACTTCACTATCGTCAACTACACTACTCGTCAACTTTCACTACACCTCATACTTCACTACTCGTCATCCTCACTACTCGTCAAACTTCACTACTCGTCATACTCACTACACGTCATACTTCACTACAATCAACTTCACCTACTCGTCATACTTCACTACTCGTCATACTTCACTACACGTCATACTTCACTACTCGTCATACTTCACTACAAGTCATACTTCACTACAAGTCATACTTCACTACAAGTCATACTTCACTACAAGTCATACTTCACTACAAGTCATACTTCACTACTCGTCATACTTCACTACAAGTCATACTTCACTACAAGCATACATCAACTACAAGTCATACTCACTACAAGTCATACATCACTCTCGTCATACTTCACTAAACCGTACTTCCCCTACACGCATCCTCACTACACGTCATACTTCACTACACGTCATACTTACCACTACTCGTCAAACTTCACTACAAGTCAATACACACAACTCGTCATACTTCACTACACGTCATACTTCAACTACCGTCTTCACAACACGTCATACTCAACTACTCGTCATACTTCCACTACACGTCATACTTCACTACAAGTCATACTTTCACTACCCTCATACTCCACTACACGTCTACCTCCACTACACTACATACTTCCACTACTCGTACTCACTACACGCATACTTCACTTATCGTCATATCACTACAACGTCAACTTCACTACGACATACGTCACTACCTTCCCATACTTCACTACAAGTCATACTTCACTACACGTCCTACTCCACTACACGTCTACTCCAGTACACGCCAAACTCCACTACACGTCATCTCACTACAAGTCATACTCCACTAACACGTCATACTCCCACTACTCGTCATTCCCCACTAACGTCAACTTCCTACACAGCATACTCCACTACACGTCATACCACACAACACGTCATACTTCCACTGCCTTCATCTCGCTGTAAGACACTGGTTTTGTATAGATACATCACGTAAGTGAGACGGAGTGTACTGCTCGTCACACTGTGAAACACCATTTTAGTACTGACATGTCTGTAAAATCAAAGTCGATCTCACGCAGACATTACTAGCATATATATACTTATATTATTGTGTTTTTCATATTCTTGAATTTCTCATCTCACTGTACGCAGTCGTCCATAACAAGAAACTTTTATTCACTGAAGTATACCAAAGAAGGGTAGGGAGCATGTCACATTTCAGTCAAATATTATTAACTTGTTCACATCGCTAAGATAACTTTTTTTATTAAAGATTCTTAAATATTATTGGATTAAGTTGCGCCAGTATACTTCACTACCCTCATACTTCACTACACTTCATACTTCACTACTCACGTCATACTTCAATACACTTCATACATCACTAACTCCGTCATACCTTCACTACACTTTCATACATCAACTACACTTCATACTACACTACACTTCATACTTCACTACTCGTCATAACTTCCACGACCCTTCATACTTCCGACTCGTCATACGTACTACACTTCATCCTTCACTACAACCTTCATACTTCACTACTCTTCATCTTCACAAACTCGTCAAACGTCACTATCACGTCATACTTCACTACTCGTCATACTTCACTACACTTCATACTTCACTACTCGTCATACTTCACTACTCGTCATACTTCACTACACTTCATACTTCACTACACTTCATACTTCACTACTCGTCATACTTCACTACACTTCATACCTCACCTACACGTCATACTTCACTACACTTCATACTTCACTACACGTCATACTTCACTACACGTCATACTTCACTACACGTCATACTTCACTACACTTCATACTTCACTACACGTCATACTTCACTACACTTCATACTTCACTACACGTCATACTTCACTACACTTCATACTTCACTACTCGTCATACTTCACTACTCGTCATACTTCACTACACGTCATACTTCACTACACTTCATACTTCACTACACTCATACAATTTTTTTTTTAACTAATCACTTCATACTTCACTACACGTCATACTTCACTACACTTCATACTTCACTACACGTCATACTTCACTACACGTCATACTTCACTACACTTCATACTTCACTACACTTCATACTCACTACACACAACCCACACTCGTCATACTTCACTACACTCCATACTTCACTACACGTCATACATCACAACTCTCAACTTCACTTCACTCATACTTCCTACACGTCATACTTCACTACATTTCATACTTCACTACTCGTCATACTTCACTAACGTCATACTTCACTATTCGTCATACTTCACTACTCGTCATACTTCACTACACTTCATACTTCACTACACGTCATACTTCACTACTCGTCATACTTCACTACACGTCATACTTCACTACACGTCATACTTCACTACTCGTCATACTTCACTACACGTCATACTTCACTACACTTCATACTTCAACTACACTTCATACTTTCACTACACGTCATACTTCACTACTCGACATACTTCATTACTACACTCCTACTTCACTACACGTCATACTTCACTACTCGTCATACTTCACTACTCGTCATACTTCACTACACGTCATACTTCACTACACTTCATACTTCACTACTCGTCAAACTTTTCACTACACCGTCATACTTCACTATTCTCATTACTTCACTACACTTCAACATCCAAACTTCTCAACTTCACAACTCGTCATACTCACTACTCGTCCACTTCACTACTCCGCCATACTTTACTACCTCGTCATACTTTCACTACACGTCATCCTTCACTACACGACAACTTCTCCAACCTTCATACTTCACTACTCTCATACTTACACTACACTCATACATCATTTACTACACGTCATACTTCACTACACTACATACTTCACACACGTCATACTTCACTACACTCATACTTCACTATCGTCATACTTTCCACTACACGTCCATACTTCACTACATTTCATACTTCACTACACGTCATACTTCACTACCCTTCATACATCACTACACGTCCATATCTTCACTACACTTCATAAACTCCCTTCCTGTCATACTTCACTACACGTCCATACTTCACTACATTCATACTCCACTACTCGTCATACTTCACTACACGTCATACTCCACTACTCGTCATACTTCACTACACGTCATACTTCACTACTCGTCATACTTCACTACTCGTCATACTTCACTACTCGTCATACTTCACTACTCGTCATACTTCACTACACTTCATACTTCACTACTCGTCATACTTCAATACACGTCAAGACTTCACTACACTTCATACTTCACTACACTTCATACTTCACTACACTTCATACTTCACTACACTTCATACTTCACTACACGTCATACTTCACTACACTTCATACTTCACTACACGTCATACTTCACTACACTTCATACTTCACTACTCGTCATACTTCACTACTCGTCATACTTCACTACACGTCATACTTCACTACAACGCACATACTCACTACCTTCATACTTCACTACACGTCATACTTCACTACACTTCCCATACTTCACTTACACGTCAACTCACTACTCGTCATACTTCACTACACTCAGACTTCACTACACGTCAGACGTCCACTACACTTCATACATCAAACTCGTCATACTTCACTAACTCGTCATTCTTCCTACACGTCCAAACTTCACAACACTCCATACTTCCACTACACTTCATACTTCACTACTCGTCAAACTTAACTACTCGTCATAACTTCACTACACGACATACTCACTACAACGTCATACTTCACTACACATCATACTTCACTACTCGTCCTACTTCACTACCCGTCCATGCTTCACTACATTTCATACTCACTATTTACCCATACTTCACTACACTCATACTCCACTACTCGTCATACTTCAACTACTCGTCATACTTCACTACTCCGTCTACTTCACTACTCGTCATACTCATAACCACTTCATACTTCACTACTCGTCATACTTCACTACACTTCATACTTCACTACTCTTCATACTTCACTACACGTCATACTTCACTACTCTTCATACTTCACTACACTCCATACATCAACACTCGTCATACTTCACTACACTTCAACTTCAGCTACACTTCATACTTCACTACACTCATACTTCACTACTCGTCATACATCACTACTCGTCAACATCCACTACACTTCATACTTCACTATCGTCTAACTATCAGCGCTACACTTCATACTTCACTACACTTCATACTTCACTACACTTCATACTTCACTACACGTCATTCTTCACAGCCATCATACTCACTCCTCGTCATACTCACAACTCGTCATACTTCACTACTCCGTCATACTTCCACTACTCGTCATACTTCACTACACTTCAATACTTCTCTACTCGTCTCACTTCACAACACTTATACTTCACTACACTTCATACTCACTTCACTTCAACGTCACTACACTTCATACTTCCTACAATCATACTTCACTACACTTCATACTTCACTGCACTTCATACTTCACTACTTCTTCTACTTCACTACTCGTCATACTTCACTACTGTCCTACTTCACTACAACTTCATACTTCACAACACTTCATACTTCACTGCTTCTCATAACTTCACTACTCGTCATACTCACTACTCCGACATACTTCACAACTCGTCATACACACAACTCGCATACCTTCACTACTCGTCATACTCACGCTTCACTACACGCTCATACTCACTAACACTTCATACTTACTACTCGTCATACTTCACTACCGTCCCCCCCCCATTTTAAACCTCACTACACTTCATACGTCACTACACGTCATACTTCACGCTTCACTGCACGGCATACATCACTAACACGTCATACTTCACTTCACGACACTCATACTTCACTACTCGTCATACTTCACGCTTCACTACACTTCATACTTCACTACTCGTCATACTTCACTACTCGTCATACTTCCCTACTCGTCATACTTTACGCTTCACTACTCTCATACTCACTACACATCATCCTATCACTACACGTCATACTTCACTACTCGTCATACTTCACTACTCGTCATACTTCTCTACTCGTCATACTTCACTACTCCTCATACTTCACTACTCGTCATACTTCACTACTCGTCATACTTTACGCTTCACTACACGTCATACTTCACTACACTTCATACTTCACTACACTTCATACTTCACTACACGTAATACTTCACTACACGCCATACAGTCTCTACTCGTCAAACTGTCACGTACTCGTCAAACTTCACTACTCGACATACTTCACATACACGTCATACTTCACTACACGTCATACTTCACTACTCGTCTACTTCACTACTCGTCATACTCCCTACACTCATTCTCCACTAACTCAACTTCACTACACTTCATACTTCACTACACGACTTACGGTCACTACACGTCATACTTCTCTACTCGTCATACTTCACTCTCATCATACTTTCACTACTCGTCAATAACTTCACTACTCATCCTACTTCACTACTCGTCATAACTTCAGTCTACTCGTCATACTTCACTACACGTCAACCTTCACTACCGTCATACTTCCACTACACGTCATACGCACACACGTCATTCTCCACTACACTTCATACATCACTACTCATCTAAACTTACACTACTCGACATACTCACTACTCGTCATACTCATTTAACTACACGTCATACTTCTCTACTCGCCATACTTCACTACTCGTCATACTTCACTACTCTTACTTCACTACACGTCTTCTTCACTACAGGTCATACTTTCATACATCGTCATACTTCACTACAAGTTATACTTCACTACACGTCCTACTTCACTACTCGTCATATCTTCACTCCAAGTCCATACTTCAGCCTACACGGCCTACTTCACTACACGTCTACGTCCACTACTCGTCATACTTCACTACAAGTCATACTTCACTACACGTCATACTTCACTACACTTCATAATTCACTACTCGTCATACTTTCACTACTCGACATACTCACTACTCGTACTTCACACCGACATACTTCCCTACACGTCATACTTCACTACTCGTCATACTTCACTACTCGTCATACTTCACTACTCGTCATACTTCACTACAAGTCATACTTCACTACACGTCATACTCCACTACTCCTCATACTTCACTACTCGTCATACTTCACTACGTCGTCCTACTTCACTCTCGACCAAACTTCACTACAAGTCATACTTCACTACACGTCATACTCACTTACCTCCATACTTCACTATTCGTCATACTACACTACTCGTCCCCCATACTTCACAACACGTCATACTTCCTACTCGTACTTCACTACACGTCATCTCCAAAACTACTCGTCATACATCACTACTCTTCTACTTCACTACTCGTCCTACTTCCTACACGCATACTTCAACTACTCGTACTTCACTACACGTCATACGTCACTACAAGTCATACTTCACTACAAGTCCATACTTCACTACACGTCCAATACTTCACTACAAGTCAACTTCACTACAATTCATACTTTCACTACAAGTCAAACTTCACTACACGTCCATACTTTCAACTACAAGTCATACTTCACTAAAGTCATACTTCACTACTCGGTCATACATCAGCTACAAGTCATACTTCACTACTCGTCATACTTCCTACACGACATACTTCACTACAAGTCATACTTCACTACAAGTCATACGTCGACTACACGTCCATACTTCACTACAAGTCATACTTCACTACAAGATTCATACTTCACTACTCCGTCATACTTCACTAACCGTCATACTTTCACTACTCCGTCATACTTCACTACACGTCATACATCACTACTCGTCCATACTCACTTACACGACATAACTTCACTACAAGTCATACTTCACTACTCGTCATACATCACTACAAGTCATACTTCACTACACGTCATACTTCTCTACAAGTTCATACTTCACTATTAAAACAAGTCCAATACTGCACTACAAGTCATACTTCACACAAGTCTACTTCACTACAAGTCTACTTCACTACACTTCAAACTTCACAACACGTCATACTTCACTCAAGTCATACTTCCCTCAAGTCATACTTCAACTACAGTCATACTCACTGACAAGTCATACATCACTACAAGTCATACTTCAACAACACGTCATACTCAACTACAAGTCATAACTCACTACAAGTCATACTTCCTACAAGTAATACATTTCACTCCAAGTCGTACTTCACTACAAGTCCATATCTTCACTCTCGTCATACTGCCTACACGTCATACTTCAATTCACGTTCATACTTCACTACTCGTCATACTTCACTACACGTCATACTTCACTTACTCATCATACTTCACTTATCAAGTCATACTTCACTACAAGTCCCCATAACCTTCACTACTCGTCATACTCACTACAATCATACTTACTACAAGACATACTTCACTACTCGTCTTACTTCACTACAACGTCATACACACCTACAAGTCATACTCACTACAAGTCATACTTCACTACACTCCTACGTCACTACCCGTCATACTTTCACTACTCGTCATACTTCACTACAAGTCATACTTCACTACAAGTCATACTTCACTACTCGTCATACTTCACTACAAGTCATACTTCACTACAAGTCATACTTCACTACAAGTCATACTTCACTACAAGTCATACTTCACTACACGTCATACTTCACTACAAGTCATACTTCACTACTCGACCATACTTCACTACAAGTCATATTCCTTCACTAAAGTCATACTATTAGCTCCACGACATACTTTCACTACTTCGTCCTACTTCACCTACTCGTCATACTTCACTACACGTCATACTTCACTACAAGTCATACTTCACTACTCGTCATACTTCACTACACGTCATACTTCACTACTCGTCCATACTTCCTACAAAGTCCATACTTCACTATCGTCATACTTCACTACACGTCATACTTCACTACACGTCATACTTCACTACTCGTCATACTTCACTACACGTCATACTTCACTACAAGTCATACTTCACTACAAGTCATACTTCACTACAAGTCATACTTCACTACTCGTCATACTTCACTACACGTCATACTTCACTACAAGTCATACTTCACTACAAGTCATACTTCACTACAAGTCATACTTCACTACAAGTCATACTTCACTACACTTCATACTTCACTACAAGTCATACTTCACTACAAGTCATACTTCACTACAACTCATACTTCACTACACGTCATACTTCACTACAAGTCATACTTCACTACTCGTCATACTTCACTACAAGTCATACTTCACTACAAGTCATACTTCACTACTCGTCATACTTCACTACAAGTCAATACTTCATCACTACAAGTCAACTTCACTACACGACATACTTCACTACTCGTCCCTACTTCACACAAGTCATACTTCCCTACAAGTTCAAACATCACTACACGTCATACTTCACTACTCGTCATACGTCACTAAAAGTCAAACTTCGACTACAAGATCAAACTTCACTACCGTCATACTTCACTACAAGTCATACTTCACTACAATTCATACTTCACTACACGACATAACTCACTACAGTCAAAATCACTACTCGACATACTTCACTACCAAGTCATACTTCCCTACAAGTCATACTTCACTACTCGACACACTTCACTACAAGTCATACTTCACTACAAGTCATATTGTACTTCACTTGCAAGTCATACTTCATTTGGGGGGGGGGGGGGGGGGGGGGTTTCTACTCGTCATACTTTCACTACACGTCAACTTCACTACACGCATACTCACTACTCGTCATACTTCAACTACAAGTCATACTTCACTACAATCATACTTCACTACAAGTCCATACATCACTATCGACAAACTTCACTAAACGTCATACTTCACTACAAGTCATACTTCACTACTCGTCATACTTCACTACAAGTCATACTTCACTACAAGTCATACTTCACTACAAGTCATACTTCACTACTCGTCATACTTCACTACAATCATATTCACTACCGTCATACTGCACTACAAGTCATATTTCTTCACTAATCGTCATACTTTCCTACTCGACATACTTCACTACACGTCATACTTCACTCAAGCCACTTCAACTACAAGTCATACTTCACTACACGTCATACTTCACTACAAGTCATACTTCACTACACGTCATACTTCACTACAAGTCATACTTCACTACAAGTCATACTTCACTACAAGTCATACTGCCCTACTCGTCATCCTTCACAGCTAGGTACATACTTCACTACAAGTCCTCATCACTACAACACATACTTCACAACAAGTCATACTTCACTACAAGTCATTCTCCCTACAAGTCAAACTTCACTACACGTCATCCTTCACTACAAGCTACTTCCTACAAGTCCATACTTCTACTACAAGTCATACTTCACTACAAGTCATACTTCACTACAAGTCATACTTCACTACTCGTCATACTTCACTACTCGTCATACTTCACTACAAGTCATACTTCCCTACTCGTCATACTTCACTACTCGTCATACTTCACAACAAGTCATACTTCCGACTAACTCGTCATACTTCACTACAAGTCATACTTCAGACTACTCTCATACTTCACACCAGTCATACTTCAATTCAAGTCATACTTCACTACTCGTCATACTTCACTACACGTCATACTTCACTACTCGTCATACATGGACACTACAAGTCATACTTCACTACAAGATCATACTTTCACTCTCGTCAACTTCCTCCAAGTCATTCGTCACTACAATCATACGTCACTACTCGTCATACTTCACTACACGTCATACTTCACTACAAGTCATACTTCACTACATCTCATACTTCACTACACGTCATACTTCACTACAAGTCATACATTTCACTACACTTCATACTTCAATACACGTCAGACTTCACTACAAGTCCATACGTCACTACACGTCATACATCCACTACTCGTCATACTTCACAACAAGTCATACTCACACAATCATACTTCACTACTACGTCATACTTCACGACACGTCATACTTCACACAAGTCATACTCACTACAAGTCATACTTCACACAAGTCAGACTCACTACACTTCATACTTCCCTACAAGTCATACTTCACTACTCGTCATGCTTCACTACAAGTCATACTTCACTACAAGTCATACTTCACTACTCGTCATACTTCACTACTCGTCATACTTCACTACACGTCATACTTCACTACACGTCATACTTCACTACAAGTCATACTTCACTACTCGTCATACTTCACTACACGTCATACTTCACTACTCGTCATACTTCACTACAAGTCATACTTCACTCAAGTCATACTGTCACTACTCTCATACTTCATACACGTCATACTTCACTACACGTCATACTTCACTACACGTCATACTTCACTACAAGTCATACTTCACTACAAGTCATACTTCACTACAAGTCATACTTCACTACTCGTCCATACCACTACTCTCATACTTCACCTACACGTCTACTTCACTTACAAGTCATACTTCACTACAATCTATACTTCACTACACGTCATACTTCACTACAAGTCATACTTCACTACAAGTCATACTTCACTACAAGTCATACTTCACTACAAGTCATACTTCACTACACCCGTTCATACTTCACTACAAGTCATACTTCACTACTCGTCCATACGTTCCACTACAAGTCATACTTCACTACAAGTCATACGCTTATCACTACCAGTCATACTTCACTACACGTCATACTTCACTACCCGTCATACATCACTACAAGTCAACTTTCACTACAAGATCAATACTTCACTACAAGTCATACTTCAAGCTACAAGTCATACTTCACTACACGTCCCATAACTTCACTACAAGTCAAACTTCACTACTCGTCTTACTTCACTACAATTCATACTTACACTAAAATCCTACTTCACTACTCGTCATACTTCACTACAAGTCATACTTCACTACAAGTCATACTTCACTACACGTCATACTTCACTACTCGTCATACTTCACTACAAGTCATACTTCACTACAAGTCATCTTCACTACACCAACTTCACTACTCGTCTTACTTCACTACAAGTCTCACTTCACTACAAGTCATACTTTCACTACTCGTCATACGTCACTACAAGTCATACTCAACTACTCGCATACTCACTACAATCATACTTCCTACACGTCATACTCACTACAAGTCATACTTCACTACAAGTCATACTCACTACACGCATACTTTCACTACAATCAAACTTCACTACACTCATACTTCACTACAAGCATATTTCACTACTCGCATACTTCACAACAAGTCATACTTCACAACAAGTCATACTCACTACACGACATACTCACTACAAGTCATACTTCACTACAAGTCATACTTCACTACAAGTCATACTTCACTACTCGTCATACTTCACTACAAGTCATACTTCACTACTCGTCATACTTCACTACTCGTCATACTTCACTACAAGTCATACTTCACTACAAGTCATACTTCACTACAAGTCATACTTCACTACTCGTCATACTTCACTACACGTCATACTTCTCTAACAAGTCATACTTCCACTACTCGTCCATACTTCACTACAACATACTCACTACAAGTCATACTTCACTACAAGTCATACTTCACTACTCGTCATACTTCACTACAAGTCATATTTCACTACTCGTCATACTTCACTACAAGTCATACTTCACTACACGTCATACTTCACTACTCGTCATACTTCACTACTCGTCATACTTCACTACAAGTCCTACTTCACTACAAGTCATACTTCACTACAAGTCATACTTCACTACAAGTCATACTTCACTACTCGTCATACTTCACTACAAGTCAATACTTCCACTACAGTCATACTCACACAAGTCATACTTCACTACTCGCCATACTTCAACTACAAGGTCATACTTCACTACAAGTAAATACTTCACACAAGTCATACTTCACTACAAGTCATACTTCACTACTCGTCATACTTCACTACACGTCATACTTCACTACAAGTCATACTTCACTACTAGTCATACTTCACTACAAGGTCATACTTCACTACTAGTCATTACTTCACTACACTTCATACTTCATCACGACAAGACATACTTCACTACAAGTCATACTTCACTACAAGTCATACTTCACTACACGTCATACTTCACTACAAGTCATACTTCACTACACGTCATACTTCACTACAAGTCATACTTCACTACTCGTCAATACTCACTACAAGTCTACTTCACTACAGTCATACTTCACGACGCCGTCAGACCTTCACTACAAGTCAGACTTTCACTACAAGTCATACGCAACTACACGTCATACCTTCATACTCGGCCATACTTCACTACAAGTCATACTTCACTACAAGTCATACTTCACTACACGTCATACTTCACTACTCGTCATACTTCACTACAAGTCATACTTCACTACACTCATACTTCACTACTCTCATACTTCACTTACAAGTCCATACTTCACTACAAGTCATACTTCACTACACTCATACTTCATCTACAAGTCCCATATTTCAACACTCGTCATACTTTCACGTCAAGCATACTTCCACTACAAGTCATACTTCACTAAACTCATCTTCACTAAAGTCATACTTCACTACAAATCATACTTCACTACAAGTCATACTTCACTACTCGTCATACTTCACTACTCGTCATACTTCACTACTCGTCATACTTCACTACTCGTCATACTTCACTACAAGTCATACTTCACTACAAGTCATACTTCACTACAAGTCATACTTCACTACTCGTCATTACTCACTACACGTCAATACTTTCACTACAAGTCATACTTCACTACTCGTCATACTTCACTACAAGTCATACTTCACTACAAGTCATACTTCACTACAAGTCATACTTCACACCTCGTCATACTTCATCACTACAAGTCATATTTCACTACTCGTCATACTTCCACTACAAGTCATACTTCACTACTCGTCCAATACTTCACTACTCTCATAACTTCAGCTACTCGTCAACTTCACTACATTCACTACTTCACTACAAGTCCATACTATCAACTAGCATGTCCATACTTCACTACTCGTCATACTGCCACTACAAGTCATCTTCAACTACAAGTCCATACTTCACTACAAGTCCATACTTCACTACGCGTCATACTTCCACTAAAATCATACGTCACTACAGTCCTCTTCACTACAAGTCATACTTCACTACAAGTCATACTTCACTACAACATACTCACTACAAGTCATACTTCACTACTCGTCAAACTTTCACGACAAGGTCAGACTTCACTACAAGTCATACTTCACTAAAAGTCATACTTTCACTACAATCATACTTTCACTACAATCATACCTTTCACACTCGTCATACTTCACTACTCGTCATACTTCATACAAGTCATACTTCACTACTCGTCATACTTTCACTACAAGGGGACAACTCACTATCAGTCATACTTCACTACAATCAGACTTCAATTCAATCATACTTCCACTCTCGTCATACTTCCACTACACGTCCAATACTTCACTACTCGTCATCTCACTACAGTCCATACTTCACTTAAAAATCATATTTCACTACTCCGTCATACTTCACTACAAGTCATACTTCACTACAAGTCATACTTCACTACTCGTCATACTTCACTACACGTCATACTTCACTACTAAGTCATACTTCACTACAACCAATACTTCACAACCGTCATACTTCACTACAAGTCATACTTCACTACTCGTCCATACTTCACTACACGTCATTACTTACTCAAAGTCATACTCACTACACTCATACTTCACTACTCGTCAAACTTCACTACAAGTCATACGCACTACAATCATACTTCAATACTCGTTCATACTTCACTACACGTCATACTTCACTACAAGTCATACTTCACTACAAGTCATACTTCACTACAAGTCATACTTCACTACACGTCATACTTCACTACAAGTCATACTTCACTACTCGTCATACTTCACTACAAGTCATACTTCACTACAAGTCATACTTCACTACACGTCATACTTCACTACTCGTCATACTTCACTACTCGTCATACTTCACTACACGTCATACTTCACTACAAGTCATACTTCACTACTCGTCATACTTCACTACACGTCATACTTCACTACTCGCATACTTTTCTCTACTAGTCATACTCACTACAAGTCATACTTCACACTCCATACTTCACTACACGTCAATACTTCACTACACTCAATACTCACTACCGTCTACTTCAACTACAAGTCATACTTCACTACAAGTCATACATCACTAACAAGTCATACTTCACTACTTCGTCATACTTCACTACTTCGTCATACTTCACTACACGTCTTACGTCACTACAATCATACTTCACTACAATTCAAACTTCACTACACTCATACTTCACTACAAGTCATACGTCACAACAAGTCATAACTTCCCTACAATCATACATCACTACAAGTCATACTTCACTACACGTCATACTTCATCTACAAGTCATACTATCCTACTCGACATACTCACTACAAGTCATACATCACTACAATCATCCATCACTACAAGTCATACATCACTACACACATACTTCACTACAAGTCATACTCACTACATTCATACTTCACTACAAGTCCAAACTTCACTACAATCATACTTCACTACACGTCATACTTCACTACAAGTCATACTTCACTACTCGTCATACTTCACTACAAGTCATACTTCACTACAAGTCATACTCACTAACTCATCATACTTCACTACAAGTCATACTTCACTACAAGTCATACTTCACTACACGTCATACTTCACTACTCGTCATACTTCACTACAAGTCATACTTCACTACAAGTCATACTTCACTACACGTCATACTTCACTACTCGTCATACTTCACACAAGTCATACTTCCACTACAATTCATACTTCACTACTCCTCATACTGCACTACAAGTCATACTTCTCTACTCGTCATACTCACTACAAGGTCAACTTCACTACACGTCTTACTTCACTACAAGTCAACCTACACTACTCGTCATACTTCACTACCAAGTCATACTTCACTACAATCATACTTCACTACACTCATACTTCACTACCAGTCCTACTCACAACAAGTTCATACTTCACTACAAGTCATACTTCACTACTCGTCATACTTCACTACAAGTCATACTTCACTACTCGTCATACTTCACTACTCGTCATACTTCACTACAATCAGACCTTTCACTACAAGTCCTACTTCACTACAAGTTCATACTTCACTACTCGTCATACTTCACTACTCTCATACTTCACTACAAGGCATACATCACTACTCGTCATACTTCAACTACAATTCCATACCTCACTACTCGTCCATAACTTCACTACGTCATACTTCACTACAAGTCACTTCTTCACTACTCTCATACTTCACTCCTCGTCCAACTTCACTACAATCATACTTCACTACTCTCATACTTCACTACAATCATACTTCACTACTCGACATACATCACTACAAGTCATACTTCACTACAATCATACGTCACTACACTTCAAAACTTCACTACTCGTCATACTTCTCTACTCGTCATACTTCATACTCGTCAGACTTCACTACAAGTCATACTTTCACTACAACGTCATAACTTCACTACTCTCATACTTCATTACTCGTCATACATCACTACAATCATACTTCACTACAAGTCTTACTTCACTACCGTCTTACTCACTAACAAGTCATACTTCACTACTCGTCATACTTCACTACTCGTCATACTTCACTACTCGTACTTCACTACACGTCATACTTCACTACTCGTCATACTTCACTACACGTCCATACTTCACAACTCGTCCTACTTTCACTACACTCATACTTCACTACTCGTCATACTTCACTACTCGTCATACTTCACTACACGTCATACTTCACTACACGTCATACTTCACTACACGTCATACTTCACTACTCGTCCATACTTACACTACTCGTAACTTCACATCCCCTCATACTATCACTACTCGTCATACTACACACTCGTCATACTTCACTACTCGTCATACTTCAACACTCGTACTTCACTACACGTCCAGACATCCACTACCGTCATACTTCACTACTCGCCATACTTCACTACTCGTCAATACTACATACACGTCATACTTCACAACACTCATACTTCACTATCGTCCATTCATCACTAACTCGTCATAAAACACACTCGTCATACAATCACTACTCGTCATACTTCACTCCTCTCATACTTCACTACACGTCATACTTCACTACACGTCATACTTCACTACACGTCATACTTCACTACACGTCATACTTCACTACTCGTCATACTTCACTACTTCGTCATACTTCACTATCGTCAACTACACTACTCGTCAACTTTCACTACACCTCATACTTCACTACTCGTCATCCTCACTACTCGTCAAACTTCACTACTCGTCATACTCACTACACGTCATACTTCACTACAATCAACTTCACCTACTCGTCATACTTCACTACTCGTCATACTTCACTACACGTCATACTTCACTACTCGTCATACTTCACTACAAGTCATACTTCACTACAAGTCATACTTCACTACAAGTCATACTTCACTACAAGTCATACTTCACTACAAGTCATACTTCACTACTCGTCATACTTCACTACAAGTCATACTTCACTACAAGCATACATCAACTACAAGTCATACTCACTACAAGTCATACATCACTCTCGTCATACTTCACTAAACCGTACTTCCCCTACACGCATCCTCACTACACGTCATACTTCACTACACGTCATACTTACCACTACTCGTCAAACTTCACTACAAGTCAATACACACAACTCGTCATACTTCACTACACGTCATACTTCAACTACCGTCTTCACAACACGTCATACTCAACTACTCGTCATACTTCCACTACACGTCATACTTCACTACAAGTCATACTTTCACTACCCTCATACTCCACTACACGTCTACCTCCACTACACTACATACTTCCACTACTCGTACTCACTACACGCATACTTCACTTATCGTCATATCACTACAACGTCAACTTCACTACGACATACGTCACTACCTTCCCATACTTCACTACAAGTCATACTTCACTACACGTCCTACTCCACTACACGTCTACTCCAGTACACGCCAAACTCCACTACACGTCATCTCACTACAAGTCATACTCCACTAACACGTCATACTCCCACTACTCGTCATTCCCCACTAACGTCAACTTCCTACACAGCATACTCCACTACACGTCATACCACACAACACGTCATACTTCACTGCTCTGTCATCTCTGCTGTTAGACACTGGTTTGTATAGAGTACATCACCGTAGGTGAGACGGAGTGTACTGCTCGTCACTCTGTGAAACACCATTTTTAGTACTGACTTGTCTGTATAAATCTAAGTCGAGTCTCACGCAGACATTACTAGCATATATATACTTATATTATTGTGTTATTCATATTCTTGAATTTCTTCATCTCACTGTACCTGTCGGCATATAAGAATCTTTTAGTCACTGAAGGTATACCAAGAGAAGGGTAGGAGCATGTCTCATTTATGTCAAATATTTTTAACTTTGTGCACATCTGCCTAGATAACTTTTTTTATTAAAGATCTTAAATATTATTGGTTTATGTTGCTCCAGTTGTGATCCCAAATTCTTATCGAAAAGCGCTATTGAGTAGCTTCTTCATTTTCACTGGATAAGTGGAGTGGAATATAATCCAACATCTTGTTACAAAGCCAGTAACTGGCTGGCGGCTAGAGGGGGATCAATTAGTCGACCCTCCGACATGCTCTGGAGGCGTCTGTTATACAAGACGCATTATGTAGCAGATTACGGCATTTCTGTGGATAATCGTATTTACATGTCCCATTTCTTTTACTAGTTTGCTTAAATAATACGTTAATAATATGACTGGGGTATTTGTTATAGACATCCCAGACGTAATACCAGTATATTTGTTGCAGACATCCCAGACGTAATACCAGTATATTTGTTGCAGACATCCCAGACGTAATACACTGGGGTATTTGTTGCAGACATCCAGACGTAATACCAGTATATTTGTTGCAGACATCCCAGACGTAATACCAATATATTTGTTGCAGACATCCCAGACGTAATACCAATATATTTGTTGCAGACATCCCAGACGTAATACCAGTATATTTGTTGCAGACATCCCAGACGTAATACCAATATATTTGTTGCAGACATCCCAGATATAGTACCAACATGTTTTTATTTTCTGTTGCTCACTGATTCAGTGGTTTCTGGATTAGTACTAGAAAAAGCTCTATACAGGGCTGTATCAAGCCACTTGATCAAGCTCTGGATAGAGCTTCGTCAAGTAACTTGATGAAACTGTGTAGAGTCAAACGTGTATAAATTAGGATTTGCTCTGTACAGTGTTAAGCACACGTATGTGTGTGTGGTATATATATATATATATATATATATATATATATATATATATATATATATAATATATATATATATATATATATTATATATATTGGCTTAGATAGCAACGCTCTTCTTGCCAAATAAGGCAAGCGAAAATTTGTGTATGCAGCAATTTCGCAAAAATCATTCTGAACCTAACGAAAAAATATATATTTCATTGTATTAGTTTATTATTAAATTATTGTAAACTTATCTTAAGTATATTTAGTTAGATTAGGCTAAATTAAATTGATATTGTTATAATAAGGTTAGGTAAGTTTTCTAAGATTCTCTTAGTACAAAATTATTAATTTTTACATTAATATCAATCAAAAATGTATCTTTAAATGTATAGGAAAATATTTTAGAAAGGACTTAACTTTAAATGAGTTTTTGCGTATTGACCAATTTTACCTATTCGGCACGACACACACACACACACACACACACACACACAACACACACACACACACACACACACACACACACACACCACTGTATATATATATATATATATATATATATATATTATATATATATATATATATATATATATATTAAAATTAAATTAGAAAAAAACATTGAACCCTAAGTAAAGTGGAGACATTTGTGTTGCAGGTGCTTGAACCCCCGCTCTACACTCATCTACGAGCTACCTCCTGTCGGAGGTAAGTAGAACCCTGCTTCTGTTATTATTATTACTATTATTATTATTATTATCGTTATTTTTATGTTATTATTGTTGTTATTCAGAGCTCAAAGTTATATCCGTAAGGGTCGTACAGCGCCTCTAAGAAATTAGAGGTAATGAGGTTTGAGCCGAGGGGATGGCAGTTCTATTTCCTTGGATCAGAAGCTCTTCATCGGCATGCAGGAGCAGCACGGTCTGAAACCTGCCCTCCAATTGAGCTCCCTTCATGCTTGTAACTTGGATATACCTTTGAAGAGTTTCGAGAGTTTCACTGCTCTCAGAGCTCGGCCATGGGCCAGGCTCGTCCGGTGCTTGCTTGATCAACCAGGCTGTTGCTGCTGGAGGCCCGCTGCACCACATATCCATCACAGCCCGGTTGATATGGCACCTGGTGAAGATACTTGTCCAGTTTCCTTTTGAAGGCTTCTACACTTGTCCCGGCCGTGTTTCTGATGTCTTTTGGTAAGATGTTGAATAGTCTGGGACCCCGGATGTTGATAGTGTTTCCTTATTATCCCCACCGCGCCCCTGCTCCTCACTGGGTTTTTGTTACACTTCCTCCCATATCTTTCACTCCAGTATGTTGTTTTGGCAGTGTGCAGATTTGGGACCAAGCTCTCGAGTACCTTCCAGGTATATATTATCATGTATCTCTCTCTCCTCCGCTCCAGTGAGTACATAGTCATGACTTGAAGGCGTTCCCAGTAATTTAGGTGTTTCACTGGCTTACTGCGAACTGTAAACGATCTCTGTATTTGTTCCAGCTCCGATGAGGGAGCACTATCGATTTGAAGAGTGTCACCATCGGTATTATTTCCCTTGTTTTGAAGGTTCTCAATACCCACCCAGTCATCTTCCTGGCTGTCGTGATCTTTGTCTTATGTTCCTTAAAAGAAAGGTCAGCTGACATAATTATTCCCAGATCTTTTACGTGTTCCTTACGTTCAGTTTGGTGACCCCTTGAGTTATGTAAATGTTCCTTTTGGTTCTTCTTTTTCCATACCTAAGCAGCGGGAACTTGTCACCTTTGAACGCATGTTCCCCATGCCCATTTAAAAAAACCCTTTTTATGTCTTCCTTTAAATTTTTTCAGTGTCCTCTACCGTATGACTTTATGTTATTTTATATTGAAATGATGTACAAAAGTGTGCGGGGTTTTTATGTATGTCTGCTTAAGGGGAAGGAAAAGGGCAGCAGAGGTCCAGGACAGTGCCTTGGGGCACTGAGCTTTTGACCTCGCGATGTGGTCTTACTCTGTTTATATTTACTATTGTGTTGTGTGTTTGAAACCCGATAACCATCGCCTGCCTTCCCCGAATGCCCATGGCCTTCTTTTTGGCCTATCACCCCTTTGAATCAAGAGAAAACTCACCAATCATGCAATAAGGAAAAATAATGCTACACCATTTCGTATTAAAGTGATAAAATGTCGTCTCGAGATCTGAAACATTAAACACCCCGAATTTCAAAGTAGGAAACACGAGTGTTTAAACTCTGGGCTTATCAAAGCAGACTGTTGTGTCCATCTGTCACACTGTTGTGTCCCAGTCACACTGTTTTTGTCCATCGTCACACTTTTGCCCATCTGTCCCCCTTTGCCCATCGTCACACTGCTGTGTCCTCTGTCACATTTTGTGTCCCATCTGTCACACTGTTGTGCCCATCTGTAAAACCTGTTGTGTCCATCTGTCACACTGTTGTGTCCTTGTCACACTGTTTGTCCATCTGTCCACTGTTGTGCCCGTCAGCCCCACACTGCTGTGTCCATTGTACACGTTGTGCCATCGTCACATGTTGTGTCCATCTGTCCACTGTTGTGTCCATCTGTCACATGCTGTGCCCATCTTCACACTGTTTTGTCCATCTGTCAACTGTTTGTCCATCTGTCCCCTGTTGTGTCCTTGTCAAAACGTGTGTCCATCGTCAAAATGTTTGTCCTCTGTCACATGTTGGTCCATTGTCACACTGTTGTGTCCTCTGCCACATTTGTGTCCATCTGTCACACTTTTGTTCCATCTGTCACACTGTTGTGTCCTCTGTCACAGGGTTGTGTCCATTTTTACACTGTTTTTTGCCCATTGTCAACTTTTGTGCCCATCGTCACATGTTGTATCCATCTGTCCATATTGTGTCCATCTTCACACTGTTGTGTCCTCTACACGCTTGCCCATCTGTACATTGTTGTTCCATCTGTCACACTGTTGTGTCCACTTCAACTGTTGGTCCTCTGTCACACTTTTCCCATTGTCACATGTTGTGCCCATCGTCACACGTTTTTCCCCATCTGTCACACTGTTGTGTCCATGTGTCACACTGTTGTGTCCATCTGTCCACTGTGTCCATCTGTCCACTGTTGGTCCATCTTCTACTGTTGTGCCCTTTCTGTCAACTGTGTCCATCTGCCACTATTGTGCCCTGTCACATGTTTGTCCATCGTCACATTTTTGTTCCATCAGTCACACTGTTGGGTCCACTGTCACACTTGTGTCCATCTGTCACACTGTTGTGTCCATCGCCCACACTGTTGTGTCCATCTGCCCCTGTTTTGTCCATCGTCACCTGTTGTGCCATCTGTACACTTTTGTGTCCCATCTATCAAAAGTCCCTCTATCATTCGTTGTGTCCATCTATCACAATGTTGTGTCCATTTTGTCAATGTTGTGCCCATCTGTCACACTGTTGTGTCCTTTTCTGTTTCCACAATGTTGTGTCCATCTGTCAAAATGTTGTGTCCATCTGTCCCCTGTTGTGTCCATCGTCCACTGTTATGTCCATCTGTCACACTGTTGTGTCATAGTCACACTGTTGCGTCCATCTGTTCCCCACTGTTGTGTCCATCTCTCACACTGTTGTGTCCATCTGTCAATGTTGTTCCATCTGTCACACGGTTTGTCCATCTGCCCAAAACTGTTGTTCCACTGTCACACTGTTGTGTCCATCTGTCACACTTTGTGTCATTGTCACACTGTTGAGTCCATCAGTCACATGTTGGTGTCCAATTGTCACATGTTGTGCCTCTGTACACTGTTGTGCCATCTGTCAAACTGTGTGGTCCATCTGTCTCACTGTTGTGTCCATCTGTCACACTGTGTTCCATCTGTCACACTGTTGTGTCCATCTGTCCCCACGTTGTGTCCATCTGTCACACTGTTGTGTCCATCTGTCACACTGTTGTGTCCATCTGTCTCACGTTGTGTCCCATCTGTCACAATGTGTCATCTGTCACACTGTTGTTGTCCATGTGTCTCACTGTTGTGTCCTCTGTCACACGTGTCCATCTGTCACACTATTGTGTCCATCTGTCACACTGTTATGTCCATCTGTCACACTGTTGTGTCCATCAGTCACACTGTTGCATCCATCTGTCACACTGTTGTGTCCATCTGTCACACTGTTGTGTCCATCTGTCACACTGTTGTGTCCATCTGTCACACTGTTGTGTCCATCTGTCACTGTTGTGTCCATCTGTCACACTGTTGTGTCCATCTATCACACTTGTCTCCATCTATCATTCTGTTGTGTCCATCTATCACAATGTTGTGTCCATCTGTCACACTGTTGTGTCCATCTGTCACACTTGTGTCCATCTGTCACACTGTTGTGTCCAGTCACACTGTTGTGCCCATCTGTCACACTGTTGTGTCCATCTGTCACACTGTTGTGTCCATGTGTCACACTGTTGTGTCCATCTGTCACACTGTTGTGTCCATCTGTCACACTGTTGTGTCCATCAGTCACACTGCTGTGTCCATCTGTCACACTGTTGTGTCCATCTGTCACACTGTTGTGTCCATCTCTCACACTGTTGTGTCCATCTGTCACACTGTTGTGTCCATCTGTCAAAACGGTTGGGGTTCCATCTGTCACACTGTTGTGTCCATCTGTCACACTGTTGTGTCCATCTGTCACACTATTGTGTCCATCTGTCACACTGTTGAGTCCATCAGTCACACTGTTGTGTCCATCTGTCACACTGTTGTGTCCATCTGTCACACTGTTGTGTCCATCTGTCAAACTTTTTGTGTCCATCTTTTCTCACTGTTGTGTCCATCTGTCACACTGTGTCCATCTGTCACACTGTTGTGTCCATCTGTCACACTGTTGTGTCCATCTGTCACACTGTTGTGTCCATCTGTCACACTGTTGTGTCCATCTGTCTCACTGTTGTGTCCATCTGTCACACTGTGTCCATCTGTCACACTGTTGTGTCCATGTGTCTCACTGTTGTGTCCATCTGTCACACTGTGTCCATCTGTCACACTATTGTGTCCATCTGTCACACTGTTATGTCCATCTGTCACACTGTTGTGTCCATCAGTCACACTGTTGCATCCATCTGTCACACTGTTGTGTCCATCTGTCACACTGTTGTGTCCATCTGTCACACTGTTGTGTCCATCTGTCACACTGTTGTGTCCATCTGTCACTGTTGTGTCCATCTGTCACACTGTTGTGTCCATCTATCACACTTGTCTCCATCTATCATTCTGTTGTGTCCATCTATCACAATGTTGTGTCCATCTGTCACACTGTTGTGTCCATCTGTCACACTGTTGTGTCCATCTGTCACACTGTTGTGTCCAGTCACACTGTTGTGCCCATCTGTCACACTGTTGTGTCCATCTGTCACACTGTTGTGTCCATCTGTCACACTGTTGTGTCCAGTCACACTGTTGTGCCCATCTGTCACACTGTTGTGTCCATCTGTCACACTGTTGTGTCCATGTGTCACACTGTTGTGTCCATCTGTCACACTGTTGTATCCATCTGTCACACTGTTGTGTCCATCAGTCACACTGCTGTGTCCATCTGTCACACTGTTGTGTCCATCTGTCACACTGTTGTGTCCATCAGTCACACTGCTGTGTCCATCTGTCACACTGTTGTGTCCATCTGTCACACTGTTGTGTCCATCTGTCACACTGTTGTGTCCATCTGTCACACTGTTGCGTCCATCTGTCACACTGTTGTGTCCATCAGTCACACTGTTGCGTCCATTTTGTCACACTTTTTGTGTCCATCAGTCACACTGTTGTGTCCATCTGTCACACTGTTGTGTCCATCTGTCACACTGTTGTGTCCATCTGTCACACTGTTGTGTCCATCTGTCACACTTGTGTCCATCTGTCACACTGTTGTGTCCAGTCACACTGTTGTGCCCATCTGTCACACTGTTGTGTCCATCTGTGACAATGTTGTGTCCATCTGTCACACTGTTGTGTCCATCTGTCACACTGTTATGTCCATCTGTCACACTGTTGTGTCCATCTGTCACACTGTTGTGTCCATCTATCACACTTGTCTCCATCTATCATTCTGTTGTGTCCATCTATCACACTGTTGTGTCCATCTGTCACACTGTTGTCTCCATCTGTCACACTGTTGTGTCCATCTGTCACACTGTTGTGTCCATCTGTCACACTGTGTCCATCATCACACTGTTTGTGTCCATTCTGTGACAAATGTTGTGTCCATCTGTCACACTGTTGGGGTCCATCTGTCACACTGTTATGTCCATCTGTCACACTGTTGTGTCCATCTGTCACACTGTTGTGTCCATCTATCACACTTGTCTCCATCTATCATTCTGTTGTGTCCATCCAAATCCCCCACTGTTGTGCCCCATCTGTCACACTGTTGTCTCCATCTGTCACACTGTTGTGCCCATCTGTCACACTGTTGTGTCCATCTGTCACACTGTGTCCATCTATCACACTGTTGTGTCCATCTGTCACACTGTTGTGTCCATCTGTCACACTGTTGTGTCCATCTGTCACACTGTTGTGTCCAGCTGTCACACTGTTGTATCCATCTGTCACACTGTTGTGTCCATCTGTCACACTGTTGTCTCCATCTATCGCACTGTTGTCTCCATCTGTCACACTGTTGTGTCCATCTGTCACACTGTTGTGTCCATCTGTCACACTGTTGTGTCCATCTGTCACACTGTTGTGTCCATCTGTCACACTGTTGTGTCCATCGGGTCCACTGTTGTGTCCAGCTGTCACACTGTTGTATCCATCTGTCACACTGTTGTGTCCATCTGTCACACTGTTGTGTCCAGCTGTCACACTGTTGTATCCATCTGTCACACTGTTGTATCCATCTGTCACACTGTTGTGTCCATCTGTCACACTGTTGTGTCCATCTGTCACACTGTTGTGTCCATCTGTCACACTGTTGTGTCCATCTGTCACACTGTTGTGTCCATCTGTCACACTGTTGTGTCCATCTATCACACTGTTGTGTCCATCTGTCACACTGTTGTCTCCATCTATCACACTGTTGTCTCCATCTATCACACTGTTGTCTCCATCTATCACACAGTATGACCCTTGTAGGTTTAGCGCTTCTTAATTTTAATCTACAATCCTCTAAGAAATATTTAATTTACATTTTTTAAAAAATCCAATTTGATAAAATTTGGAAAAAACTGGCAGCTTGGCACCCACACAGCCCAGATAAGATACACCAGGATTTAGGGTTTGAAACTGATCGGAAGAGACATTCTCTAGCTGTTTCATGGGAAACAATTTTCTTAATAAGAATTACAAATTTGAATATACGCAGTTCAAAGTGAGTGACAAATTATATTTTAATAAAGCCCCTCATCTATAAAGGTTTGAAGCCGATCAGAAAAGTCATTATTTAGTAATTGATCCGATTCCAACTAGTCGTGATTTTTTAACTATTCCAGTAAAATTTGTAGTGTGCGGCCACTCTGACCTGACGGGTTATTATACTTGAAGATTGAGACACTTATGCAACATATGGGAATCTTTATTCAGGAAACGTTTCGCCACACAGTGGCTTCATCAGTCCGATACAAAGTAGAAAGGTGTAAGGAGAGGCGGAATTTGAGGTAATCAGTCCCTCAGCCTGGAGTCGATGTGTTCAGTCCATCAATCTTGATGGACTGAACACATCGACTCCAGGCTGAGGGACTGATTACCTCAAACTCCTGATTTCTTCTTACGCCTTTCTACTCTGTATCGGACTGATGAAGCCACTGTGTGGCGAAACGTTTCCTGAATAAAGATTCCCATATGTTGCATAAGTGTCTCAATCTTCAACTTGTCGGTTTTTCAAACCATTCATCACAGTTATTATCCTTATTGTCAGAAATATTTTGAAGCCAGTCACAAGAGGCATTATTTATTTAAAAAAAAAATAAGAGTATTCAATAAAATTTTTAAATTGTGTCTTGCCAACAACAGTGAACCTTGTGTTCAAGAAACTACCCAAGTGCTGAAAATTTAAAGCCGATCTGATGAATCATTCTCCAGTTAAAACATAGATTCCAAAAATTCTAAGTTTTTTTTTTTTTACTACTACAAATTTTCCAACATGAAAATGAAACTTAATAAGTACCATCCTGGTCCCGAGATGCACCAGTCATTAACAACTTGACAAAGTTCCTGGAGAGCGAAACGTTGCAACAATAAAATGTCACATTAGTTGCACTTGTGTCCTTTTACCTAACATATTGGGGGGTAATTCTACCAACATTATTACATTAATAAAATGCTGTAAACCACACATTGTGTCTTATTAACATACTTGCTGATAGATCATACCGCTGATAGACATCACAAGGAACCTGTAATAGACTTTAGTGCAATGTTATCTGACCTGTATTTAAAAAACTCAATGAGGTAAATGCTGCCAACGACACGAAAATAATGGCATGGATGACGGGGTTTCAAAGACAAATAATCTTTGCAATACAGTTTAAATCACTTGTGTTTTCTCGTTTAGATTATTTTTCGGTGTTAAGAATATAAGGAAGAAGGAACACTGCAGCAGCCCTACTGGCCCATGCGAGGCAGGTCTAATTCTCCTGCCGGCTTAAGCCAGTGCATTAAGGTAGTCAGGTTAGGTCACATTCACTTAAGGAAGGAGCAAGGCAACTGACCTAGTTGCACAAGCTAGTCAGGTCCAACTCACACCCACCCACAGCCACTCATGTATTTATCTAGCTTATTTTTAAAACTACACAACATCTTAGCTTCTATGACGGTACTCGGGAACTTGTTCCACTCATCTACAACTCAACTAGAAAAGATTCGGAGATAATTTACTACAGCATATAACCAAGTTAAGCACTTAAACTACTGGGAGCGCGAAGAAAGAGAGAGAAACCTGATAATATAAGTGACAAAGATACTAGAGGGCCTGGTTCCTAAACTGCACTCTACCATAAGAAAGAGGAGAGATACGGAAGTGTAAAATAAGCCAAGTGAAAAGCAGGGAAGTAATGGGAACAAGAGAGCACTGTGTCAACATTGGTGGTGCAAGACTCAACCTGCTACCAACAAATATCACTAACATTGCTGAAACAACTGTAGAACAACTGCCAGATCAACCATGATGTGATGACTATGTGGGTCAGCGGGCCAAAAACAGCAACAGCCTGGTTGATCAGGCAGTTGAGAGAAAAGCCTGACCCAGGCGGGGCTGCGGAAGTAGATCAACTCACAGCTGTCACAGATGCATCAGCTTATCACTCAGTCCTTTTTAAGAGAAGCGATAGTAATACATGCATCGTGTGATGACAGTGTAGTGTGATGACACAGTGTAGTGTGATGACACAGTGTAGTGTGATGACACAGTGTAGTGTGATGACACAGTGTAGTGTGATGACACAGTGTAGTGTGATGATACACAGTGTAGTGTGATGACACAGTGTAGTGTGATGATACACAGTGTAGTGTGATGACACAGTGTAGTGTGATACACAGTGTAGTGTGATAGTGTGATGACACAGTGTAGTGTGATGATACACAGTGTAGTGTGATGATACACAGTGTAGTGTGATACACAGTGTAGCGTGATGACACAGTGTAGTGTGATGATACACAGTGTAGTGTGATGACACAGTGTAGTGTGATACACAGTGTAGTGTGATAGTGTGATGACACAGTGTAGTGTGATACACAGTGTAGTGTGATGACACAGTGTAGTGTGATGATACACAGTGTAGTGTGATGACACAGTGTAGTGTGATACACAGTGTAGCGTGATAGTGTGATGACACAGTGTAGTGTGATACACAGTGTAGTGTGATAGTGTGATGACACAGTGTAGTGTGATACACAGTGTAGTGTGATAGTGTGATGACACAGTGTAGTGTGATACACAGTGTAGTGTGATAGTGTGATGACACAGTGTAGTGTGATACACAGTGTAGCGTGATGACACAGTGTAGTGTGATGATACACAGTGTAGTGTGATGACACAGTGTAGTGTGATACACAGTGTAGTGTGATAGTGTGATGACACAGTGTAGTGTGATACACAGTGTAGTGTGATGACACAGTGTAGTGTGATGATACACAGTGTAGTGTGATGACACAGTGTAGTGTGATACACAGTGTAGCGTGATGACACAGTGTAGTGTGATGATACACAGTGTAGTGTGATGACACAGTGTAGTGTGATACACAGTGTAGTGTGATGATACACAGTGTAGTGTGATGACACAGTGTAGTGTGATACACAGTGTAGTGTGATGACAGTGTAGTGTGATGATACACAGTGTAGTGTGATGATACACAGTGTAGTGTGATGACACACAGTGTAGTGTGATGATACACAGTGTAGTGTGATGATACAGTGTAGTGTGATGATACACAGTGTAGTGTGGTGACACAGTGTAGTGTGATACACAGTGTAGTGTGATGACACACAGTGTAGTGTGATGATACAGTGTAGTGTGATACAGTGTAGTGTGATGACACTCAGTGTAGTGTGATGATACACAGTGTAGTGTGATGACACACAGTGTAGTGTGATGATACACAGTGTAGTGTGATGATACACAGTGTAGTGTGATGACAGTGTAGTGTGATGATACACAGTGTAGTGTGATGATACACAGTGTAGTGTGATGATACACAGTGTAGTGTGATGATACACAGTGTAGTGTGATGACACACAGTGTAGTGTGATGATACACAGTGTAGTGTGATGATACACAGTGTAGTGTGATAGTGTAGTGTGATGACACTCAGTGTAGTGTGATGATACACAGTGTAGTGTGATACACAGTGTAGTGTGATGATACACAGTGTAGTGTGATGATACATTGTAGTGTGATGATACACAGTGTAGTGTGATGACACACAGTGTAGTGTGATGATACACAGTGTAGTGTGATGATACACAGTGTAGTGTGATGATACACAGTGTAGTGTGATGACACACAGTGTAGTGTGATGATACACAGTGTAGTGTGATGACACACAGTGTAGTGTGATGATACAGTGTAGTGTGATGACACACTGTAGTGTGATGATACACAGTGTAGTGTGATGACAGTGTAGTGTGATGATACACAGTGTAGTGTGATGACACACAGTGTAGTGTGATGATACACAATGTAGTGTGATGACGCACACAGTGTAGTGTGATGACACAGTGTAGTGTGATGACACAGTGTAGTGTGATGATACAGTGTAGTGTGATACACAGTGTAGTGCGATGGCACACACAGTGTAGTGTGATGGCACACACAGTGTAGTGTGATGACAGTGTAGTGTGATGATACACAGTGTAGTGTGATGACACACAGTGTAGTGTGATGACACAGTGTAGTGTGATGACAGTGTAGTGTGATACACAGTGTAGTGTGATGATACACAGTGTAGTGTGATGACACACACAGTGTAGTGTGATGGCACACAGTGTAGTGTGATGGCACAGTGTAGTGTGATACACAGTGTAGTGTGATGACACAGTGTAGTGTGATGATACACAGTGTAGTGTGATGACACAGTGTAGTGTGATGACACACAGTGTAGTGTGATGATACACAGTGTAGTGTGATGACACACACAGTGTAGTATGATGATACACACAGTGTAGTGTGATGATACACAGTGTAGTGTGATGGCACACAGTGTAGTGTGATGACACACAGTTTAGTGTAATGGCACACACAGTGTAGTGTGATGATACACAGTGTAGTGTGATGACACACAGTGTAGTGTGATGATACACAGTGTAGTGTGATGACACACACAGTGTAGTGTGATACACAGTGTAGTGTGATGGCACACACAGTGTAGTGTGATGGCACACAGTATAGTGTGATGATACACAGTGTAGTGTGATGACACAGTGTAGTGTGATGATACACAGTGTAGTGTGATGACATTGTAGTGTGATGATACACAATGTAGTGTGATGGCACACACTACACAGTGTAGTGTGATGACACACAGTGTAGTGTGATGATACACAGTGTAGTGTGATGACACACACAGTGTAGTGTGATACACAGTGTAGTGTGATGGCACACACAGTGTAGTGTGATGGCACACAGTATAGTGTGATGATACAGTGTAGTGTGATGACACAGTGTAGTGTGATGATACACAGTGTAGTGTGATGACAGTGTAGTGTGATGATACACAATGTAGTGTGATGGCACACAGTGTAGCGTGATGACACATACAGTGTAGTGTGATGACAGTGTAATGTGATGACACTGTGTAGTTGACCACACAATGTAGTGTGATGACACACTGTGTAGTGTGATGACACAGTGTAGCATGACACACACAGGGTAGTGTGATGACACACACAGTGTAGTGTGATGACACAGCGTAGCGTGATGACACACACAGTGTAGTGTGATGACACTGTGATGTGATGACACACACAGTGTAGTGATGACACACACTATAGTGATGACACTGTGATGTGATGACACACACAGTATAGTGATGGCACACACTGTAGTGTGATGACACACACACTGTGATGTAATGACACACACAGTATAGTGATGACACACAGTATAGTGATAACACACAGTATAGTGATGACACAGTGTAGCGATGACACACAGTGTAGTGTGATGAAACATACACAATAGTGATGACACAGTGTAGTCATGATACACACAGTATAGTGATGACACAGTATAGTGATGACACACAGTATAGTGGTGACACACAGTATAGTGATAACACACACAGTGTAGTGATGACACACACAGTGCAGTGATGACACACAGTGATGTGATGTGATGACACACAGTGTAGTGATGACACACACTGTGATGTGATGACAGTGTAGTGATGACACACACAGTATAGTGATGACACACAGTATAGTGATGACACACACAGTATAGTGATGACACACACAGTATAGTGATGACACACATTATAGTGATAACACAGTATAGTGATAACACACACAGTGTAGTAATGACACAGTATAGTGATGACACACACAGTGTAGTAATGACACAGTATAGTGATGACACACAGTATAGTGGTGACACACAGTATAGTGATAACACACACAGTGTAGTGATGACACACACAGTGCAGTGATGACACACAGTGATGTGATGTGATGACACACAGTGTAGTGATGACACACACTGTGATGTGATGACAGTGTAGTGATGACACACACAGTATAGTGATGACACACAGTATAGTGATGACACACACAGTATAGTGATGACACACACAGTATAGTGATGACACACATTATAGTGATAACACAGTATAGTGATAACACACACAGTGTAGTAATGACACAGTATAGTGATGACACACACAGTGTAGTAATGACACAGTATAGTGATGACACACAGTGTGGCAGTACACACACCTTCCCGCACCAGTACTCTGATGGCCTCGCTTCGTATAAAAATTATGGTGCTTCACATTCATCAAAAAATACCACACACCATTACCATGGGTCTTAAAATATCCTTTGTAGAGTTTAGACCCGGCCATCAACACACCTGCTGTGACACCACGGATAACTGCACAATGTTGGCACCAACACCACTCACATCACAATAGTGGCACCAACACAACTGGTATAACAATGGTGGCACCAGCACTACTCGCGTGACAATGGTGGCACCAACACAACTGATATGACAATGGTGGCACCAACACCATTCATATGACAATGGTGGCACCAACACCACTCACATGACAATGGTGGCACCAGCACCACTCACATGACAATGGTGGCACCAACACAACTGGTATGACAATGGTGGCACCAACACCACTCACATGACAATGGTGGCGCCAACACCACTCATATGACAATGGTGGCACCAACACAACTGGTATGACAATGGTGGCACCAACACCACTCGTATGACAATGGTGGCACCAACACCACTCACATGACAATGGTGGCACCAACACAACTGGTATGACAATGGTGGCACCAACACCACTCACATGACAATGGTGGCACCAACACAACTGGTATGACAATGGTGGCACCAACACCACTCATATGACAATGGTGGCACCAACACCACTCATATGACAATGGTGGCACCAACACCACTCATATGACAATGGTGGCACCAACACCACTCATATGACAATGTGGCACCAACACCACTCATATGACAATGGTGGCACCAACACCACTCATATGACAATGGTGGCACCAACACCACTCATATGACAATGGTGGCACCAACACCACTCATATGACAATGGTGGCATCAACACCACTCACATGACAATGTTGGCAGCAATAACAACTAAGAGCTGAGTGATCTTCATACATCAGTCTAGGTAACAATTTTTTACAAAAAGTTGTTCCTCTGATAAATTAGACACATGTGCAACTCTTGGGTATCTTTATTGAGGAAACGTTTCGCCACACAGTGGCTTCATCAGTCCATACAAAGGAGAATCTTGAAGAACAGGAAGAGAATGAGGTAATCAGTCCCTCAACCTTGAGTCGATGTGGTCAGTCCATCAATCTTGAATAGAATACGGCATATGTGCGGAGAAGGAGCTTATAAACCGTTGGCAGGAGAGGTGCAGCAGTCATAGGTTGGACTGATGAAGCCACTGTGTGGCGAAACGTTTCCTCAATAAAGATACCCAAGAGTTGCACATGTGTCTAATTTATCAACATGTCGGTTCTCTGAACCACTGATCTACAAAGTTGTTCCTCTTATCTTTTTTGTTTGTTTTATACTTTTCCTTTTTTTTATGTTAATTTCTAGTTTTTTCATAAGAGTGACAGTTGCGTCACAGATTAACAATGTATAATTTCTTCTTGTCAGAGGTTTGTTATAAAGCAAAATACTAATATTAATGTAAATTACGAATGTAAATTGTGAATGTAAATAAGTTATAAATGTAAATTTTGAATGTAAATTATAAGTTACGAATGTAAATTGTGAATGTAAATTATAAGTTACGAATGTAAATTGTGAATACTTTATGAATGTAAATTACGAATATAAATTTTGAATGTAAATTATGAGTGTAAATTTATTGGTGTTACTGGTATGGTGATATGATGGAATTATTATATTATATTATATTATATTATTATATTATATTATATTATATTGAATAATGTAATCGTATAAATAATTGTGTGTGTAACGAAATGTTAAATATTCTCTGACTAGCACTGTACCACTCTATGTGCTATGTTGTATGTGCTACATTGTACTATGTTGTATGTGTTACAGTGTAAATGCTATGTTATATTATGCTATATTGTATGTGCTACATTGTGCTATATTGTATTTACTACATTGTAAGTGCTATATTGTATGTGCTACATTATAAGTGCTATATTGTATGTGCTACATTATAAGTTGCTTTTTTATTGTATGTACTACATTATAAGTGCTATATTGTATGTACACATATAAGTGCTATATTGTATGTACTACATTGTAAGTTGCTATATTGTATGTGCTACATATGTGCTATATTGTATTTACTACATTGTAAGTGCTATATTATATGTGCTACATTATAAGTGCTATATTGTATGTGCTACATTATAAGTGCTATATTGTATGTACTACATTATAAGTGCTATATTGTATGTACTACATTGTAAGTGCTATATTGTATGTACTACATTGTAAGTGCTATATTGTATGTACTACATTGTAAGTGCTATATTGTATGTACTACATTGTAAGTGCTATATTGTATGTACTACATTGTAAGTGCTATATTGTATGTACTATATTGTAAGTGCTATATTGTATGTGCTACATTGTGCTATATTGTATGTACTACATTGTAAGTGCTATATTGTATGTACTACATTATAAGTGCTATATTGTATGTACTATATTGTATGTGCTATATTGTATGTACTACATTGTAAGTGCTATATTGTATGTGCTACATTGTAAGTGCTATATTGTATGTACTACATTGTAAGTGCAAATATTGTATGTACTACATTGTAAGTGCTATATTGTATGTGCTACATTGTAGCTATATTTATGTGCTACATTGTTGTGCTATTTGTAATGTACTACATTGTAAGTGCTATATTGTATGTACTACATTGTAAGTGCTATATTGTATGTGCTACATTGTAAGTGCTATATTGTATGTACTACATTGTAAGTGCTATATTGTATGTGCTACATTATAAGTGCTATATTGTATGTACTACATTGTAAGTGCTATATTGTATGTACTACATTGTAAGTGCTATATTGTATGTACTACATTGTAAGTGCTATATTGTATGTACTACATTGTAAGTGCTATATTGTATGTGCTACATTGTAAGTGCTATATTGTATGTGCTACATTGTAAGTGCTATATTGTATGTACTACATTGTAAGTGCTATATTGTATGTACTACATTGTAAGTGCTATATTGTATGTGCTACATTATAAGTGCTATATTGTATGTACTACATTGTAAGTGCTATATTGTATGTGCTACATTAATTATGTTGTATGTGCTACATTGAAATTGCTATTGATGTCTACATTGTAAGTGCTATATTGTATGTGTACTTTTAAGTGCTATATTGTAATGTACTACATTGTAAGTGCTATATTGTATGTGCTACATTGTAAGTGCTATATTGTATGTGCTACATTGTAAGTGCTATATTGTATGTACTACATTGTAAGTGCCATATTGTATGTGCTACATTGTGTGCTATATTGTATGTGCTACATTGTAAGTCTATGTTGATGTACTACATTGAAAGTGCTAAAATTGTATGTGCTATATTGCTACAGTGCTATATTGTATGTGCTACATTGTAAGTGCTATATTGTATGTGCTACATTGTAAGTGCTATATTGTATGTGCTACATTGTGCTATATTGTATGTACTACATTGTAAGTGCTATATTGTATGTACTACATTGTAAGTGCTATTGTTGTACTTGTGCTACATTGAAAGTGACTACATTGTAAGTCATATGTATGTACTACATTGTAAGTGCTATATTGTATGTACTACATTGTAAGTGCTATATTGTATGTGCTACATTGTAAGTGCTATATTGTATGTACTACATTGTAAGTGCTATATTGTATGTACTACATTGTAAGTGCTATATTGTATGTACTACATTGTAAGTGCTATATTGTATGTGCTACATTG
Source organism: Cherax quadricarinatus (assembly GCF_026875155.1). Classification (NCBI taxonomy): domain Eukaryota; kingdom Metazoa; phylum Arthropoda; class Malacostraca; order Decapoda; family Parastacidae; genus Cherax; species Cherax quadricarinatus. Next base: position 35,509,627 of record NC_069444.1, read on the forward strand.
TAAGTGCTATATTGTATGTGCTACATTTAAGTGCAAATATTGTATGTGCTACATTGTAAGTGCTATATTGTATGTGCTACATTGTAAGTGCTATATTGTATGTACTACATTGTAAGTGCTATATTGTATGTACTACATTGTAAGTGCTATATTGTATGTGCTACATTGTAATTCTATATTGTATGCTACATGTAATGCATATTGATGTACAAACATTGTAAGTGCTATATTGTATGTGCTACATTGTAAGTGCTATATTGTATGTACTACATTGTAAGTGCTATATTGTATGTACTACATTGTAAGTTCTATGTTGTATGTACTACATTGTAAGTTCTATATTGTATGTGCTACATTGTAAGTGTTATGTTTATGTACTAATTGTAAGTCTATTGATGTTACATTGTAAGTGATTGTATGCTACTTTTGTGCTATTGTATGTGCTACATTGTAAGTGCTTATTGTATGTACTACATTGTAAGTTGCTATATTGTATGTACTACATTGTAAGTGCATATTGTATGTTATTGTATTTGTATGTCTACATTGTGCTATATTGTAGGTACTACATTGTAAGTGCTATATTGTATGTACTACATTGTAAGTGCTATGTTGTATGTGCTACATTGTAAGTGTTATGTTGTATGTGCTACATTGTGCTATATTGTATGTGCTACATTGTAAGTGCTATGCTACACGAGTTACACTATGAGTGCTACAAAGGAACTTTCAAACGGGGTATTTATGTTAAAAATTGACGTTTGAACGGTAGTTTATATTCCGTTCCTTCTGTCTCACGTGATTCATAACCTGTGGTGTGAGTCAGGCCTAGCGTCTCACTCCCTATGGTGTGAGTCAGGCCTAGCGTCTCACATCCCATGGTGTGAGTCGGCCTTAGCGTCTCACTCCCTATGGTGTGAGTCAGGCCTAGCGTCTCACTCCCTATGGTGTGAGTCAGGCCTAGCGTCTCACTCCCTGTGGTGTGAGTCAGGCCTAGCGTCTCACTCCCTATGGTGTGAGTCAGGCCTAGCGTCTCACCCCTGTGGTGTGAGTCAGGCCTAGCGTCTCACTCCCTAGGGGTGTAGTCAGGCCTAGCGTCTCACTCCCAAAGGTGTGAGCCCAGGCCTAGCGTCTCACTCCCTAGGGTTTGTGAGTCAGGCCTAGGTCCTCACTCCCTATGGTGTGAGTCAGGCCTAGCGTCTCACTCCCTATGGTGTGAGTCAGGCCTAGCGTCTCACTCCCTATGGTGTGAGTCAGGCCTAGCGTCTCACTCCCTATGGTGTGAGTCAGGCCTAGCGTTTTCACTCCCTATGGTGTGAGTCAGGCCTAGCGTCTCACTCCCTGTGGTGTGAGTCAGGCCTAGCGTCTCACTCCCTATGGTGTGAGTCAGGCCTAGCGTCTCATTTCCCGGGTGTGAGTCAGGCCAAAGCGTCTCCCCTCCCTATGGTTTTAGTCAGGCCTAGCGTCTCACTCCCTATGGTGTGAGTCAGGCCTAGCGTCTCCCTATGGTGTGAGTCAGGCCTAGCGTCTCACTCCCTATGGTGTGAGTCAGGCCTAGCGTCTCACTCCCTATGGTGTGAGTCAGGCCTAGCGTCTCACTCCCTATGGTGTGAGTCAGGCCTAGCGTCTCACTCCCTGTGGTGTGAGTCAGGCCTAGCGTCTCACTCCCTATGGTGTGAGTCAGGCCTAGCGTCTCACTCCCTGTGGTGTGAGTCAGGCCTAGCGTCTCCACTCCCTTGGTGTGAGTCAGGCCTAGCGTCTCACTCCCTATGGTGGTGGTCAGGCCAGCGTCTCATCCCTATGGTGTGAGTCAGCCTAGCGTCTCACTCCCTATGGTGTGAGTCAGCCTAGCGTCTCCCTATGGTCTGAGCGGCCTAGCGTCCCATATGTGTGATCAGGCCTAGCGTCTCACTCCCTATGGTGTGAGTCAGGCCTAGCGTCTCACTCCCTATGGTGTGAGTCAGGCCTAGCGTCTCCCTATGGTGTGAGTCAGGCCTAGCGTCTCACTCCCTATGGTGTGAGTCAGGCCTAGCGTCTCACTCCCTATGGTGTGAGTCAGGCCTAGCGTCTCACTCCCTATGGTGTGAGTCAGGCCTAGCGTCCTCACTCCCTATGGTGTGAGTCAGGCCTAGCGTCTCACTCCCTGGGTGTGAGTCAGGCCTAGCGTCTCACTCCCTATGGTGTGTCAGGCCTAGCGTCTCACTCCCTGGGTGTGAGTCAGGCTAGCGTCTCACTCCCTAGGTGAGTCAGGCCTAGCGTCTCACTCCCTATGGTGTGAGTCAGGCCTAGCGTCTCACTCCCTATGGTGTGAGTCAGGCCTAGCGTCTCACTCCCTATGGTGTGAGTCAAGATCTCCTATCGTAGTCACTGCGTCCTGATGTGACTGACAAGTGCGAGTGTTAATAGTGCAGTTTAAGCGACATTCTGCACTCTGGATATCTACAGTATACTGTTCTGCACTCTAGACATCTACAGTATAACATTCTGCACTCTAGACATCTACAGTATAACATTTTGCACTCTAGACTCTATCAGTATACATTCTGCACTCCTAGACATCTACAGGTAACATCTACTGCACTCTAGGACATCTACGTATACATTTGCACTCAGACATCTACAGTATAACATTCGCACTCTAGACATCTACAGTATAACATTCTTGATCAGGCCTACGTCTAACCCCATTGTGAGTCTAGGCCTACGTTAACATGTGTGAGTCACCTTAGGCCATCTATGTATAACATTCTGCATCTACATCACGTATTACATTCTGCACTCATGTTCATCTACAGTATAACATTCTGCACTCTGACATCTACAGTATAACGTTCTGCACTCTAGACATCTACAGTATAACATTCTGCACTCTAACATCTACAGTATAACATTCTGCACTCTAGACACTACAGTATAACATTCTGCACTCTAGACATCTACAGTATAACATTCTGCACTCTAGACATCTACAGTATAACATTCTGCACTTAGACATCTACAGTATAACATTCTGCACTCTAGACTCTACAGTATAACATTCTGCACTTTAGACATCTACAGTATAACATTCTGCACTCTAGACATCTACAGTATAACATTCTGCACTCTAGACATCTACAGTATAACATTCTGCACTCTAGACATCTACAGTATAACATTCTGCACTCTAGACATCTACAGTATAACATTCTGCACTTTAGACATCTACAGTATAACATTCTGCACTCTAGACGTCTACAGTATAACATTCTGCACTCTAGACGTCTACAGTATAACATTCTGCACTCTAGACGTCTACAGTATAACATTCTGCACTCTAGACATCTACAGTATAACATTCTGCACTCTAGACATCTACAGTATAACATTCTGCACTCTAGACATCTACACTCTAACATTCTGCACTCTAGACATCTACACTATAACATTCTGCACTCTAGACATCTACAGTATAACATTCTGCACTTTAGACATCTACAGTATAACATTCTGCACTCTAGACGTCTACAGTATAACATTCTGCACTCTAGACGTCTACAGTATAACATTCTGCACTCTAGACATCTACAGTATAACATTCTGCACTCTAGACATCTACAGTATACTATTCTGCACTCTAGACGTCTACAGTATAACATTCTGCACTCTAGACATCTACAGTATAACATTCTGCACTCTAGACATCTACAGTATAACATTCTGCACTCTAGACATCTACAGTATACTATTCTGCACTCTAGACATCTTCAGTATACTATTCTGCACTTTAGACATCTACAGTATAACATTCTGCACTCTAGACATCTTCAGTATACTATTCTGCACTTTAGACATCTACAGTATAACATTCTGCACTCTAGACATCTACAGTATAACATTCTGCACTCTAGACATCTACAGTATACTATTCTGCACTCTAGACATCTTCAGTATACTATTCTGCACTTTAGACATCTACAGTATAACATTCTGCACTCTAGACATCTTCAGTATACTATTCTGCACTTTAGACATCTACAGTATAACATTCTGCACTCTAGACATCTACAGTATAACATTCTGCACTCTAGACATCTACAGTATAACATTCTGCACTCTAGACATCTACAGTATAACATTCTGCACTCTAGACATTCTACAGTATAACATTCTGCACTCTAGACATCTACACTAAACATTTGCACTCTAGACATCTACATATAACATTCTGCACTTTAGACATCTACAGTATAACATTCTGCACTCTAGACATCTTCAGTATACTATTCTGCACTTTAGACATCTACAGTATAACATTCTGCACTCTAGACATCTACAGTATACTATTCTGCACTTTAGACATCTACAGTATAACATTCTCCACTCTAGACATCTTCAGTATACTATTCTGCACTTTAGACATCTACAGTATAACATTCTGCACTCTAGACATCTACAGTATAACATTCTGCACTCTAGACATCTACAGTATAACATTCTGCACTCTAGACATCTACAGTATACTATTCTGTCAAATGTTAAGCAGCCCTTTGCAGTTTTCAGTCTTGTTTAGTGATCACTGACCCATAAATTACAAGCCAAAATGCTAGACTGTCACTTTTTTTCAACATCCGATATTACGTTAATGTGATAAAGTAGGACAGTTGAGGAGGAGAAACGTGCGCAACACCTGAGTGTCGTTGTTGGTGAGACGTTTTGCTAACCAGTGGTTTTTTCAATCAGGTACACAGACTATATGGAAATAAATGGTATAAAATACCGACACAATGGAAATATAAACACATATGCAGTATAACGTGATCCCTTATTGACAACGTTTCGCCCACGCAGTGGGCTTTATCGGGTCACAAACAGATCTACCTGGGCGATACATACGTGAGTATAGCATTCTCATCCTATAAATACTCACGTATGTTTCACCCAGGTAGATCTTTTTGTGACTTGATAAAGCCAACTGCATGGGCGAAACGTTGTCAATAAAGGATCACATTATACTGCATTTGTGTTTATATTTCCACAGAGACTATACATGTATACTGGAGGTAGTATACATTCATTATACTGGTTTGGAAAATCCACTGGCTTACGGAAGGTCTTATCAGGTGCTGTACATGTGTCTTATTCATCAGTAGTCAGTCATAACATCTGCTTAATCTGTGGGCACACAAATATACCTCAAAATGGTATAAAATACCGACAGGTTGTTAGATAAGACACATATACAACAGTTAGGTATCTTTATTTCGAAACGTTTCGCCTACACAGTAGGCTTCTTCAGTCGAGCACAGAAAAGTTGATAGAAGCAGAAGAGACGTGTAATCAGTCCATCACCCTTGAAGTTTTGAGGTGGTCAGTCCCTCAGTCTGGAGAAGAGTATTTTCCATAGTCTGAAACAATATGGGTTTGAAGTAACATGATGGAGCCTTATATACCGCCAGGAGGTGAGATGTAGGCCACTAGTAGAGATAAGAATGTAGTCGTTGGGAGGTCACATCCCTCCCAAATCCAGCCATTCTCACTAGTAGAAGTTGTTTAAGTTGTCCATAGTCTATGGAAAATATTTTCCATAGACTATGGAAAATATTTTCCATAGACTATGGAAAATACTGAGGGACTGACCACCTCAAAACTTCAATGGTGATGGACTGATTACATCGACTTCACGTCTCTTCTGCTTCTATCAGTTTTTCTGTACAGCATAGGGCCGTAGACGTGGCTTATATACTGTAGTCAGGTGAGGCGAAGCAGGAGGAGGCGGGGTCATAGTGGTACCATCCACTAGTCGAAGTAGGTCTTCGTCCAAAGATTGGACAAGGATGAAGGATTCTTTGGATTCTTTGTATTAAGATCCCATGATGTTGCAGCGTCTGGCAGATGTGATAAACGATTTAAAAAACCGACAAGTTGAAGATTGAGACACTTATGCAACTAGGTTGGGTGCATTGGCTTAAGCCGGTAGGAGACTTGGACTTGCCTCGCATGGGCCAGTAGGCCTGCTGCAGTGTTCCTTCGTTCTTATGGGAATCTTTATTGAGGAAACGTTTCGCCACACAGTGGCTTCACCAGTCTAATACAAATCAGAAGGGTGTAAGGAGAGGAGGAGTTTGAGGTAACGAGTCCCTCAGCCTGGAGTTGATGTGTTCAGTCCATCAGTCTTGAAGAAAGTGCAGCATAGCTCATCAGATCATAAATTCTCCACGCACCAACACCACTCCTACCAAAGTTATAATCCTTCCCAACAACCAAGTTGCACTGAACGTTTCTAAAGTACTCGCACAAACTAACACTAGTCGCCATCACACCCAGCACTTCCATAAGGGATCTAACCAGGACAAAATCGAACCACCATGAACCAGTCAGTGCAGGAGTTTGCACTATACCTTGTTTAGGTTGCGACAGAATATATGTACGGTGAAACACCAAGAAACCTCGAAACACGCCTCATTGAACACATTAATGCATGTAGGAATGATAACTTGAACAACGCCTGCGTACAACACCGGAATTCCACCGGACATCTCATAAAATTCAGCGAGAATCCTCCTGCCATCACACAATTGCTACTACGTAAAGGACATGCCCAGTTTGGGCCAACAGGGGTGCTGCAGTGTCCCTCCTTTCTTATGTTCTTTTGTAACAGAGGGACACTGAAGCAGACCTCCTCAGATCCAACCATATACATTTGCCCAATCTATTTTTATGCTGTGATGAATGGTTTTGAAAACCGACAAGTTGAAGAATTGAGACACTCATGCAACATATGGGAATCTTTATTGAAGAAACGTTTCGCCATACAGTGGCTTCATCAGTCTTATACAAAGCAGGAAGGTATAAGAAGAGGAGGAGTTTGAGGTAATCAGTCCCTTAGCCTGGGGTTGATGTGTTCAGTCCATCAATCTTGTAGATTGATGGACCGAACACATCGACTCCAGGTTGAGGGACTGATTACCTCAAACTCCTCCTCTCTTTATACCTTCCTTCTTTGTATAAGACTGATGAAGCCACTATTTTTATGCTACCCAAGCTTTTGTAACCTTTTTACTCATGTACCAGCTGACTTTTCCACCACATATATTACTAAACTATTACCTCCACTAGTGCTACACTATACTCAAAGCCTACATACCCTCTGTGTCCATGTATTGTTTGTAACGGCTTGGCAAAGCTCCTGGAGAGCGAAACGTTGCCACAATAGAATGTCACATTAGTTGCACTTGTGTTCTTTTACTTAACATTATCATGGATCTGACTGACCACTACGGAGGTTTCTACGGATGACTCGCACCATCATGCTTGTGACAAGTTACTTGAAATGTACTGTCTGGAGCCTAGGAGAGAGGTAAATTGAAGGTACTGGAGGGCCAGGTCACAAATCTACATACTAATGTAGTGAGAGATGCGGGAGGAAGTGTAGAATAAACTCAGTGAAGAAGATGCCTAGCATAGAAACAATTAGAAAACACAATCCTTTCTAAAAAAAATTCTATACTGCTGTCCCCTTTTACTTTAGCTAATTTTTTCCAATTCTTGTTTCCCTCTAACTTCTTTGTCGCTAAATTCTCAAATTCACTCTGGGTTTCGAGGTTATTCTCAGAAAACGCCACATAAAAACGAGGAGCCGCCTAGCACGTTAAAAGATAAAAGTTTTCATACCCGAGCATTTGTGTTGCAAATGTGTACCACTCCTCCACAGCATACAATCTTAATTTTTCTCAGCTGCACAGTTTTTTTTAAAACAAATTTAGTAAAAGCATTCAAGGCTTTACAGTTGGTGGGTGTGTTGTGAGCCACGTCGTGTGTGCCTCCTACCAAGCACCGAGATGTGCTCTTAAGAGTACGTCATGGTGCTCACATGGTAAGTTCTAAGGTCACACATTACATCGTGGGACGTGGTACAGAATACGTCGCCTTACTGAGAGTGTCGTCGTACAGGATACGTCACCTTACAGAATTCGTTTTTTTAGCGCATTGCCTTACACAATGTTGCCTGTTGTTCAACCTGGGGGTCATTGCCCCCTGAGACTCACACCTAACTTAGCCTTCATGTTGATGGCTTTATCACTCAGGTTGTTGGTGTTAGCAACGTGCAGCTCATCATAGACACCACAACCCCGTTAATCAGGAACTGACTATGCTAGTGTGTAAATGAGGACCCGACACTCAAGTATCCTGTACCTCTTCCTCTCACACACATCAGTTTTCAACTCATCTCAATGATGATGATTTATGATTTATAAGTGCACACACACACACACACACACACACACACACACACACACACACACACACACACACAACACACACACACACACACACACACACACACACACACACACACACTTTTCCCGTCCCCCGTTCTCTCCCTCTAGCCCCCTTCCCACTCTTACTCCACCTCCCCATCACTCTCCCTGCCCCCACTCCCTCCCTCTCCCCATCTCCCCCTTACAACTCCCCACCCCCACCTTTATCCCTCAATTCCTCTTTCTCTCCACCTCTCTGCCTCTACCCTTCTTTCTCTCCACCTGTCTCTTCCTCTATCCCTCTTTCTCTCCACCTCTCCCCATCACACACTTCCTACCTGTCTAGCATGTGCGCACACACACACTTTCTCTAGTTTCCTCACATGCTTGGCTAGGTGAGGGTTCCAAGCTGGCTCTGCATACTCCAACTTGGGCCTGACATACACAGTGTACAGGGTCCTGACTCCTTATTTAGATGTCGATATGCTGTTCTTAGGTTTGCCAGGCTCCCATATGCTGCAGCAGTTATTTGGTTGATGTGCGCCTCAGCAGATGTGCCTGGTGTTATACTCGCCCCAAGATCCTTTTCCTTGAGTGAGGTTTGTAGTCTCTGGCCCCTGTGGTCTTCTTTGCCCTTCCCCAGTCTTCATGACTTTGCACTTGGTGAGGTTGAACTACAGGAGTCATTTGCTGAACCAGGCCTGCAGCCTGTCTAGATCCTCCTGTAGTTCTGCCAGGTCCTCGTTCGATTGAATTCATCTCATCAACCTCACATCATCTGCAAACATGGACACTTCTGGGTCTATTCCTTCCGTCATGTCATGGCGTTCACAAATGCCAGAAACAGCACCGGTCCTAGGACTGATCCCTGTGGCACCCCGCTCATTACAAACGCCCACTCTGACACCTCGCCACATACCATGACTAGTTGTTGTCTTCCTGACAGGTATTCCTTGATCCATTGTAGTGCCTTCCCTTTATCCCTACCTGGTCCTCCAGCTTTTGCACTAATCTCTTATGTGGAACCGTGTCAAGAGCCTTCTTACAGTCCAAGAAAACGCAATCTACCCACCCCTCTCTTGTCTTACTTCCATCACCCTGTCATAGAACTCTAGTAGGTTTGTGATGCAGGATTTCCAGTCCCTGAAACCGTGCTGGCTGTCGTTGATAAGCTCATTTCTTTATAGGTGCTCCACCACTCTTTTCCTGATAATTTTCTCCATGGCCTTGCATACTATACACATCAGTGACACTGGTCTGTAGTTCAATGCTTTGTGTCTGTCTCTTTTTTTAAAAATTGGGACTACATTTGCTGTGTTCCATACTTCCGGTAGTCGCCCTGTTCCGATAGAGGTGTTGAAGATAGTTGTTAGTGGTACACAAAGTGCCTCTGCTCTCTCTCTCTCTCAAGACTCATGGAGAGATGTTATCCAACCCCATCGCCTTTGAGGTTTCTAGCTCGCTTAGCAGCCTCTTCACTTCTTCCTCGGTTGTATGCATTGTGTCCAACACTTGATGGTGTACCACACCTCTCCACCTTTCTGGAGTCCCTTCTGTCTCCTTTGTGAACACCTCTTTGAATCTCTTGTTGAGTTCCTCACATACTTCGTGGTCATTTTTTGTGACCTTCCCTCTTTCCTTCCTCAGCCTGATTATTTGGTCTTTGTTGATTTCCTCATGATGTGGCTGTACAACACCTTTGGGTCAGATTTGGCTCTCGCTGCTATGTCATTCTCACATTGTCCTTGGGCCTCCCTTCTTACCTGTGCATATTCATTTCTGGCTCTACGACTGCTCTCTTTATTCTCCTGGGTCCTTTGCCTTCTATACTTCTTCCATTCCCTAGCACACATGGTTTTGCCTCCCTGCACCTTTGGGTGAACCACGGGCTCATCCTGGCTTTTTCGTTATTCCTGTTACCCTTGGGTACAAACCTCTCCTCACCTTGCATATTGTTGCCACATATTCCATCATCCCATTTACTGACTTCCCTGCCAGTTCTCTGTCCCACTGAACCCTGTTCAGGAAGTTCTTCATGCCTGCTATAGTTACCTTTCTTGTAGTTTGGCGTCTTTCGTCCAGCCCTTCCTGCTTCCCCCTTCCACCTGTAACTCAACTATGTATTCGAAGCTCAAAACCACATGATCACTGGCCCCAAGGGATCTTTCATATGTGATGGCCTCAATATCTGCACTACTCAAGGTGAATACTAGGTCCAGTGTTGCTGGCGCATCCTCTCCTATCTCTCTGGTAGTGTCCCTTATATGTTGGTACATGAGATTTTTTCCAGTACCACCTCCATCATCTTATCCCTCCACATTTCTTGGCCCCCATGTGCCTCCAAGTTCTCCCAGTCGATTTCCTTGTGGTTGAAGTCACCCATGATCAGTAAGTAGCTTTGCCCTGTTCGCATGAGCCCTTCTGGCCACTTCAGCCAGTGTGTCAACCATCGCTCTATTACTCTCATCATACTCTTTCCTTGGTCTCCTGCTGTTCTGTGGTGGGTTATACATCACTGCAATTACCACCTCGGGGCCTCCAGACTGAAGCGTTCCTATTATGTAGTCTCTTCTCCTCTGTCTTCTCTCTCCAGCTCATCAAAATCCCATCGGTTTTTGATGAGCTGTGCCACTCGTCCACGCCCTCTGTTCACTCTGTCTTCTCTGTCTGACTCTTGGATTTCTCTTGTTTCTGCACTCCTATTCTGCTTGTTTCCTACTCACTATTCCGCTAGTTTCACTACACTCACTATTCCCTTGTTTCACTGCACTACTACGCTAGTTTTCATGCACTCACTATTCCGCTAGTTTCACTGCACTTACTATTTCGCTTTTCACTGCACACTATTTGCTTGTTTCACTGCACTCATATTCCGCTAGTTTCACTGCACTCTACTGTATTTTCCGCATGCTATTCGTGTCAACTCTATTCTGTTCTTCATGCACTACTTTTTGCATGTTCATTGCCACTATTTCCTACATGTTTTTCAGCGCATCACTATCAGTATTGCTCATGTATTGGAACACTCACTAATTCCACTGTTTATCTAATTTCTGTTCTCTACATTTTAGGCTAAGATTGTTTCTCATATACCTATCTGTTTACTCTTGCACTGCTCTATCGCTAGTTCTGCTTCGCATTACTAATTTAGCTATTTTTATGCACTCACTATCAGCATAGTTCACTGCATCTTTTAGTTAAAATTAAAATTCACTGTCTTCGTCATGCTCATTAAAACTTGTTTCAACAAAGAGTGCTCCAACCATCTGTTTCGTTGAAACACTGCACTTAAATTCCGCTAGTTTCACTGATCACTACTTCTATTCCATTGCACTCACTATTAGCAGATTTCACACATGTTTTTCATTTGCACGTAGTTGCGATCACAAACTAAAGTATTGTCAGTGAAATTGGTGGTAAACCCATTCAACTATTAACAGTTTATATGCTTTCCTGTCAACTATTAGAAGGAAGACTAAAACGTCCTTAGGATCACCACCTAGACATTCTGTTACTCTTTTAATCATTTCTTAATATATAGGCTACTTCGCCTAAACATACAAGTAGATTAAACAAGTGATATCAAAATCCATACAACACGTCATAAATTTTATATTCATAAACTTCAGAATGGTAAAAATGAAAACATTAATTTCATAGCTTCAGTTAAAACTTAGATTATGACAAACAAAAGTCCTAACACATCCTTGCAGGTGAACAATGCATACGTTAAATGATAATTTGTGTAGACGTACGCTTCATAAACCCAACATTAACCTCACTAAATAAGAATGTAAAGGAGGTAAATGTCTCATCGGAATTAATGGCTACAAACCAACTATGTGTAATGTGAGCAAAAGAAGGAATGATGTAAACATATAGATCTTAAATTGATTATGTCTGAGCCCATGTTAATTACGTGAGAAAACATTCTCCGTCCATTGGAGCAAACGGAAACCAAGCCTCAAAATTATTCTGCTGCCCTAAATTACCAAGTTTCTTAATGAAAAGGAGACTTGTAAGTTATATAGTGTAGGAATTATGAATATACAGAAATTAAACAGACACTGTCACTACAATTTTATTAAATTTTCTTAGAAAAATCCATACCGATGGTATAGAAATTAAATTATTAGATTACCAAATTAAATAAAAACTGATGGAATATGAATTATTTTTACCCTCCATTGGATGGTTTATCCAAGGAACTGACTTACAAAGATAAAGTAATGCGAAGCTCCACCTCTGAAAACTCAATTTCTAACCTCATCAACACAATTATACCCAAAATTGTTAAAGTTATACCATGAATTAAATAAAGATTGGCTTTGCACCTTAATCAGATCAAAGACAAATGGAAGTAATTATGGACCAAGGTTATTATAGTGAAAAAGATGAATGTATTAGAGACGAGGGCAAGTTTGTTCTTAGACCTTCCATTGGATGAGACAACCTAGTCTCATAATCCTCAGAAGACTCCCACCATTAATCATTCTTGGATTAATCGCAAAGGCAAACTGTCAGAAGATATTTCGTTATGTTAAGTAATTTAGTATCTGAATTACACTGCTCTTAAGTTTGACAAATTTTTTCTTCGGAAAAGATACTTTAGTATTTTTTGGGTCCGTGAAAACAAATTGACAATAGTAACATCAGACTGGTTAAGGTAATTGTTTAATTTTTTTAAACAATTGCGATTGTGGTTAGAATCAAGAGTCGTACTTTACAAGATAACAGTAAACTTTGCCTTGTCATATCTTTGTAAATGGAGTTGATTATAAAATTAAAGTACATTTACGTATTCATAACCAAAATTAGAAAAAAATTATTACTTTTTTTCGAAAACATTTTGTTGGAGTTAGTATTGATCTATTGTTAGAAAAGATTATTTCGCAAGAGTCTGTAAGTGCAGTAAATTTAGTGTAGTGTGATGGATTCAGCAGAGTCTACGGTGTCCTAAGTGTGTTTGTGTAAGTGATGATCACAGGAGTCTACGGTAGTCTAAGTATGTTAGTGTAGAGCATGGGTCAGCATTTGGAGTCTACGGTAAAGTCGTAACTGAGGTTAACGTCTTTTACGACTTTTCATTTAACATGTTACCGGCAGAAACTAAACTTAAAAATAAGACCCTAGATAAGGCGTCACAACTGTAAGGAAAAAACCACATTAATTTTTATATATTTTTCATATATGTTTCGAGAAGACTTAAGTGTATTGATCATATCTGCGATCACAAAAACAGATTCCTACTTTCTGTCTCATGAACATGTAAGATGGCAGGTGAATCTTACAAACTTATTCTGACTATTTTAATACTAGTATTAAATTCCAGCAAGTATATAAAAATGCCACAGTGAAAAATAGGAAAAAACACGTATCTTAGAAGGAAGATGTGTGTTAGCGCATGAAACACCTCATTTTTTTTTACCTATTTTCACTGTGGTGTTTTTATATATTTGTAATCACGCGTTTTATTGTGATTTTTTACAGCAAGTTTGTTCCCCGAATTAAGCCTGAATGCCTTTCACATCCCTTCCCCCCAGGCGCTGTATAATCCTCCGGGTTTAGCGCTTCCCCCTTGATTATAATAATAATACAGCAAGTTTATGAGTAAGTCACATGTGCAACAGTTGGGTGTCTTTATTTCCAAACATGTTCAGCTACACAGCAGTCTGAGGGACTGATCGCATCATGTTTACCTTTCCGCTGCCTCTGCTGTCTCCATACTTGGTCACCTCTCTATTGTACCTGTATTCAATATTTGGACATAAAGATACCTAACTGTCGCACATGTGTGTTATTCATATCGACGCTCTGACGCCAGTATATAAGCGCCAGTCTTCCTGCCTGTTCTTTACAGTCTTCAAGACTGTGGTGCCATCACACTGTCTTCTGCATATACAGTCTAGACTAAACGTTTCAACAATAAAGATCCCAAGTGTTGCACATGTCTCTTAATCTTCAACTTGTCCGTATTTTATAAAATTTTATAACATTTTATAACATTTTATAACATTTTATAACATTTTATAACATTTTATAACATTTTCAACAAGACTAATACTTGTCCATTTCTGGGGCCATCGCCCTTTTACAAAATTTGAAAAAAAAGAATATGGAATATATATATATATATATATATATATATATATATATATATAATATATATATATATATAATATATATATTATATATATATATATATATCGTCGTGCCGAATATGTAAAACAGGTCAATTAGCAAGAACTCATTTAAAATTAAGTCCTTTCGAAAATTTACTCATACGTTTAAAGATATTTTTAATTAATGTTAATGTAAGAATTTTTAATTTTGCACCAAAAGAATCTTAGAAAACTTACCTAACCTTATTTTAACAAGAGCAATTTATTTTAGCCTAATCCAACTAAATATGTTTTAGATTTGTTTACAGTAATTTAATACTAAACAAACACAGTGAAATATATTTTTTTTCGTTAGGTTCAGAATGATTTTGACGAAATTATTGCATACACAAATTTTCACTTGTCCTATATGCCAAAATGAGCGTTGCTATTTAAGGCAAGATCGCAAGTTCTGCCTATTCGGCACGAAATATATATATATATATATATATATATATATATATATATATATATATATATATATATATATATATATCGACCGTTTCCCACCAAGGCAAGGTGGCCCAAAAAGAAAAACTTTCACCATCATTCACTCCATCACTGTCTTGCCAGAGGGGTGCTTTACACTACAGTTATAAGACTGCAACATTAACACCCCTCCTTCAGAGTGCAGGCACTGTACTTCCCATCTCCAGGACTCAAGTCCGGCCTGCCGGTTTCCCTGAATCCCTTCATAAATATTACCTTGCTCACACTCCAACAGTACATCAAGTCCTAAAAACCATTTGTCTCCATTCGCTCCTATCTAACACGCTCATGTATGCTTGCTGGAAGTCCAAGCCCATTGCACACAAAACCTACTTTACCCTCTCCCTCCAACCTTTCCTAGGCTAACCTCTACCCCGCCATCCCTCCACTACAGATTTATACACTCTCGAAGTCATTCTAGTTTGTTCCACCCTCTCTACATGTCCGAGCTACATCAGCCCTCTGGATGTTAGTTTTGGTAATCCTACACCTCCTCTGAATTTCCAAACTTCGAATTATCTGCATTATTTTCACACCACACATTACCCTCAGACACTACACCTCCACTGCATCCAGCCTTCTCCTTGTTGCAACATTTACCACCTATGCTTCGCACCCATGTAAGAGCATTGGTATAACATACTCATACATTTCCCTCTTTGCTTCCATGGACAAAGTTCTTTGTCTCTACAGACTCCTCAGTGCACCACTCACCTTTCCCCCCCCCCCCCCGTCAATTCTATGATTCACCTCATCTTTCATAGACCCATCTGCTTACACGTCCACTCCCAAATATCTGAACACATTCACCTCCTCCATACTCTCTCCCTCCAATCTGATATCCAATCTTTCATTACCTATTTTTTTTTTGTTATCCTCATCACCTTGATCTTCTCTAATTCACTTCTATTTTGTTCTTTTACATACCCTACCAAACTCATCCACCAACCTCTGCAACTTCTCTTCAGAATCTCCCAAAAGCACAGTGTTATCAGCAAAGAGCAACTGTGGCAACTCCCACTTTGTGTTAGATTCTTTTTCTTTTAACTCCAGACCTCTTGCCAACACCCGAGCATTCACATCTCTTACAACTCCATCTATAAATATATTAAACAACCATGGTGACATCACACATTCCTGTCTAATGCCTACTTTTACTGGGAAATAATCTCTCTCTCTCGCCCACATACTCTAACCTGAGCCTCACTATCCTCGTACAAACTTTTCACCGCTTTCAATAACTTACCTCCTATTCCATACATTTGCAACATCTGCCACATTGCCTCCCTATCCACCCTGTCATATGTCTTTTCCAGATCCATAAATGCCACAAAAACCTTTTTACCCTTATCTAAATACTGTTCACCTATATGTTTCACTGTAAACACCTGGTCCACACACCCCCTACCTTTCCTAAAGCCTCCATATTCATCTGCTATCCTACTCTCCGTCTTACTCTCAGTTCTTTCACTAATAAGTCTACCATACTCAACAGACTTATTCCCTTATAATTTTTATACTCTTTTGTCCCCTTTGCTTTTATACAAAGAAACTATGCACACTCTCTGCCAATCCCTAGGTACCTTACCCTCTTCCATACATTTATTAAATAAAAGCACCAACCACTCCAGAAATATATCCCCACCTGCTTTTAACATTTCTATCTTTAACCCATCAATATACATTATATACATTATATATATATATAACATGTATATAATATATATATATATATATATATATATATATATATATATATAAATATATATATATATAATAATGTATATGTATATATATATAATGTGTGTGTGTGTGTCGTGCCGAATGGGTAAAACCGATCAGTTAGCAAGAACTCGTTTAAAATTGCATCATTTTTAAAATTTTCTCTTATACGGTTAAAGATATATTTTTTTCATTTATCTTAATGTAAAAATAAATAATTTTGTACCAAAAGAACCTTAGAAAACTTACCTAACCTTATTATAACAAGCGCAATTTAATTTAGCCTAATCCAACTAAATATATTTTAGATAAGTTTACAATAACTTAATTAATAAACACAGCAACTGGCTCCTTGAATTTAACCCTGCCAAATGCAAAGTCATGAAGATTGGGAAAGGGATAGACTCAGAAGTGTCCTTGTTTGCAGACGATGTGAAGTTAATGAGAAGAATCGAATCGGACGAGGATCAGGCAGGACTACAAAGAGATCTGGACAGGCTACAAGCCTGGTCCAGCAACTGGCTCCTTGAATTTAACCCTGCCAAATGCAAAGTCATGAAGATTGGGGAAGGGCAAAGAAGACCGCAGACACAATATAGTTTAGATGGCCAAAGACTGCAAACCTCACTCAAGGAAAAAGATCTGGGGGTGAGTATAACACCGAGCATATCTCCTGAGGCGCACATCAATCAGATAACTGCTGCAGCATACGGGCGCCTGGCAAACCTACGGATAGCGTTCCGATACCTCAGTAAGGATTCGTTTAAGACTCTGTACACCATCTACGTCAGGCCCATACTGGAGTATGCAGCACCAGTTTGGAATCCACACCTAGTCAAGCACGTCAAGAAATTAGAGAAATTTGCAAAGGTTTGCAACAAGACTAGTCCCAGAGCTACGGGTATTGTCCTATGAAGAAAGGTTGAGGGAAATCGGCCTGACGACACTGGAGGCCAGGAGGGTCAGGGGAGACATGATAACGACATATAAAATACTGCGCAGAATAGACGAAGTGGACAAAGATGGGATGTTCCAGAGATGGGACACAGACACAAGAGGTCACAATTGGAAGTTGAAGACTCAGATGAATCAAAGGGATGTTAGGAAGTATTTCTTCAGTCATAGAGTAGTCAAGCCGTGGAATAGCCTAGAAAGTGAAGTAGTGGAGGTGGGAACCATACATAGTTTTAAGGCGAGGTATGATGAAGCTCATGGAGCAGGGAGAGAGAGGACCTTGTAGCAATCAGTGAAGAGGCGGGGCCAGGAGCTATGACTCGACCCCTGGAACCACAAATAGGTGAGTACAAATAGGTGAGTACACACACCACCCACACACACGGAACACAGAAGGAGAGGACGAGACTGGGAGAGAGGGTACACAAACAAAAGGAGGAACGGGATGCATCGATGAGGAGCAGAACCCAGACTCAGGTGGAAAGACAAATACACCCTACAGAGACACCCACAGAAGGACTCCAACCACAACAACCCCAAAACAACTGAACAACCTCAACCAAAACCCGCACCCTGTTCCCTCTGCCCCCCCCACCATGAAACCCACCTCTACAGCAGCCCCTTTTGGGCACTCTGCCCCCACCCCACCACAAACCCCACCCACACGGTGAGACCCCAACGCAGCTGAACAATCTAAACCAACCCACACACTGTTCCCTCTGCCCCACCCCCACATTACAAACCCCACTGCCACAGCAGCTCCCTACTGGCATTCTGCCCTCACCCCCCCCACCACAGATCCCACCCACACCATAAACCCCCATAACCCCCACCCCCAGGGCTCCCCCCCTCCAACCCCAATATTCTCCCAGGTCCACCGTGATAGACAACAAGCTGAAGGAGTGGTACACAAACGCAGATGGAATAGCAAATAAATACAAGGAATGGCCCCAAAGAATCAACGAGAAGTCCCCGGACATCATAGCAGTCACAGAAATGAAACTCACTGAGACAATAACAGACGCAGTCTTCCCACCGGGATATCAGTTCCTGAGGAAAGATAGAAGGAGCAGAGGGGGAGGAGGGGTTGCACTGCTCATAAAAAACCGATGGAGTTTCGAGGAAATGGAGGGCATGGACGAGATTGGAGAAAGGGACTACATAGCAGCACAGTTCAATCTGGGGAACATAACGTAGTCATTGCTGTGATGTATAACAGACAACAGAACTGCAGGAGGCCATGGGAGGAATATGATGAGAACAACAGAGTGATGGTGGACACACTGGGTGAGGTAGCATGAAGAGCTCAAATGGGTGATTTCAACCACAGGGAGATCGATTGGGAAAACCTGGAGCCTCATGGGGGCCCCGAAACATGGAGAGCCATGATGATGGATGTGGTACTGGAAAACCTCATGCATCAACACATCAGGGACACTACCAGAGAGTGAGGGGAGGATGAACCAGCAAGACTGGACCTTGTGTTCACCCTGAGTAGCTCAGGCATTGATGACATCACATATGAGAGGCCCCTCGGAGCTAGTGATCACGTAGTCCCGAGTTTTGATTACATAGTAGAGTTACAGGTGGAGAGGGTAACAGGAGTCGAATGGGAAAAGACAAACTATAAAAGGAGGGACTACACAGGTATGAGGAACTTCCTGCGGGAGGTGCAGTGGGACAGAGAAATGGTAGGAAAGACAGTAAATGAAATGATGCAGTATGTAACAAAATGCAAGGAGGCAGAGGAAGGGTTTGTTCCCAAGGGCAACAGAAACAATATGAAGACCAAAGCGAGTCCTTGGTTAACCCAAAGGTGCAGGGAGGCAAAAACTAAGTGCATTAGAGAATGGAAGAGGTATAGAAGGAAAAGGACCCAGGAAAACAAGATCAGTCGATGAGCCAGAAACGAATATTCACAGATAAGGAGGGAAGCCCAGCGACAGTACGAAATTGACATAGCATCGAAAGCCAAGTCTGACTCGAAACTGCTGTTTAGCCACATTAGGAGAATGACGATAGTCAAAGACCAGGTGATCAGGCTGAGGAAAGAAGGCGGGGAACTCACAAGAAACGATCAAGAGGTATGCGAGGAGCTCAACAGGAGATTTAAATAAGTATTCACGGTGGAGACAGGAAGGACTCTGGGAAGACAAGACAGAGGGGGACACCAACAGGGAATAGACCAACAAGTGCTGGACGATATGCACACAACTGAGGAGGAGGTGAAAAAGCTGCTAAGTGACCTTGATACCTCCAAGGCAATGGGACCGGACAACATCTCCCTGTGGGTCCTCAGGGAGGAAGCAGATATACTGTGTGTGCCATTAACCACAATCTTCAACACATCCCTTGAAACTGGGAAACTACCTGAGGTATGGAAGACCGCAAATGTAGTTCCCATTTTTAAAAAAGGAGACAGAAAAGAGGCACTAAACTACAGACCAGTGTCACTGACGTGTATAGTATGCAAAGTCATGGATTATCAGGAGGAGAGTGGTGGAGCACCTGGAACGGAACAAGATTATAAAAGATAACCAGCACGGATTCATGGAAGGCAAATCCTGTGTCACAAACCTTCTATGACAAAGTTACAGAAGTGCGACACGAGAGAGAGAGAGGGTGGGTTGATTGCATTTTCTTGGACTGCAAGAAGGCCTTCGACACAGTTCCTCACAAGAGACTAGTGCAGAAACTAGAGGATCGGGTGCGTATAACAGGAAGGGCACTGCAATGGATCAGAGAATACCTGACAGGGAGGCAACAACGAGTCATGGTACGGGATGAGGTATCACAGTGGGCACCAGTGACGAGCGGGGTCCCACGGGTCGGTCCTAGGACCAGTGCTATTTCTGGTATATGTGAATGACATGATGGAAGGGATAGACTCAGAAGTGTCCCTGTTCGCAGATGATGGGAAGTTAATGAGGAGATTTAAATCAGATGAGGATCAGGCAGGACTTCAAAGAGACCTGGACAGGCTGGACACGTGGTCCAGCAACTGGCTTCATGAATTCAACCCTGCCAAGGGCAAAGTCATGAAGATCGGAGAAGGGCAAAGAAGACCGCAGACAGAGTATAGACTAGGTGGCCAAGGACTGCAAACCTCGCCGAGCATGTCTCCGGAGGCACACATCAACTAGATAACTGCTGCAGCATACGGGCGCCTGGCAAACCTAAGAATAGCGTTCCGATACCTTAGTAAGGAATCGTTCAAGACACTGTACACTGTGTACATCAGGCCCATACTGGAGTATGCAGCTCCAGTTTGGAACCCACACCTGGTCAGACAAGTCAAGAAATTAGAGAAAGTGCAAAGGTTTGCAACAAGGCTAGTTCCTTAGCTCAGGGGTTTGTCCTACGAAGAAAGGTTGATGGAAATCGAACTGACGACATTGGAGGACAGGCGGGTCAGGGGAGACATGATAACGACATACAAAATACTGCTTGGAATAGATAAGGTAGACATAGACAGGTTGTTCCAGAGAGGGGACACAGAAACAAGGGGTCACAATTGGAAGCTGAAGACTCAGACGAGTCATAGGGATGTTAGGAATTATTTCTTCAGTCATAGAGTTGTCAGGAAGTGGAATAGCCTAGCAAGTGATGTAGTGGAGGCAGGAACCATACATAGGTTTAAGACGAGGTATGACAAAGCTCTGAAAGCAGAGAGAGAGAGGACCTAGTCGCGATCAGTGAAGAGGCGGGGCCAGGAGCTGTGTCTCGACCTCTGCAGCCATAATTATTTGAGTACACTCACACACACACACACACACAACACACACACACACACACACACACACAACACACACACACGCACACACGCACAACACACGCACACCACGCACACGCACACACACACACACACACACGCACACACACACGCACCACGCACACACACACACACACACACACACACACACACGCACACACACCACACAACACACACACACACACACACACACACACACACACACACACACACACACACCACGCACACACGCACACACACCACACACAACACGACACACAGCACACACACACAATCACAACACTACACACCACACACACACACCAACACACACACCACACGCACATGAGGGTGCACAAGCTTACTAAAACGTGGGAGTAGCTGTAAAGAAATCGTATCATAGAAATATTTGAATTTGTAGAAGAATCCCAAGGCATATTAAACGATACTGAGAAGAATAATTGACAATATTTAGGAAAATATAGAAAAATACTCCTCATTACCCCTAAAACTGAGAACATTCGAGTACCCCAGAACAGGACATTTAAACGGACGAAGAGCACATTCATTCCCTTTCTTTTATTAATTTAAAAGGTTGCACAAAATAATAGCAATCCATACATATAATTTCCACTGAGAAACGTATTTTCTCAGGTCACATGACCTGTTCTAAACGGCTAGAAAAAGCTTGGGGCGGAATATTATATCTTCTAATTTCATAATTCTTGACTTCTCAAAACTCTCTTACCCAATATGGAGGATGAGGATGGTGGTAGTGCCTGGTATAACACTAACCGTCTAAGAGAGCCAGCAGAAAGGAATATACCCGCACTGCACTATTCTGAGAAAACTTCCCCTGATTTCTTCTATTGCATCCTTGCATCATTGCATAGCTCCTGATGATGCACTGAGAAGTGTGAAAGTACTTGAGCTAAAGATTTTCCCCCTCCCCCCTCCCGTGGCTTGTCTTGCATAGTTAAGATCGCCTGTCTGCGATTGTTTGCATATATATATATATATATATATAATATATATATATTATATATATATATATATATATATATATATATATATATATATATGTCGTGACGAATACGGCAGAGCTTGCGATTTTGCTAAAAGCAACGTCTTCAATTTTTGCATGATAGGCAAGTGAAATTTGTGTTGCAATTATTTCGCAGAAATCGTTCTGAACACGAAAAATATTTCATTGTTTGTTATATTAAATTATTGTAAATGTGTCTACATATATTTAGTGGGTTAGGCTAAATAAATTGCACTTGGTTATTAATAGGTTATGGTATGCTTTCTAAGATTCTTTGTGCAAATTAAAATTTTTTACATTAACATTCATGGAAAAAAAATATATATTTTAAACGTATAGAGAAGCATTTAGAAAGGACTTAATTTTAATGAGTCGATGCTAATGGACCTAGTTTAACCATATTCGGCACGCATATATATATACTAATATATTTATATATAGTTAATATATTATCTATATTATATATATATATATATATAATTTATATATATATATATTAGGTAGTAGGTTGGTAGACAGCAACGCCTAGGGAGGTATACCGTCCTGCCAAGTGAGTGTAAAAACGAAAGTCTGTAATTGTTTTGCAGATGGTAGGATTGCTGGTGTCCTTTTTTCTGTCTCATGAACATGCAAGATTTCAGGTACGTCTTGCTACTTCTACTTACACTTAGGTCACACTACACATACATGTACAGCATATATATACACACCCCTCTGGGTTTTTCTTCTATTTTCTTTCTAATTCTTGTTCTTGTTTATTTCCTCTTATCTCCATGGGGAAGTGGAACAGAATTCTTCCTCTGTAAGCCGTGCGTGTCGTAAGAGGCGACTAAAATGCGGGAGCAAGGGCTAGTAACCCCTTCTCCTGTATATATTACTAAATGTAAAAGGAGAAACTTTCGTTTTCCTTTTGGGCCACCCCGCCTCGGTGGGATACAGCCGGTGTGTTGAAAGAAAGATATATATATTATATATATATATATATATATATTAATATATATATTATATATATATTATATATATATATATATATATATTGAAGGTGTTGAAGGTAGCAGTCCAGCTATGAGAGCAGCAACATTTGCTCAAGGAAACTTGTGTTGTCTCGTCAACACAAGATCGTCACAAAGTGAGGGACTGACAAATAAAAACCAGGATAATCTTGCTTCTGAGAGACGTTCCCACGTTCTACAATGTAACAATAAAAATCTTAAGTTAAGAATTTTGTGTAGAGAAGTTATGGTGCTTCTAATTAATGAAATGTGTGCAAAACTTTAGTTATGAACCAGTTTTATTGGCGAACTTCATCATGGCAAGTTTGTTTTTACCTTGTGCTTTACGTGTGGGTTCCTGGTACTCTCAACGCTCCACTCTGGCTGGGGTGAGTTCCTTGGTGCTGTCAAGGCTCCTCTCCGGCGGGGGTGAGTTCCTTGCTGCTGTTAAGGTTCCACTCTGGCAGGGGTGGGGTTCCTGGTGCTGTCAAGGCTCCACTCTGGCAGGGGGTGAGTTCCTTAAGAAAATAAGAACATAAGAAAGAAGGAACACTGCAACAGGCCTACTGACCCATGCGGAGCAGGTCATGTCCCCCCGGATTAGGCCAATAATCCCCCCCCCCGGATTAGCCCAATGACCCACCCAGTCTGGTCATCACTCAAGGATGGAGCACTGCACCAGACCCAGCAGCACAAGCTAGTCAGGTCAAACTCACACCCACCCACATCCACTCATGTATTTATCTAACCTATTTTTAAAACTACACAACGTTTTAGCCTTAATAACTGTACTCGGGAGTTTGCTCCACTCATCCACAACTCTATTATCAAACCAATGCTTTCCTATATCCTTCCTGAATCTGAATTTTTCCAACTTGAAACCATTGCTGCGAGTCCTGTCTTGGCTGGAAATTTTCAGCACGCTATTTACATCCCCTTTATTTATTCCTGTTTTCCGTTTATACACCTCGATCATATCCCCCCTAATTCTACGCCTTTCGAGAGAGTGCAGATTCAGGGCCTCAGTCTATCCTCATAGGGAAGATTTCTGATACATGGGATCATCTTTGTCATCATCCTCTGTACGTTTTCCAGAGCATTTATATCCATTCTGTAATACGGTGACCAGAACTGAGCAGCATAGTCTAAATGAGGCCTAACCAAGGATATATAGAGCTGAAGAACAACATGAGGACTTCTATTATTTATACTTCTAGATATGAAGCCAAGAATTCTGTTAGCTTTATTGTGAACACTAATGCACTGTTGTCTTGGTTTTAGATTACTGCTAACCAGAACTCCTAAATCCTTTTCGCAATCAGTAGTATTAAGATCTACATATTTAGTTTATATGTGGCATGGTTTTTTACCTGTCGAAAATTTAAAACCCGGGAAAACCCATATAAACCCCGTTTTCTGCCCCCCACCTTTTTCCCCCCTTATCAAACATCCTGAGTGCTTTAAGGTTTCCCCCTTAAAAGTTGAAGCCTAATTTTTGGGGGTCACCCAAATTCTGGATTCCAAATTTAAATTTCCCCCACCCTTTCCCCCCGTTTATAATTTTGAAAAAACGCAATTTAAAGAGAACCCTTTAGCGGGGGAAATCTTTTCGGCCTTCCCACACAGGGCTTTTTGCCAATCAAAAAACAAGGAAAAAATTTCTCCCCTCCACCCCGTAAATGTTAAATTTTTCCCCCTTTCCCTTAGCCTTTTTTTTGATGGTTTAAACCCTTTCGAAACCCCTAAAAAATTTCCCAATCCTAATGTTAAATCTTCACTCCCAAAACCCCTTAGTAAAAAAATTTAGAAATTCGAAAGACGGGGAAGCCCCTTTGAAAAACCCGTGTTGAGATTTTTAAATAAATTTTCCCCTGTCAAGATGGACGAATTGCTTCGGAAATTTATTGATTCCATAAATTTTCCCACAGGGGGGGAAGGGCTTTTGGTCTTATTCGAAGCCAAGGCCCTGTACCGGCCCGTAATGGCCCACTTTGGGGGGGGGGAAGGGGGGGTTCCTGGTACTTCAAGGCTCCATTTTAGCGGGGGGGGCTGATTTCCTTGGTGCTGTAAAGGTTTTCACTCTGGGGGGGGTGAATTAATTGGTGTGTCAAAGCTCCACTCCGGCGATGTGATTCTGGTGCTGTAAAGGGCTCCACTCGGGGGAGGGTGAAAAAATTTTGGTGCGTCAAAGCTCCCTCTGGCGAGGGTGGTAAGTGGGTTCCTTGGTGCGTCAAGGCCCCATGGGCGGGGTGGGGAGGTGGTTTCCGGGTGTTTCAAGATCCGCTCTGGCGGGAGGGGGAAGGGGGGTTCCGGGGTTTCCCAAGGGCCCCACTCTGGCGGGGGGGGAGGGGGGGTTTTCCGGGTCTGCAAAGCCCCACTTGGCGGGGGGGGGAGGGGGGGGTTTCTGGGTTGTCAAAGCTCCACTGTGGCGGGGGGGGGTTCCGGTCTGCCCAAGCTCCCTGGGGCGGGGGGGGTAGGTGGGTTCCCCTGGTGTGTCAAGGCCACTGTGGGGGGGTGGGGAGGGTGGGTTTCCTGTGCTGTCAAGGCTCCATGTGGCGGGGGGGGTAGGGGGTTTTCCTGGGCTGTCAAGGCTCCACGTGGGGGGGTTGGGGGGGTAGGTTCTGGTGCTGTCAAGGCTCCACTCTTTGGGGGGGGGTGGGGAGGGGGGGTTTCCCGGGTGCTGTCAAGGCTCCACTTGGCGGGGGGGGGGAGGGTGGTTTCCTGGTGTGTCAAGGCCCCACTTTGCGGGGGGGGGGAGGGTGGGTTCCTGGGCTGTAAAGGGCCACGTGGGGGGGTGGGGGGGAGGGTGGGTTCCTGTGTGTCAAGGCCCCCCACTGTGGCGGGTGGGTAGGTGGGTTCCGGGTGTGTCAAGGCTCCACTGTGGCGGGGGGGGGGGGAGGGTAGTTCCGGGGTGTCAAGGCTCCACTGTGGGGGGGGTGGGTAGGGGGGTTTCCCTGGTGTGTCAAGGCTCCACTTTGCGGGGTGGGAGGGTGGGGTTCCCCTGGTCTGTCAAGGCCCACTCTGGGGGGGTGGGGGGTGGGTTCCCTGGCTGTCAAGGCTCCACTTTGGGGGGGGTGGGTGGGGTGGTTCCTGGTGTGTAAAGGCTCCCTTTGGGGGGGGGGAGGGTGGGTTCCCGGTGCTGTCAAGGCTCCACTGTGGGGGGGGTGGGGGGGGGGTTCCCCTGGTGCGCAAGGCTCCACTGGGGCGGGGTGGGGAGGTGGTTCCGGGTGCTGTAAAGGCTCACGTGGGGGGTATATATTTGGGAGGGGGTTTCGGGGGGGGAAACACCCCCGGGGGCCCGGTTGTGACCATGCCTCGTGTGGATCAGTGTCTATCAACCATTGTTGCTGTGCCCCACGTAAACCGACGTACAACTTCACCCCGGGTTTGATACCCGGGGGTCTTTTTAGTAACCCCTTTTATGTATGCTGGAGGCTTTTGAACAATCTTGGCCCCGATACTTACTGTTTGTCTCTGTGACCGTGGCGCCCTGTTTTTTACTGGGGGGGGATTTGCACTACCTGCCGAATCATATGCTTTTGTTGGGAATTTTCGTGTGCAGATTTGGATAGATCCTTTTGAATTTTCCAAAATTTTTAAATTATCATGTATTTCCGCCTGGTTTTTCAGGAAGTCAAATAAAGGGACTCAACAGTTTCCAGTAATTTAGGTTTTTTTTTCGTAAACTTCCGTGAAAGTTCTCAAAAATTTCTCAAGGTCTGAAATTTTTTCCTTCTTAAAGGGGGGTCGTTATGTAAAGCAGTATTCCCTAGACAAAAAAACTTTTTGAAGAGAATTTTAATGGGCTTGGCCCCCCTAGTTTTAAAGGGTTTCCCATTACCATTCTTATTTTCCTTGAATTGGTAGAACATTTTGTGATTTTTTGAAAGTGAATTTCTGACACTGTCACTCCCGACCCACATTAGATTTTTGCTTTGTTATTGGGGTTGATTTTGTTTTATACTCGATACAGTTTTTTTCCTCGAGTTTGCCAAGCGGTAAAAAAAAATTTTTCTTCTTGAATTCACATTTTTTTCTGTGGCCCTTTTAAAATTGGTTGATGTCCTTTTTAAGGGTTTAAGGTCTTCGTGGATGACACGTCAGAAAATTAAAGGTGTCACTGCAAAGGAGGACAGGTGCTGTAGTTTACATCTCTGTCTATTTTCAGATATGGAAAATGAGAGCTGATGGGAGCCAGTACTGTCCCTTGTGGAACAGAGTTTTTCACTGTATGCCCCTCGGGAAGTGTTTTGCTTTACTTTTATGTTCGTTTGTTAGGAATTTAAAGATCCATGTCCCAACTTTGCCTGTTTTTCCTTTACACGCATTTTTTGCGCTGTTACACTGTGAGCACTTGTGAAGGTTTTTTGCAAGTTGTGTAACTAATTTTATTTTTTTTTTCCTCCAAGCATCCAAGACCATTTATAAAGGTCCAGTAGTTTTGATAGGCAGCACACCTCTCTAAACCCATGTTGCCCTAGGGGGGCAACTGATAGGGATCTAGGGGTTGGCCCATCTTTCTTCTTAGAACCCTTCCAAAAAGTTTTTGATGTGGGAGTTAGTGCATCAGTCTGTAATTTTTTGCATTTTTTTGCCCCCTTTTTGAAAGTGGGGGGTGTACGTTGTTTTTATGTTGGGAGATCCCTGGCCTTCTTCCCCATAGAAGATTAAGGTCGTGAAAGGGCTTCTTGCAGTTCTTGATGAAAGGGTTCCACGTCTGGCCGGGGCAAGTGCATGGCCAAGTCTTGTGGTGTTAGGATAATATCAGTTTTTTTGAAATTTCCGATGTCGCTCTTTTTGATTAATGGGTCACTAAACACTAAGTTTCTAGGACTTTAATATCTCACTCATTTTTTGCTGCATCTGGTAAAATCCATTAGTTTAAGCAGGGGGGCCCAAAACTGGAGATTGTTTTACCCCAATTTTGCTAAAAAAAGCTATTTTTGTTTTTTTTTTTTTTCCCAAATTTTTTTAGACTCTGTTCTTCCCTTTTTTCTTTTCTCTTGTATATTTCCTTTAAACTTCGTCGAAATTTGCTATTTTTTGACCCCTCCCTTTTTTTCGTATTTCAGATTATGACCCTTCACAGCTCTGTGATTTTTGACTTTGCCTGTATAGGGAGTCTCTCTTTCTAGTTTTCATCTCTTTTTTTTTTCCTGAAAGAAGTGCCTTGAGCATACCTCAATGCCCAGGGGTTTAAATTTTGTCTAGGCAAAGGTTCCCATCCGTGTTGTTTTTGGAAAATTCCCCTTTGTTTTGTGGGCCCCGGGGCCTGGTGGCTAAAAACTCCGTTTTAACACGGAGGGCCCCGGGGTTTTGATTCCCCGGGGGGTGGGGAAATTTCCCCACCGTTTCCCTTTCACCTATTTTCCCGGTTCACCTCAAAAAGGGACCGGGGGGTTTTGTCGATGGGGTGGGCCCCTGGGGACAAGATTAAAGGGCCCCCAAAGAAATATTTAAAAGTCCCGATGCCCTTTACTTTTTTGGGTTACCCGGGTGGCTAACCCCCCGGGGGTTTAAAAAACCGAACAATCTTATCTTTTCTAGGACATATTTTATTTGTCCCCCTGTATGTTTTTTTATTTAAGCGAATTTGGGGGGAAAGGGAGCTCGTAAATGATCACCTTCGTGGCAGGAGTCCCCGCGCATCATGTGATACTCTATTTTTTTGTATCGATGTATTGTCTTTGAAACTTTACATTTATATTTCATACTAGGGCATCTTATTATTAGTGAAGATGAGGCAAATGTATTTTCATCTTGTTGGGTCCCATTTTGCTGGGGTTTTGGAATTTTTTGCAGAGTGTTAATACTCGGTGTGTGTAACTTTCATCTGAGTCCTCCGGGGGTTATCTCGCTAAAATATTTTTGTACATTTCCTGAATTTTGGGTGTTTTAATTAAATTACCCAAAATTTTGGGCAGGGATGGGGGACTTTCCAGACAGTATTTAATTTATAAACATTTTCCCTGGGGAATTGTTAGGGGGTTCCCTCCGGAGTTTTTTACAACCACAATGACAAGGGGTTGGGGTTTTTTGTCTTTTTTTGCTAAAACTTCCACTAACATTTGAGGGATTTAGTAATTCCGACAAATAACGACTCGTAATATGCGGGTGGAGGGGGGGTTCCTGGGGGGTCCCCCCACCCCCACACACACACACACACACACACACACACACACACAACCCCACACACACACACACCACACACCACCATACTGAGATAGTACCTATCGGTACGTGTACTCGATATTAAAACAGTAATTTTAAATTTGGTTTTTTTTAGGCCCCTGCTACACGAATTTTTAAAGTAAAGGATGGAATAACTGCTTTTTCATGCTAACCGGGATAGCAAAGAGCCCGTTGAAGAAGAGAGCCAAAAGGTCTAAGAGTATGGTACATAAGGGAAAGAGTGATTTCTTGTACATTAACAACAGTACTCGTGTACTGTGATCTATTCTCTCTTTAAAAGTTTTAAAGTAAATAACTGAATTTCCTTCCCCTGGGATGTCCCCTTTTTTTATTACTACTTTTCCCTGTTAATTTTCTTATGTTTTAACTTTTAAATATAAATAATACTTATCACAAGGAGCACAGTGGAATAATTAAAAAACAACAACAACAAAAACAACAACAACAACAACAACAAAAACAACAACAAAATAAAAATAAATAATAATATAATAATAAAATAATAATAATAAAAGTAAAAATAATCTTTTTTTTAAAATACTGTACATGGTATACAGTCCCAGTGACATCAAAGAGTCTACTATAAAAGAAAGCCACTTGTTAGCTAAGCTTTCGGGCAACTTTGGGCATTTTTTTCCCAGGATACACCCACACCAGTCGATAAAACCCCGGTATCCTTTTTACTGACGTGAACATAACAACCCATTAAAAAAAACCCCAATTTTCCACCCTGGCCCTGTGAAGCGAGAGCTTTAGCACCAGGCCACGGGGGGACCGAACTAAATCATTACTTTTTTGGATTATCTATTTTTTAAATTATGCGTGTACGTAAACTAGTAACGCATTTAAGTTCCTGTACCCGAATAAACATAATTACGAAAAAAAAGAAATTATTGTTTAAGATTTGTTTAGTGTACGCTTGTTGGTACCATGGAATGGCTCATTTTCTACGATGTTTTCACACCCATGTTTTCTCTTACAGATGTGAATCGCGGGGGTAACGGGAGAAAGAAACTCGGCATTGGAAAGTTTCTAAAAACATTGAAGAGAGATTTGAAGCGATCATCTGGGACATCAAAAAACAACAAAAATAGATTGACGCATCAACCTGAATAACGTGCCGAGGGTGAGTAAGCTGAGTACATCACATGAGTGAGTCGCTAGACATCCAGTTATGAGAGATATAAGCTAGTCCCTTTACCAACTAGTCTTGATGTGTAATGTACAGTTTTTAAAGCCAATCTTTGTATATATGGATACCTTCGTGCATAGTTATCATAGTTATAAATACAAAATATTTAATGGATGTAGTTA
Source organism: Cherax quadricarinatus (assembly GCF_026875155.1). Classification (NCBI taxonomy): domain Eukaryota; kingdom Metazoa; phylum Arthropoda; class Malacostraca; order Decapoda; family Parastacidae; genus Cherax; species Cherax quadricarinatus. The sequence goes on from NC_069444.1 coordinate 35,540,487, forward strand.
TAATGTTGAAACCAATACTTATTCATATATCATATAATATATATAATATATATATATATATATATATATATATATATATATTATATATATTATATATAGTGCCCTTCTCTACGTCATGTGTGTGTGTTGACTGGGGTGAATCCTAGTATAGCTTAGTTGAAAGTGATGCACAGTCTCCCAGTTTGGTTAGATGATAGTTATTACCTGTTAAGTGCTTGAAGAAGTTTTGAGCAAATGTTTAACTTAGAGTACCAGAGGTTTCTCGTGGTTTGATGCCCTCATCAGATATGGATGTAAAATTGGTAAATTGTGAACACTCAGCTTTGGGGCAGCCACAAGGAGTCTCTGAACCTGTGTTGGTTGTACCCACCATGGTAATACCACCCACCATAGTCACACTACCCACCAGTCACACTACCCACCATAGTCACACTACCCACCAGTCACACTACCCACCATAGTCACACTACCCACCATAGTCACACTACCCACCATAGTCACACCACTCACCATAGTCACACCACTCACCATAGTCACACCACTCACCATAGTCACCATACTCACCATAGTCACACTACCCACCATACTAACACTACGCACTATAGTCACACCACTCACCATAGTCACACTACCCACCATAGTCACACTACTCACCATAGTCACACCACTCACCATAGTCACACCACTCACCACAGTCACACCACTCACCATAGTCGCACCACTCACCATAGTCACACTACTCACCATAGTCACACCACTCACCATAGTCACACCACTCACCACAGTCACACCACTCACCATAGTCGCACCACTCACCATAGTCACACCACTCACCATAGTCACACCACTCACCATAGTCGCACCACTCACCATAGTCACGCCACTCACCATAGTCACAAGACTCACCATGGATGCAAATGGCATACTGACGATAACATTTAAGAAAATAATTAGTCTGCATTATTGAGATCCTAGTTCACTGTGGAGAAGTTCATTCCAGTCATTTAATATATAAAACAAACACACACACACACGTCCCTGTGACTCGTCTGAGTCTTCAGCTTCCAGTTGTGACCCCTTGTTTCTGTGTCCCCTCTCTGGAACATCCTATCTCTGTCCACCTTGTCTATTCCCTGCAGTATCTTGTATGTCGTTATCATGTCTCCCCTGACCCTTCTGTCCTCCATTGTCGTCAGTCCGATTTCCCTCAACCTTTCCTCGTACGACATTCCCCTGAGCTCTGGGACTAGCCTTGTTGCACTTTCTCTAACTTCTTGACGTGCTTGACTAGGTGTGGGTTCCAGACTGGTGCTGCATACTCCAGTATGGGCCTAGCATACACAGTGTACAGTGTCTTGAACGATTCCTTATTAAGGTATCGGAACGCTATTCTCAGGTTTGCCAGGCGCCCGTATGCTGCAGCAGTTATCAACCAAATAACTGCTGCAGCATACGGGCGCCTGGCAAACCTGAGAATAGCGTTCCGATACCTTAATAAGGAATCGTTCAAGACACTGTACACTGTGTATGTTAGGCCCATATTGGAGTATGCAGCACCAGTCTGGAACCCACACCTGGTCAAGCAGGTCAAGAACTTAGTTAGAGAGAGTACAAAGGTTTGCAACAAGGCTAGTCCCAGAGCTCAGGGGAATGTCTTACAAGGAAAGGTTGAGGGAAATCGGACTGACGACACCGGAAGACAGAAGGGTCAGGAGAGACATGATAACGACATACAAGATACTGCGGGGAATAGACAAGGTGGACAGAGATAGGATGTTCCAGAGAGGGGACACAGAAACAAGGGGTCACAACTGGAAGCTGAAGACTCAGACGAGTCACAGGGACGTTAGGAAGTATTTCTTCAGTCATAGAGTCGTCAGGAAGTGGAATAGCCTAGCAAGTGAAGTAATGGAGGCAGGAACCATACATAGTTATAAGAAGAGGTATGACAAAGCTCAGGAAGCAGAGAGGGAGAGGACCTAGTAGCGATCAGTGAAGAGGCGGGGCCAGGAGCTGAGTCTCGACCCCTGCAACCACAATTAGGTGAGTACAATTAGGTGATACCACACACACACACACACACACACACTCACTTCACTCACTCACTCACACACACACACACACACACACACACACACACACACACACACACAACATACACACACATACACACATACACAAACATACACACACATACACACACACACATACACAAACACACACACACACACACAACACACACACCACACACACACACACACACACACACACACCACACACACACAAACACAACACACACAAACACCACACACACAACACACACACACACACACACACACACACACACACACACACACACACACACACACACACACACACACACACTCGACATGTGCCTAGGACAAAATGGTAACACCACACACACACACACACACACACACAACACTCACACACACATACTAGGGGCCCGCAATGGTATCCCCGTCCGGGTTTTGACACCCACTGTGTTGTACCCCTATTGTAAATGCCCCGGTTGGAACCCCTGGTGTGTAGACTGTTGAGGTAAGCCCACAGTAGTAAGACCCAGGGGTTGTTTCCCTGTGAGGTGGATGACCCAGAGGGGATGACCCCTATGTGATACCCCGGGGATGACCAAATGAGGGTGTGCCATGAGGGGAAAAAACTCCTGGGGTTGAGACCCGCGGGAAGGTGGAGACCGCTGAGTGTTGATGAGCAAGTGGTATGACCCCTATTTTGATAGAGTGTATAATGCCACGAGTGGGAGACCCCTAGTGAGACCGCGAGTGTTGGACCCTTGAGTTTGTGATACCCCCCCCTTTTATACCCCTATTTTATAACCCAAAACCCCAAACCCACAAACCCACAAAATTCTAATACCCCTTTTTTATACCCAATTTAAAACCCCTTTTTAACCCCAAACCCCATTTTAACCCCCTAAAACCCAAAACAAACCCAAAAACCCCCTTTTTAAATACCCCCAAAACCCCCATTTAAACCAAAATACCCCAAAATAACCCCTGATGTGAAAACCCCAATGGTAACCCCTCAACCCCAAAACCCCACTATTTGGAAAGGAGGAAAAACTATTTTTACCCCTTTTAAGAGCTAGGTGTTGCGAGCAGGTTGTAAGAGGTGTTGTGCCGTGAAATGATGACCGTTGAGTGTGTAACCCCCTGAGGGGGGTGATGACCCCTTGGTTGCCCGCTGTGTGATGACCCTAGTGGTGATCCCCCTAGGTGTGAGACACTGGTTGTGTGAGACCGCTGATGTGAATGCCCACTGAGTTGAATGACCCCTGAGTGTGTAATACCCGTTAGTGTGTAATGACCCCTGGTTGTAGACCCCTGAGGGGAAAAGACCCATGTGTGTGATGCCCCGTGGTGTGTGATACCCCTGAGTTAAAAGGACCCGCTGAGTTTGATGACCCCTGAGTGTGTGATGACCCCTGAGTGGGGTGAACCCCTGGTGGTGGCCCGCTGAGTGTTGATGCCCCTTTGGGTGTGTGATGACCCGCTGATGTGTGATGACCCGCTGAGTTGTATGACCTCTGGTTTTAATGACCCCTGAGTGGTGATACCGCTGGTGGGGAGCCCCGCTGAGTGGATGACCCGTGAGTGGGGTGATGACCCGCTGGTGTGGTGACCTGTTGAGTGTAGGTGCCCCCGGAGTGGGGGATGACCCCGGTGTTAGGACCCTGAGTTTTGATATTTAGGTGTGATGACCCCGCTGAGTGTGTGATGACCGTGAGGGTTTATGACCCCGAGTGTGTGATGCCCCCCGCTGATTGTGATACCGCTGAGGTTTGTGACCCCCTTATGTGTATGACCCCTGAGTGTGTGATGACCGCTATTTGTGAGACCCGTGAGTTTGATGACCCTGATGTGTATGACCGCTGAGTGTGGATCCCCCTGAGTGTGTGATGACCCGGGGGGAGACCCGCTGAGTGTGATGACCCGATTTTGTAGACCCGCTGGGTGTGATGACAGCTGGGGGAGTTATAACCCGCTGAGTGTGTGATGACCCCTGAGTTTTGGGGTGCCCGCGGGTTGATGACCGCTGAGTGTGGGGACCCGCTGATGGTGATGACCCCGAGTGTTTTGATGACCTTGAGTGTGTGAGCCCCCGCTGATGTGATGACCCCCTGGTGGATGACCCTGCTGATGTGTGATGACCCCTGAGTGTGTGAAAATTGGAGTGGTGATCCCCGCAATGTGTAACCCCCCTGAGTGTGTATGACCCCTGAGTGTGTATGACCCCATGTGAATGACCCCTGGTGTGTATGACCGCTGGTGTGATACCCTGAGTGTGTGATGACCCCGGTGTGGATGACCCCGAGTGTGAGACCCCTGAGTTGATGACCCGAGTGTGTGATGACCCGCTGAGTGTGGAGCCCCGCTGGGTGTGAGACCTCGATGTGTGATGACCCTGAGTGGTGATGACCCGCGAGGTGTGAACCCCCTGAGTGTGTGATGACCCCTGGTGGTATGACCCCGGTGTTAAATGCCCCCGCTGGTGTGTTGACCGCTGGGTGTGATGACCGCGAGTGTGTGATGACCCCTGGTGTGTGATGCCCCGTGATGTTGTGACCCGCTAGTGTGAGACCCCTGAGTGTGTGCCGCTGAGTGTTGATGCCCCGTGGTGTGTGATACGCGATGTGTGAGCCTGCGGGGTGTTGATGCCCGCTGAGTGTGGATGACCCGCTGAGTGTGTAGCCCCTTGAGTGTAATGCCCCGCTGAGTTTGTTTGCCCCGCTGGTTTGATGACCCCCTATGTGAGACCCGCTGATGTGGTGCCCCGCTGGTGTGTGATGACCGCGGTGTTGAGACCCGCTGGTGTGTGATACCCCTGAGTGTGAGGACCGCTAGTGTGATGACCCGCTGAGTTTTGATGACCCCTGAGGTTGATGCCCTGCTGAGTTTTGATGACCCGCTGAGGTGTGATGCCCCCGCTGAGGGGGTTTATGATGCGAGTGTTTTGATGCCCCGTGATGTGTATGACCCGCGGTGGGTGATGACTGCTGAGTGTTGATGACCCGCGAGGGGTGATAAACCCGCTGAGGTGGAATGACCCGCTGGTGGGGATGACCCCTGATTTTGATGACCCGCTGAGTGTGTGAGACCGCTGATGTTGATACCCCTGAGGTGTGATGACCCTGGGTTGATGCCCTGATGGTAATGCCCCCCTGAGTGTGTGATGACCGCTGAGTGTGTGATGCCCCCTGAGTGTGAACCCTTTGGTTGTGAGACCGCTGAGGGGTGACCCGTTGGTGTGTGATGCCCCGCTGAGTGTGGATGCCCCTCGGGTTTGGTATGCCCGCGGTGTGTAATGACCCCTGAGTGTGTGATGCCCCCCTTGGGGGTGTAAACCCGTGAGTGGTTGACCCGATTGTGGGGATGACCCTGAGGGGGGGGATGACCCGCTGGGGTGTTTTTTAGGGACCGCTATGTAATCCCCGTGAGTGTGTGAGACCCTGAGTGGGGAGACCCTGAGGTTGATCCCCCTGATGGGGAAAAAAAAAAAAACCCCGCTGGTTGTGATACCCCCTGAGTGTTAAATGCCCCCCGCGAGTGTTGATGACCCCTGAGTGGTGATGCCCCCGAGTTTTTGGATGCCCCGCTGGTGTGTGTGACCCGCTGAGTGTTGAAAACCTGCGAGTGTGAGACGGCTGAGTGTGTGACCGCTGATGTGTATGACCCGCTGAGTGTGTGATGACCCCTGGTGTTAATGACCCGCTGAGTATATGATGACCCGCATTTGGGATGACCCCCTGAGTGTGGATAAACCGCTGGTGTGTGTGACCGCTGAGGGGTTTATGACCCCTGAGGTGTGAGGGCCCCCGCTGAGTGTGTGATGCCCCGCTGAGTGGGGAGACCCGTTGAGGGTGACCGCTGATGTGTGAGACCGAGTGTGTGATACCCCTGAGTGGATGACCCGCTGTGTGTGAGACCCGCGGGTGGAGACCCGCTGGTGTGATGACCCTGGTGTGTGATCCCTGAGTGTGTATGACCCCTGATGGTGATCCCCCGTGAGTGTGTGATGACCCCTGGTGTGACCCCCCCTGAGGGATGACCGTTGAGTGTGTAGCCCCCGAGGGGTTGAGCCCCCCTAGTGTGTGGACCCCTGGGTGTGATACCCGCAAAGTTTTGGATCCCCGTGAGGTTTTAGACCCGGAGTGTGATAAACCGCTGTTGTTGTGATGACCCCTGAGTGGTGATGACCCGCTGAGTGTGTGAGCCCCCGCGAGTGTATGACCTGCTGAGTGTGTGATGCCCGCTGAGTGTGTGATGACCGCTGAGTGGTGATGCCCCTTGTGTGAAGACCCGCGAGTTTTTGCCCGCTGGAGTGTGCAAACCCGCTGAGTGTGATGACCTGCTGTGTGTGTGTGAGCCCCCTTTATGTTGATGCCCCGTGAGTGTGTAAAGGGGGCCCGCTGAGTGGATGCCCTGCGATGTGTGTGATTGAGGTGTGATGACCCGCTGGTGTGTGATGACCCCTGAGTGTGTGTAAACTCCCTGAGTGTGAGACCGCTGATGTGTGATGACCCTGGTGTGTGATGACCCGCGAGGTGTGATAAACCGCTGAGGGGTTTTTATGACCGCTGGAGTTTGAGGGACCGCTGAGTGTGGATGACCGCTGGTGTGGGGATGACCCTGGGTGGTGATACCGCGAGTGTTGAGACCCCTGAGTGTGTGATGACCCCTGGTGTGTGATGACTCGCTGAGTGGTGATGACCCCGAGTCGTTCATTAGAGATTCTATAAAAATGACACGGGTTAAAAATATAACAGAGTGCCTAATATGGCCTTGTAGAATGAAAAACATATTAATTATTTACGGTTTTTGATTCACTAGTCTCTGAGTCTCATGATACCCCGGGCCCCCCGATGTCATACCCACGTTTGACACATACTCCTGGGATGTCGGAGGGGTAGCCTCCAGCTCCAAACTTCAAATACACCCACGGGTTAGCTAAGTTGGGTATCCTTGTGTGTTGGATACCTTGGGTTGAAGCTCTCTCTGGAGGCTTGTTTGGGGGTAATGGCTCTCTGCTTCCTAAAATTTTGCTGTATTTTTGAAACGAAAATTTTCCTTTGTTTTTTGAAGGAAAACATTCTCTCCTGTGAGCCTTGGCATCTTATCTTCCACTCCCTATTTGTTGCTTTCCAGTGTCTTGATTGATATGTGTGTGTGTGTGTGTGTATACACTTATTTGTAGCTGTAGAGGACGAGACCTAGTTCCTGGCCCCGCTTGCCAGATTCGCGGGTTAGGATGGATCCTGCTTCTACCACATCTTCGTCGAGGACATTCCACTTCCCGACTGCTCTGAGACTGAAATACTTCCTGGCATCCCTGTGGCTCACCTGTGCCATTAATTTCCAGCTGTGCCCCCGAGTACCTGTTTCTCGCCTTTCAACGTGCCTCGGACAGCGCTGAAAATTTTGAATATTATCATATCTTTCCTGGTTCTTCTACCTTCCGGTGTCGTTCGATTCAATTTCGTTAATCTCTCTTCGTAGCTCATGCACCTTAGTTCTGTAACAAGTCTCACTGCATACGTCTGAACTTTCTTCAATTTCTTAATATGCTTTCTCTGGTGTGGGTTTCATACTAGTGCTACATTCTCCAAGATGGGCCTGACATACGTTGTATAAAGAGCCAAGAATGACTCTGTGGAGAATGATGAAAGCCAATCTTTAGATTTGCCAAACGAGTATTGGCTGTAGAAGTTATTCGGCTGATGTGAGATTCACCCCTAGGTCTTTTTCTGTGAGTGGAGTCTTCAGTGTCTGTCCCCCAAGTCTATACTCTGTGTGCGGTCTTCTTGCCCCCTTTCCCAGTCTTCATAACCTTGCATTTGCTTCGTAACCTTGCATTTGGAATGTCATTCACATAAACCAGAAACAGTACTGGTCCTAATACTGCTCCTTACAGAACTGTGCTAATTAGTCTTCCCATTTCTAACATCTTTTCCCTAACAATCACTCCCTGTTTCCTTCCACCGCAGCATGTTCCCTGTTATTCGTACCTTCATCCCAGTTTTTTTTTTCTAAATCTTGTAGGGAATAGTATCAAATGTCTTCTTGCCGTCTAAGGAAATGCAATCTACTCATCCCTCTCTCTCATATCTCGTATCTCTTGTCTTGTCATGGAACTCCAACAGATTGATAAGACAAGATTTGCCATCTCTGAACCCGTGCTGGTTGTTGTTTTGAGATAACTTCTCTCCGTGTGATCTACCACACTACTGATAATCTTCTCCATTATCTTCCATGGTATGCTTATCAGAAAATTTGTGTCTGTGGTTTAATGATCTTTGTCTCCTTCCTTGAATATAGAGACTACATTCTGTGTCTTCCAGATTTCTGGCAACTGTACGGTGTCCGTTGACTGGTTGTAGATCATAGTGGTTCAGAGTGTTCTTGCTCCCTCTAGCAGGGTCCATAGTGGTACCTTCTCAGGTTCTGTTGCCTTGGGTGTGTCCAGGTCCGTCAGAAGTTCCTTCACGTCTCCCACCTGTTGTGTGTGTCAGCTAGTACCTGTCAGTGTGACCTGTTCCCTAGGCTTTTGGCATTGCCTGTTTCCACTGAGAACATTTCTTCATATTGTTTGATCAACACTTTGCAGACTTGCCATTTCTCATGAGCTCTCCGCCTTCCTCCTTCAGGTGAATTACCTTTTTTTTTTACTGTAGTCTTGCTTCATTTTGTAACTGTGTGGTATCTGGTGATGTGTGAAGGTAACTGGTAGTGTCTGGTGATGTGTGAAGGTAACTGGTGGTGTCTGGTGATGTGTGAAGGTAGCTGGTGGTGTCTGGTGATGTGTGAAGGTAGCTGGTGGTGTCTGGTGATGTGTGAAGGTAGCTGGTGGTGTCTGGTGATGTGTGAAGGTAGCTGGTGGTGTCTGGTGATGTGTGAAGGTAGCTGGTGGTGTCGGGTGATGTGTGAAGGTAGCTGGTGGTGTCTGGTGATGTGTGAAGGTAGCTGGTGGTACGCTAACTATTTAGACACAATAACACAGATATCATAACACGAACTGTGGGAGAAGAGAGTATAGAGGAGCAGTGAGTGTAGTGTCCTGCCCTGCCCTGCCCCTGCCCTGCATGTGTTATAACCCTGCATGCCCTGGTGGTCCCAGCAGAACTACGGCGAGGCTGGAGTGAGCACCACGCCCCTGGTCATGCTGCCCGGTTACTCCTCCCCCGCCTCCTCCCGTGGTTCCCACTCCACGCACTCTCACTCCAGCAGCCACTCTAATGCCGCCTTCGTCTCCGCCTCTGCCCCCGGCACGCCTGGCTCTTCCGGGCCCGTCCGGGACTCAGGACTTCAGGAGGCCATCGAGAGGGTAAGTCATTCCCTGACGTAGCAAGCATGCTTCACCCTATACACCTCTCTTTCCTACATCACAGTGTGCCCTTTATTACTAGTATGGATGTACATATATAAATTCGTGTAAAAATAACACAGTAAAAATAGGAAATAAACATGAACGCTTTCTGGTGTTTACACATCATTCTCTGAAGATATATGTAAGCACATGAAAGCGCTCAGGTTTCATCTCCTCTTTTCACTGAGATAATTTTGTATATTGGCAATTACATGTTTTACAGTAATTTCTTCCATATAATCTCGTAAGGAGACAGAAGGAAATACATAGAGACATGGGACCTGTATATTTACGCATCCTAACGAGACGTTCTGTAGCAGGTAGAGTACAGAGGAGGAAAGTCAACTTTATATAAGAGGATGCCCCTCACCCTGGTTGGTATTATTTACTCGAAGAAAAAGCAGGGACCAGCAAGCTCGAGATTCGTCTCTTTGTTCTGTTGAACAATTTGACATCAGAGTTTTAGCATTGATTTCTTCTTTTATCTTTTATCTCATTACTTTAACTCGGCGTCGGAAGAAACATTGGGAACAATACATTTTGGGCAGAGATGCAGGATTTTAAGGCAAAAATAGGGATTGTTTCTGGTTCTCAATTCCTTCAGATATATTGAGGTCAGTGCTGCTTCAAAAATTCTGTTCAGCAGTACAGTTAGATTTTTGGGTAATGTTTGTGGCTTCCCACTGAGGAGTATGGTCTCATGTGTAGTTTTTCTGACCGTCTTTGTACCTTACCTGCTGAAGAAGACCTCAGTATAAGGCTCAGACGTACAACGCTCACCTTGCTGCTTTTAATCTGCGTATGTATGAGTTCATAATTTATGTATGCATATAAACTTTACTGTTTCTATAAACTTTACTGTTGAATTTGAGGAAAATAACTCTTTGCCTTTACTAGATGTTTTAATTATTAAGGGTAATAATGATTTCAAATTTAAAATTTACAGAAAACCTACAAATAACTGTTCCTATGTACACTATTATTCTGTACACTATTATTATTCTGTTTTCTCATCAATGTTTTTGAGATCTTTGTTCATTTGTAGTCCTGAGTTCATAGATGAAGAAATATTCAAAATTTATGAAATAGGTAATGATTTGAAATACCCAAGAAACGTAATTGATAAATCTTTTAAAATTGCTAGAAATACTTCAACAAAAAATATGTTGGTTCTCCCTTACCAGGAAAACTTGGTTGATATGCCTTCTCTTCTTAAGACTTTTAATATCAAGGTTGTATTTAAAAATCTTGATACAGTAAAAAAAAATTTTGATAAAGAATTCCCTCCAAAATGCTGACGGATGTGTCTATAAGATTCCTTGTAAAATTTGCGATAAAGTTTATTACGGTCAAACTATTAAAAGTCTCGAACTTAGATTAAAACGACATAAATATAGCATTAGAACTGGACAAGATTCCAATGCTCTATTTATTCATGTGAGAGATTTTAACCATCCAATTGATTTTCAAAAAGTTGAGAAAGTTGTATCAAGCAAGTCCATGGTTGACAGGAATATAATTGAATCTTGTTTCATAAAAAGCAGTTTTGAAAATAATATGAATATTTCCTGTGGTTTATATAAATTAGATCCATTAATAATTAATAAAATTTGGGAAGAATTTAATAATACATTGGACAAATAATAAATCTTAATTTTTGAGTAGAATATTTTGTTAGTTGAATGTCGTGAAGCTGTCTAGTTGGGCCAGCGGGCCTGCTGCAGTGTTCCTCCTTTCTTATGAGTCGGATGTCGTCGCACGTCAGGTGTTGCTTTGTTGTGGGATGTGATGGTGAGGTGTGGTCTAGACCCTTTATATGCCTTCCTTTGATGTATTACTTTTATAGCTCCTTGATAATGTGAGAAGTCACGAAAGCACTTGGAATTTCACTACTCTTTCACAGTGTGTAAATATGTAAGCAAACACTATGACAAATTTATTAGAAAACGTTTCAGTCCTGGGACCTTGATGACTTCTAACATACAGAGGTTAAAAGACAGTATATATAGGCGGAGAGTGAGGTGTGAGTGACACATGGTGACCTGAGCGAGGTGTGAGTAACACATGGTGACCTGAGCAAGGTGTGAATGACGCATGGTGACCTGAAGAATGCCATATTGGGATGAGGACGGGTAGACGATGAGATCATGTGACTCCTGTGTTGCTGGGTAGGTGTGCTTTGCCTGGTTGAATATCATGTTTGCTAATGTTTTAGAAGTTTTGTAGCTTCCAGCGTTACGCTCTATGGTGTCGGTGACAGCGATTAGCGAGGCTTTTAGACAACGTTGACGTCTAAGGTATTGTTCAATGAGAACGAGTTGTGCCTCATACTAGGTCATCAAATGCCCAGTGGAGTCCCTGTGGAGGACACAGGCGTACCTTAAGTCGTCTCTGCTGCTGATATTTTGATGCTCGTTCAGGCGGACCGCAAGATCTCTGCCTGTTTCGCCTACATATTTCTTGGGACAGTATCCACAGGGATGGTGTAGACGTCTGTTGTGGAAGTTAGAGGTGTGGGGCTGAGTTTCGTAGTGAGGTCTTTGATAGACAATGTGTTCAAAGCGTAAATATGAAAATATCAATCACTTTACTTTAATAAACACAAACTTGGTGAGCAGTTGTCCTCTGTATTATGAAATGTGTTTATTACTGAACATTATCTATATTAAAATAAAACATTTTTATATCCACTCCACATAAATTAGGAACAACCAGAATGAGGAAAATTTTTAACCAGTTTGGTTAAATATTGATGTGAAGAATTTGATCACAATGATTCAATACTAAATGTCCCACCAACGTACTAATTCATAAAAGAGGTGGACACAGCAAATTAAAATCGAACTTGCTAAAAAGAAAATGAGAAAACCCGGAATCATACCTTGCACACATGCAACTATGAATTTCACGAAATTCAAAGTTGCACCAGAGGGGCCAGACTTCCCAGCCTATATGCGGCCAAACTCTTTTTCCAAAATGGCAAAAAAGTCAACTTCATTGCACGTGTGATAATTACCAATATGAATTACCATTGAATGGAAGAAAATATAACTATTTAGCTCTGCTAGAATACTGTCTTCCATTCAGTGTATACATTCCATTCAGATAGAATAATGTATTAATCCCGCTCCTGAACGTGGTAAAACAACACGTGTTATTTAGCTAAGCTCACCTGAAGACCGAGCTCCAACTACGACACACAGAAGGTCCGGTCAGACCGTGAGCCGCCAGTTGAGTAGCCCTGCCATAGAGCGCAACACTGGAAGCTACAAAACTTCTAAAACATTAGCATACATGATAATCAACCAGACAAAGCACCACCTGCCCAGCAACACAGGAGTCACATGATCTCATCGTCTACCCGTCCTCATCCCAATATGGCATTCTTCAGGTCACTATGCGTCACTCACACCTCGCTCAGGTCACCTTGTGTCACTCACACCTCACTCAGGTCACCATGCATCACTCACACCTCACTCAGGTCACCATGCGTCACTCACACCTCACTCAGGTCACCATGCGTCACTCACACCTCACTCAGGTCACCATGCATCACTCACACCTCACTCAGGTCACCATGCATCACTCACACCTCACTCAGGTCACCATGCATCACTCACACCTCACTCAGGTCACCATGCGTCACTCACACCTCACTCAGGTCATCATGCGTCACTCACACCTCACTCAGGTCATCATGCATCACTCACACCTCACTCAGGTCACCATGCATCACTCACACCTCACTCAGGTCACCATGCGTCACTCACACCTCACTCAGGTCACCATGCATCACTCACACCTCACTCAGGTCACCATGCATCACTCACACCTCACTCAGGTCACCATGCGTCACTCACACCTCACTCAGGTCATCATGCGTCACTCACACCTCACTCTTCGCCTATATATACTGTCTTTTAACCTCTGTGTGTTAGAAGTGATCAAGGTCTCAGGACCGAAACGTTTTCTAATAAATATGTCCTAGTGTTTGCTTACGTGTTTTTGTAGACCAACTTGTCGGTATTTATTACCAGGATTTATAACATATATATATACATATATATATATATATATATATATATATATATATATATATATATATATAATATATATATATATATATATATATATATATTGTGTGTGTGTGTGTGTGTGTGTCGTGCCGAATAGGCAGAACTTGCGATCTTGGCTTAAATAGCAACGCTCATCTTGCCGTATAGGACAAGTGAAAATTTGTGTATGCAATAATTTAGCCAAAATCATTCTGAACCTAACGAAAAAAAATATATTTCACTGTGCTTGTTTAGTATTAAATTATTGTAAACAAATCTAAAATATATTTAGTTAGGTTAGGCTAAAATAAATTTTTCTTGTTATAATAAGGTTAGGTAAGTTTTCTAAGATTCTTTTGGTGCAAAATTAAATTTTTTTACGTTATCATTAATGAAAAAAATATATCTTTAAACGTATAAGAGAAAATTTTAGAAAGGACTTAATTTTAAATGAGTTCTTGCTAATTGACCGGTTTTACATATTCGGCACGACACATATATATATATATATATATATATATATATATATATATAATATGCAAAACAACCACTGTGAAAGAATAGAGAAATTTCAAGCGCTTTCGTGACTACTCACATTATCAAGGAACTATGTAGTTCCTTGATAATGTGAGTAGTCACGAAAGCGCTTGGAATTTCTCTATTCTTTCAGAGTGGTTGTTTTGCATATTCTGAAATCACTTGTTTACTGTGATCTTATTGCATATATATATATATATATATATATATATATATATATATATATATATTCAACAAGTCAGCCGTCTCCCACCGAGGCAGGGTGACCCAAAAAGAAAGAAAAGGCCCCCCAAAAATGCTTTCATCACCATTCAACACTTTCACCTCATACCTAATCACTGTTTTTGCAGAGGCGCCCAGATACAACAGTTTAGAAGCATATACAAATATATATCCCTCCAAACTGCCAATATCCCAAACCCCTTCTTTAAAATGCAGGCATTGTATTTCCCATTTCCAGTACTCAAGTCCGGCTATATAAAAATAACCGGTTTCCCTGAATCCCTTCACTATATATTACCCTGCTCACACTCCAACAGCTCGTAAGGTCCCAAAAACCATTCGTCTCCATTCACTCCTATCTAACACGCTCATGCACGCTTGCTGGAAGTCCAAGCCCCTCGCCCACAAAACCTCCTTTACCCCTCCCCCCTTTCCAACCTTTTCGAGGACGACCCCTACCCCGCCTTCCTTCCCCTACAGATTTATACGCTCTCCATGTCATTCTACTTTGATCTGTTCTCTCTAAATGACCAAACCACCTCAACAACCCCTCTTCAACCCTCTGACTAATACTTTTATTAACTCCACACTCTGAATTCTTTGCATAATATATACACCACACATTGCCCTCAGTTAGGACATCTCCACTGCCTCCAACCGCCTCCACGCTGCAGCATTTACAACCCAAGTTTCACACCCATATAAGAGTGTTGGTACCACTACACATTCATGCATTCCCTTCTTTGCCTCCATAGATAACGTTTTTTGTCTCCACGGATACCTCAACGCACCACTCACCAAGTTTCCTTCAGTTCTGTGGTTAACCTCATCCTTCATAAACCCATCCGCTGACACGTCAACTCCCAAATATCTGAAAAAAATCACTTCTTCCATATTCCCTCTCTCCAATGTGATATCCATTTTTTCTTTATCTAAATCATTTGATACCCTCATCAACTTACTCTTATCTATGTTCACTTTCAACTTTCTACCTTTACACACACTCCCAAACTCATCCACTAACCTTTGCAACTTTTCTTTAGAATCTCCCATAAGAACAGTATCATCAGCAAAAAGTGACTGTGACAACTTCCATTTTGTATTTGATTCCCTATAATTTAATCCCACCTCTCTCTCCAACACTCTTGCATTTACTTCTTTTACAACCCCATCTATAAATATATTAAACAACCATGGTGACATTACACATCCCTGTCTAAGACCTACTTTTACCGGGAAGTAGTCTCCCTCTCTTCTACACACCCTAACCTGAGCCTCACTATCCTCATAAAAGCTCTTTACAGTATTTAGTAACTTTCTACCTGCTCCATACATTTGCAACATCTTCCACATTGCTCCCCTATCCACTATCATATGCCTTTTCTAAATCCATAAATGCAATAAAAACTTCCCTACCTTTCTCTAAATACTGTTCACATATATGCTTCAATGTAAACACTTGATCTACACATCCCCTTCTCTCTTTCATACATTTACTAAACAAAAATACCAACCACTCCAACACTATATCCCCCTGCTTTTAACATTTCTGTCATGATCCTGTCAGTTCCAGCTGCTTTACTCCCTTTCATTCTACGTAATGCCTCACGCACCTCCACCACACTCACATCCTGTTCTTCTTCACTCCTAAAAGATGGTATACCTCCCTGGCCAGAGAATTAAATTACCGCCTCCCTTTCTTCGTCGACATTTAAAAGTTCCTCAAAATATTCCCTCCATCTACTCAATACCTCCAGCTCCCCATCTACTAACTCCACTACTCTGTTTTTTAACTGACAAATCCATTCGTTTCCTAGGCTTTCTTAACTTGTTTATCTCACTCCAAAATTTGTTCTTGTTTTCGTCAAAATTTCTTTAGAGTACCTCTCCCACTCTATCATCTGCTCTCCTTTTGCACTCTCTCGCCACTCTCTTCACTTTTCAAAAGAAAATAATATGAATATTGTTTTTGTGTTATACAAACTGGATTCCTTTATACTTAATAAAATCTGGGAAGAATTTAGGATACATTAGACAAGTTAAATTCTTCATGTTTTGCTAGACTATAACTGTGTTTCACTTACATCATCATAAAAAGTCTTCTTGTTGATTTTTTTATTTTTACAGCTCCTTGATAATGTGATAAATCACGAAAACGCTTGGAATTCTACTATTTTTCACAGTGGTTGTTCTGCATATTGTGATATCACCTGTTTACTGTGATCTTATTTGCGTATATATATATATATATATATATATATATATATATATATATATATATATATATATATATATATATATATATATATATATATATATATATGTCGTGCCGAATAGGCAGAACTTGCGATCGTGGCTTAAATAGCAACGCTCATCTTGCCATATAGGACAAGTGAAAATTCGTGTATGCAATAATTTCGCCAAAATCATTCTGAACCTAACGAAAAAAAAATATATTTCACTGTGTTTGTTTAATATTAAATTATTGTAAACAAATCTAAAATATATTTAGTTGGGTTAGACTAAAATAAATTGTTCTTGTTATAATAAGGTTAGGTAAGTTTTCTAAGATTCTTTTGGATCAAAATTAAAAATTTCTGCATTAACATTAATGAAAAAAATATATGTTTAAACGTATAAGAGAAAATTTTAGAAAGGACTTAATTTTAAATGAGTTCTTGCTAACTGACCAGTTTTACATATTCGGCACGACATATATATATATATATATATATATATATATATATATATATATATATAATATATATATATATATATATATAATATATATATATATATAATATAAATTGAAAATATTGTTTTTAATCTTTTCTATTCATTATATAAAGGTTGATATTTTAATATAAACTTTACACGCACCCATTTTAAATGTTTATTCATTGCATCCCACTAACAGTTTAAGAGAGCTCTTGTGTTTATTTCCCTGGATATAAGTAGATGCTGTTGATACTACTGCTTCGCTTAGTGGTTATTCTTATATTTCAGCTGAAGGAGCAAGAGATGCAGAGAAGACGAGAGGAACAGTTTAGAGAACACGAGCAGGTTAGTAGTGAGAGTGTATTGTCTCTTCAGTGTCATCTTTCATTGGATAAGAATTCTTCCGCTTAAGTGAAACTTTGTAAAATATTTAGAATTTGTCTCAAGCTGACGGTTATGTTGTATGGCGGTGATGTTGCCTACAGGATGTCTGTAAAATATGGAACACAATTTTGCTAAGTTTCTTACGTTTAAGCTCGCGTTTGGTAACATTTTCAGCCGTGTACTGTTTCTCCATCCTTCAGCTGGACTTTTTTTTTAATCACTGAGAACGTTAAGTATTACTATTATCACTTAACAAGGCCTGAGGCACTGCTGACACACTAAGAATAAATTAACAGTGCGTTTATATCTGAACGTGATAACGCCGACAGTGACTAACACAAAGATACTTAAAATTTCACTGCCAAGCACCCCATTCCAAACAAGAGTCCGCACACCCCGCCCCATCAACTTGGTCACTCACATTTAATATGTGTACAATGACATCATCTTGACGCACGTACATATCCCTCATTATACAAACTTAGTGTGTTTACAGCTGTATATTTCATACAGCCATTGTTTGGATAGTTTAGGAATATAAATGATAAAGCAAAATAATGAAGATTATGTAAATAAAAAAATGAGAGGAGTTCTTAACTGGTACAAGTTTCCTCGTAAATTAGCTTTATTAAGCACATCAAATGAAACAAAAAAATGACATCTTACATCCAGGCCAGGTAGTTATGTACTAGGACATCCAGCCCAGGTAGTCATGTGCTAGGACATTCAGGCCAGGTAGTCATGTACTAGGACATCCAGGCCAGGTAGTCATGTACTAGGACATCCAGGCCAGGTAGTCATGTACTAGGACATTCAGGCCAGGTAGTCATGTACTAGGACATCCAGGCCAGGTAGTTATGTACTAGGACATCCAGGCCAGGTAGTCATGTACTAGGACATTCAGGCCAGGTAGTCATGTACTAGGACATCCAGGCCAGGTAGTTATGTACTAGGACATCCAGGCCAGGTAGTCATGTACTAGGACATCCAGGCCAGGTAGTCATGTACTAGGACATCCAGGCCAGGTAGTTATGTACTAGGACATCCAGGCCAGGTAGTTATGTACTAGGACATCCAGGCCAGGTAGTCATGTACTAGGACATTCAGGCCAGGTAGTCATGTACTAGGACATCCAGGCCAGGTAGTTATGTACTAGGACATCCAGGCCAGGTAGTCATGTACTAGGACATTCAGGCCAGGTAGTCATGTACTAGGACATCCAGGCCAGGTAGTCATGTACTAGGACATCCAGGCCAGGTAGTCATGTACTAGGGCATCCAGGCGAGGTAGTCATGTACTAGGACATCCAGGCCAGGTAGTCATGTACTAGGACATTCAGGCCAGGTAGTCATGTACTAGGACATCCAGGCCAGGTAGTCATGTACTAGGACATCCAGGCCAGGTAGTCATGTACTAGGACATCCAGGCCAGGTAGTCATGTACTAGGGCATCCAGGCGAGGTAGTCATGTACTAGGACATCCAGGCCAGGTAGTCATGTACTAGGACATTCAGGCCAGGTAGTCATGTACTAGGACATCCAGGCCAGGTAGTCATGTACTAGGACATCCAGGCCAGGTAGTCATGTACTAGGACATCCAGGCCAGGTAGTCATGTACTAGGACATCCAGGCCAGGTAGTCATGTAATAGGACATCCAGGCCAGGTAGTCATGTACTAGGACATCCAGGCCAGGTAGTCATGTACTAGGAAATCCAGGCCAGGTAGTCATGTACTAGGACATCCAGGCCAGGTAGTCATGTACTAGGACATCCAGGCCAGGTAGTCATGTACTAGGACATCCAGGCCAGGTAGTCATGTACTAGGACATCCAGGCCAGGTAGTCATGTACTAGGACATCCAGGCCAGGTAGTCATGTACTAGGACATCCAGGCCAGGTAGTCATGTACTAGGACATCCAGGCCAGGTAGTCATGTACTAGGAAATCCAGGCCAGGTAGTCATGTAATAGGACATCCAGGCCAGGTAGTCATATACTTGGATGTGCATAGTTAGTGTCTAGGTGTGAGTGTGTGAGTGTTATTAACTGTTGTATCAACCAGATCACTGTTCTCTCTGCTCTCAGTCACCCGTCTTCATTGTTTAAAATATATAACCACTCGCCTGTATGTGGTTGCAAGGGTTGACTCACAGCTCTTGGCTCTGCCTCTTCGCCCGTCTGGCTTCGATAGCTTTATTGCACCTCTTCTTAAAGCTACATATTAATCTTCTCTCTACCATTTCACTCTCCAGTTCGTTTCACTTCCATCTTCAGTTGCACCTCTCTTAAGAATATTAATCTTCTGTCATTCCACTCTCCGTTCGTTCACTTCATTCTCTCCAGTTTGTTCCACTTCCTGACTAAAGTTGAAGAAATAATTCCTAACATCCCTATGACTCATCTGAATTTTTATGTTCCAACTATAACTTCGTTTTCTTGTTTCCCATCTCTTAACATTCTCTCCCTGTTTATTTTTTCAATTTTTTCTCAGTATTTTGAACGTTATCATATTCCGTCTGCTTTCTGTCCTCCATTGTCATCAGGTTGAGTCCCCGGCTTAACGTCTCCTCATAGGACATACCCCTTAGCTCCGGGAATATTCTTGTTGCAAACCTCTAAACTTGACCACGTGTGAGGTTAGTTTCTTGATATACTTGACCACGTGTGTGTTCAATTGCTTGATATACTTGACCACGTGTGTGTTCAATTTCTTGATATACTTGACCACGTGTGTGTTCAATTTCTTGATATACTTGACCACGTGTGTGTTCCATACTGGTGCTGGATACTCCAATATGGACCTGACGTACACGCAGTGTTCAGCGTCATGAATGATTTCTTATTTAGATGTCTAAAAGCTAGTGTTAGGTTAGCCAGGTGAACATTTGCTGCAGCAGTTATCAGGTTGATGTTTGCCTCAAGTGATATACTTGGTATGATATTAACTCCAAGGTGAGGTTTGCAGTATGTACTCAACTAATTGTGGTTGCAGGGGTCGAGACTCAGCTCCTGGTCCCGCCTCTTCACTGAACGCTACTAGGTCCTCTCTCTCCCTGCTGCATGAGCTTTATCATACCTCGTCTTAAAGCTATGTATGGTTCCTGCCTCCACTACATCACTTGCTAGACTATTCTACTTCCTGACAACTCTTTGACTGAAGAAATACTTCCTAACATCCCTTTGACTCGTCTGAATCTCCAGCTTCCAATTGTGGCCCCTTGTTTCTGTGTCCCCTCTCTGGAACATCCTGTCTCTGTCCACTTTTTCTATTCCACGCAGTATTTTGTATGTCGTTATCATGTCTCCTCAAACCCTTCTGTCCTCCAGTGTCGTCAGGCCGATTTCCCTCGACCTTTCTTTGAAGGACATTCCCCTGAGCTCCGGAACTAACCTTGTTGCAAACCTTTGCACTTTCTCTAATTTCTTGACGTGCTTGACCCGGTGTGGGTTCCAAACTGGTGCTGTATACTCCAGTATGGGCCTGACGTACACAGTGTACAGTGTCTTGAATGATTCCTTACTAAGGTGTCGGAACGCTATTCTCAGGTTTGCCAGGCGCCCATATGCTGCAGCAGTTATCTGGTTGATGTGTGGTTCCGGAGACATGCTCGGTGTTATGCTCACCCCAAGATCTTTCTCCTTGATTGAGGTTTGCAGTCTTTGGCCAACTAACTTCTATTTTGTTTGCGGTCTTCTTTGCCCTTCCCCAGTCTTCATGACTTTGCATTTGGCGGGGTTGATTTCGAGAAGCCAGTTGCTGGACCACGTGTTCAGTCTGTCCAGGTCTCTTTGTAGTCCTGCCTGATCTTCATCAGATTTAATTCTCATCATTGTATGTATGTACATACGAATGAATGTACGTTTGTTTGTATGTATGCATATATATATATGAATGTACGTTTGTATGTGTTATGTACTCACCTATGTGTGTGTGTGTTTGTCGTTCCTTGTGCGTAATGTTTTGGTCCATGTTGAGTTCATGAACTTCGTGTGTGTGTGCTCACCTACTTTTACTCACCTATTTGTGGTTGCAGGGGTCGATTCATAGCTCCTGGCCCCTCCTCTTCACTGATTGCTACTGGGTCCT
Organism: Cherax quadricarinatus; assembly: GCF_026875155.1. Classification (NCBI taxonomy): domain Eukaryota; kingdom Metazoa; phylum Arthropoda; class Malacostraca; order Decapoda; family Parastacidae; genus Cherax; species Cherax quadricarinatus. The sequence goes on from NC_069444.1 coordinate 35,561,892, forward strand.
CTCTCTCCCTGCTCCATGAGCTTTATCAAACCTCGCCTCCTCTACATCACTCATTAGGCTATTCCAATGCCTGACAACTCAATGACTGAAGAAATACTTCCTAACATTCCTTTGACTCATCTGAGTCTTCAATTTCCAATTGTGACCCCTTGTTTCTGTGTCCCTTCTCTGGAACATCCTGTCTTTGTCTACCTTGTCAATTCCTCGCATTAATGTATATGTTATTATCATGTCTCCCCTGACCCTCCTGTCCTCCAATGTCGTCAGATGTGTGTGTGTCTGTGTATACTCACCTAGTTGTACTCACCTAGTTGAGGTTGCGGGGGTCGAGTCCGAGCTCCTGGCCCCGCCTCTTCACTGATCGCTACTAGGTCATTCTCCCTGAACCGTGAGCTTTATCATACCTCTGCTTAAAGCTATGTATGGATCCTGCCTTCACTACATCGCTTCCCAAACTATTCCACTTACTGACTACTCTGTGGCTGAAGAAATACTGTGTGTGTGTGTGTGTGTGTGTGTGTGTGTGTGTGCGCACACACGCTTAGTGTCGTCAGGTCAATTTCCCTTAACCTTTCTTCATAGGACAATCCCCTTAGCTCTGGGGCTAGTCTTGTTGCAAACCTTTATGTGTGTGTCCTTCCCTGTGCGTTAGCCTCGTGTGTGTGTGTCCTCCCCTGTACGTAAGCCGCGCGTGTGTGTGTGTGTGTGTCCTCCCCTGTACGTGAATCTAGTGTGTGTGTCCTCCCCTGTACGTGAACCTCGTGTGTGTGTGTGTGTGTGTGTGTGTGTGTGTGTGTGTGTGTGTCCTCTCCTGTACGTGAACCTCGTGTGTGTGTCCTCCCCTGTTCGTGAACCTCGTGTGTGTGTGTGTATGTTTTATGTCCTCGACCTTGTAAGGTTGGCCTGGTCAGGGTCACAGTTATATCCGTTCAGTCACGTCAATAATAGCAGCAGCAGCTCCCTCACGTTCTCTTTCATTCACGTCTCACTGTGTACATCAGTTTTCTATGATGCCACAACGGTAGAGGACGAGCTCCATTTAGCGGTAGCTCAAGCAGACTATTTTTCCTCTATTACCCTGGCGATGACGACCACACTGAGAAACCTTGATCTGCATTATGGTAATATAAACATTGATTTATCTTAAGTGTAGAGAATAAAAAGGGTGATTATATTCATAATTATGAAAGTGGTAAGAGGAGAGGGTGTAAAGGAAGGTTGTGGTATAGTTGACAAGGCCAGCGTCTAACCTTGACAGTGGCCAGGGTGAAGCCGTCAGTCTCAAGGCTGTACCCCCTCTCCCCTCCACACACACCTTACTGAAGCTCATTTTAAGTGTACTACTCTCTATTATTTGCAACACCACAGCTTGGTGAAGGTCACTTCACGTGTACTATTCAACACTTGCAACACCACAGCTTGGTGAAGGTCACTTCACGTGTACTATTCAACACTTGCAACACCACAGCTTGGTGAAGGTCACTTCACGTGTACTATTCAACACTTGCAACACCACAGCTTGGTGAAGGTCACTTCACGTGTACTATTCAACACTTGCAACACCACAGCTTGGTGAAGGTCACTTCACGTGTACTATTCAACACTTGCAACACCACAGCTTGGTGAAGGTCACTTCACGTGTACTATTCAACACTTGCAACACCACAGCTTGGTAAAGGTCACTTTACGTGTACTATTCAACACTTGCAACACCACAGCTTGGTGAAGGTCACTTCACGTGTACTATTCAACACTTGCAACACCACAGCTTGGTGAAGGTCACTTCACGTGTACTATTCAACACTTGCAACACCACAGCTTGGTAAAGGTCACTTCACGTGTACTATTCAACACTTGCAACACCACAGCTTGGTAAAGGTCACTTTACGTGTACTATTCAACACTTGCAACACCACAGCTTGGTGAAGGTCACTTCACGTGTACTATTCAACACTTGCAACACCACAGCTTGGTAAAGGTCACTTTACGTGTACTATTCAACACTTGCAACACCACAGCTTGGTGAAGGTCACTTCACGTGTACTATTCAACACTTGCAACACCACAGCTTGGTGAAGGTCACTTCACGTGTACTATTCAACACTTGCAACACCACAGCTTGGTAAAGGTCACTTCACGTGTACTATTCAACACTTGCAACACCACAGCTTGGTAAAGGTCACTTTACGTGTACTATTCAACACTTGCAACACCACAGCTTGGTGAAGGTCACTTCACGTGTACTATTCAACACTTGCAACACCACAGCTTGGTAAAGGTCACTTTACGTGTACTATTCAACACTTGCAACACCACAGCTTGGTGAAGGTCACTTCACGTGTACTATTCAACACTTGCAACACCACAGCTTGGTGAAGGTCACTTCACGTGTACTATTCAACACTTGCAACACCACAGCTTGGTAAAGGTCACTTTACGTGTACTATTCAACACTTGCAACACCACAGCTTGGTGAAGGTCACTTCACGTGTACTATTCAACACTTGCAACACCACAGCTTGGTGAAGGTCACTTCACGTGTACTATTCAACACTTGCAACACCACAGGTTTAAGAATAAAGTTGTTATAGTTTGCAAAGTGTCAACTATAATTATAATTTTACTCAACTAGGTAAGTACACGCTTCATCTAAATGACATTCCTGTGAGCAGTTTAACGTTTTATTTCTACACTTGCACCTGGGGTTTCCCCAGTGACTTCTTGCTTATCTAGTGTCCTAGACTATTGCTGCTAGCACCCGCAGGCCTGCCTAATCAAACGCCAGTAATATTTCTTATATTTGCTGGTAGTAGCTAGTTGAAGAGTCTTGGACCGTGTATCATGAGAGTTATCGGACTGTGTTTATGGCACCACTACAACTCTTCATTGTGTCTGCACTTTTTCTCTTATCTTTGCCTGGTTGGTTATTTAAGAGTGCAGTAAATGATCCCTTTATACTTTCTAGCTTCGACATCTCGCTTGTTTTAAGTGTAGATATGAATATTCTGAGCAGGTGTGTACAAGTGTTTTGACCACCACCATCACTGCCGTGCGGGCTCGAAACAGCGTATGCGGTCAGTGGCCCCATTAAACCCAACAACACCATCACTGCCGTGGCTTCTCTTGTTGTTAAAGTCTTCGTAATCCAGTCTATCAGGTTCCTGAGCCTGTTCATTTTTTTGTGGGTTAGGTCATCTGAGAATATTTGTTTACGTGTTTCCTCTATTCTATGACAAGATTTAACACTTTTGTATCTCTTTTCAGCTCTTCGTTATATCAGTATTTTCTGAAAGAGCTGTAATTTGTCACCATTGAACATAATGTGGCTTCCCTTACTGCACACGAACATTGTGTTGACATGTCTGTGGCTAGTCTGCTGTGAGACGCAACACAGGTGTCAATATAGTATCTTGTTCCACTAAACTTTATGCTTTGCTAAGTCTGGATTCTATATTCATTTCAACGCTATGTGATCTGTTCAGGGTGTGGTGCCTACGTTGAAGTGCGTGTTGCTAGCACCAACAGCTTAGTTGTCGTTGATAAAAAAAGTGCTATTTGGAAACTATTACGATTAAGTTTTGTTTGCGTAGCAGACTTTATCAAGTTTGATCGGACTTACCAAAACTTGCTGCACAGGCGAAACGTCGTCTTCATAAAGTTTCCAAAAGATATGCGTCGGTATTCTCATACCAACTGCTAGCACCAACGGTCTGATGGATTCAGCTGGAGCTACTGTTACATGGGAATTACAGTCTCAGGATAGCCTGACACCTAAAAAAAAAATAACGTTTTAATAAAGACATTTCCAGTATCACAGATCAGGTAACAAAGTTATTTATTTGATAGAAAATGAAAATGAAAGAAGGGATGAAATTTATCCTAACTTAAATCTAAGCACACATACGTTTATATATATATATATATATATATATATATATATAATATATATATATATATAATACAAGTAATTTGCAAGAGCAGGCGAAATATACAAACCCTGATCTCAGGCTGAAGGAGACTCGAACCTACGAACCTTAGAACAAGGTACGCAGTGCTATACCAAACTCACCACACTGGACCAATACCTTGGAGTCCAGCTTGCCCTAGACTTTGATCCAAGGCAGCCAGCTGGCTGCCTTGGATCAAAGTCTAGCGCAAGAGACAATGACTCTGGCTTCCGACCAGTTTGCCAAGTAATTGCAGTCTCTAAGGTGGCTGAAAATCTCATTTAATTCCTGGGCAGTCCCTATTGAATATTTGTGTTATGATATCCTAACATCTAAAGGTTTGCCAGTCTGTCCCACATAAGATAGGTTTCACCCATTATAACCAATTCTGTACAAACCAACAACACATTGTTGAGGAGAATTATTAATCAAGATGCATTTAACAGTCCGTAAATCCTTAAAAAACTATTTGTTTGTTAAATCCTTTTAGGGTATTTGGCAGGACAACTATATTCTTATTGTATGGGAGAACCAGCACATTCTTGATCTGTGGTGTGTGCTCATACATCCACTCTTATTCCAACCATGAGACAAAAGTAAAAAGGAAAGGAGTGTCTTACTCACCATATTTCTGAGAGCTTACCGATTATGCAGCCTTGAATTTCTTGATGAAATTAGGAAAATATTTGATATTGCCACGAAACTCTGGTACCCTAAGGAGTTCGTGGAAATAGCATTGCTGGCAGCTAGAAAACCTCGGCATAGGACTTAATCTAAGATAACACCTATGTATATATATATATATATATATGTGTGTGTGTGTGTACTCACCTATTTGTACTCACCTATTTGTGGTTGCAGGGGTCGAGTCCTAGCTCCTGGCCCCGCCTCTTCACCGGTTGCTACTAGACCCTCTCTCTCCCCGCTCCATGAGCTTTATCAAACCTCGTCTTAAAACTGTGTATGGTTCCTGCCTCCACTACGTCATTTTCTAGGCTATTCCACTGCCTTACAACTCTATGACTGAAGAAATACTTCCTACTATCTCTCTGACTCATTTGTGTCTTCAACTTCCAATTGTGGCCTCTTGTTTCTGTGTCCCCTCCCTGGAACATCCTGTCCTTGTCCACCTTGTCTATTCCACGCAGTATTTTATATGTCGTTATCATGTCTCCCCTGACCCTCCTGTCCTCCAGTGTCGTCAGGCCGATTTCCCTTAATCTTTCTTCATAGGACATTCCCCTTAGCTCTGGGAACTAACCTTGTTGCAAACCTTTGTACTTTCTCTAGTTTCTTGACGTGCTTTATCAAGTGCGGGTTCCAAACAGGTGCTGCATACTCCAGTATGGGCCTGACATACACGGTGTACAGTGTCTTGAATGATTCCTTACTAAGGTGTCGGAATGCTGTTCTCAGGTTTGCCAGGCGCCCATATGCTGCAGCAGTTATCTGATTGATGTGTGCTTCCGGAGACATGCTCGGTGTTATACTCACCCCAAGATCTTTCTCCTTGAGTGAGGTTTGCAGTCTTTGGCCACCTAGCCTATACTCTGTCTGTGGTCTTCTGTGCCCTTCCCCTATCTTCATGACTTTGCATTTGGCAGGATTAAATTCGAGAAGCCATTTGCTGGACCAGGTGTCCAGTCTGTCCAGGTCTCTTTGAAGTCCTGCCTGTGTGTGTGTGTGTGTGTGTGTGTGCGTGTGTGTGTGTGCGTGTGTGTGTGTGTGCAATAAAATGACAGTAAACAGGTGATATCACAATATACAGAACAGCCACTGTGAAAGAATTGCGAAATTGCAAGCGTTTTTGTGACTTCTCACGTTATCAAGACAATTGGAATTTCGCTATTCTTTCACAGTGGTTGTTCTGCATATTGTGATATCACCTGTTTACTGTCATTTTATTGCATATATATATATATATATATATATATATATATATATTATATATATATATATATATATATATATTATTATATATATATATATATATATATATATGCATGCACACTATAAACACACACACACACACACACACATACACACACACACACACACACACACGTATATACAGACATATAGTTGAGGAGGGAGGGATGGCAACTTTGCTGGTGTGTCAGGGTCGCCCCGCATCCCGACCTACAAACTGTACTAGCAGGTCGCTGCAAGGTCGTGGCAGGTTCCTGGGGTGGCAAAGCTGCTGGGAGACCAGATGGCACTCCCCCTGCAGAAGGAAAGGGAGGGGGGCGACCCACTGCCTGACTAAACTTAGTGGCACAGGGTCAGTGGCCTTGGGTAATGCTGCCAAACTACACTCTCCCCCTTCATTCTTACCTGACTTCCCCCTCTCTCCCCCATCGCTCCTCCCCTCACTGCTACACCTCACCACTCTCCCTCACTCGTTTATGTTGAAAATATAAAATATCGACAGGTTGGACGTGAATGGTATACAATACCGACAAGATGAAAGTTACACACATATGCAACATCTGGGCATCTTTAGTTTAGACGTTTCGCCACCCAGTGGCTCTATCATTACAAATTCTAGGACATAATTTGAAGACAGTAGAACTATTTGCACAATATGAGGTAATCAATCCCTTAGCCTTGAAGTTGGTGTGAAAAGCACCGTAGTCGTGAGGAATCTGGAGCACAGGCAAAAAAGCTGGCGCTTGTATACTGGCGCCAGGTGGAAAGGGGACGGGTAGCAGACGAAGGCATTGTCATTGGTAGGCGGGATTTCCCAGTGGAAGTAGGTCATGCCCGAGGAACGGGTTAGAAGTGAAGAAGGTTGAGGAGATGTCCTCTGAACCAAGATTCCATGGTGTTGCAGTTGCATGTACAACTTGTCAGACACTGCATATCAAGGAATCTTGGTTCAGAGGACATCTCCACAGCCTTCTTCACTTCTACTGGTCCGTTCCTTGGATATGACCTACTTCCAGTGGGAAATCCCGCCTACCAATGACAATGCCTTCGTTTGCTAACCATCCCCTTTTCACCTGACGCCAGTATATAAGCGCCAGCCTTCTTGTCTGTGCTCCAGATTCTTCACGACTACGATGCTCTTCACATCAACTCCAAGGCTGAGGGATTATTTACCTCATCTTTTGTATATAGTTCTACTGTCTTCAAATTGTCCTAGAATTTGTATTGATAAAGCCGCTGGATGGCAAAACGTCTACATTATTGAAACCCACCTGTTGCATGTGTGTCTGTCTGGATTGAATCCCAAATGATTACATTTGTCTAAGATTTCGTGGAGGAATTCTTCATTGGTGTATTGAGACTTTACAGAAGAAAAGCGAACGCACATGTCGACACAGATAGGCACATGAGGTGCCCAGTTGACACATGGAACAGTCTTTGAGCTGTTACAAGCCTCATCCAGACACCAGGTAATACTTCATACTAAATGTTCAAGTTCCTGGTTGGTTGCAAACACGATAACTCTGACGACTCAGGTCTCTTGTAATGAGGAAATACTGATTTTCTGGAGCTACCATAGTTTCCTGTCTGTCACTGAAATGTTCCAATTCTCATAGGGAGTTGGATCCTTTCGTGATGTTTCTATGAACGGTGGAGTTAACGTTTCAGAGTCATTGTGACTAATGGTACAACGGACTTCAACATGTAGGTAGTTGACACGCAGCGTCTACAACAACATGTGCATGGCTCCCCATGGTAGCCAAACCACATGTCTGTATTTTGTTGTTCACTTTAGCTTCGTGTTGTCACACACAGATAACGACTATGTTAAGACTACTCAAGCCACAGTAATATATTATGATGACTTTCAAAGTGTTACTGTCACTTCACGTTGCAGTATAATATTTCCAGGTTGATAATATGTTCACTCGTACAACACTGTATGCGACTTATGTCATTTTATTGAGAGAGAAAAAATTGTCTCTGAAGAAGTCTACTGTGTACGCGAAACGTTTCGGAATAAAGACACGTAACTGTTGCACACATGTCTTATCAACTTGTCGGTATTGTATACCATTATCAGGTTCTCAGTAAAATGCTATATACCGCATATTGTCTTATGAATATACTCGTCAGTATATAGTATCATACCATTGAGACAGATTCAGATTGCTAATCCCAGGAGAGTTAATATGCCAGGATTACCCCAGAAAGTTGGTAACCCAGGATAACCCCAGAAAGTTGGTAACCCAGGATAACCCCAGAAAGTTGGTAACCCAGGATAACCCCAGAAAGTTGGTAACCCAGGATAACCCCAGAAAGTTGATAACCCAGGATTACCCCAGAAAGTTGGTAACCCAGGATTACCCCAGAAAGTTGGTAACCCAGGATTACCCCAGAAAGTTGGTAACCCAGGATTACCCCAGAAAGTTGATAACCCAGGATAACCCGAAAAGTTGGTAACCCAGGATTACCCCAGAAAGTTGATAACCCAGGATTACCCCAGAAAGTTGGTAACCCAGGATTACCCCAGAAAGTTGATAACCCAGGATAACCCCAGAAAGTTGGTAACCCAGGATTACCCCAGAAAGTTGGTAACCCAGGATAACCCCAGAAAGTTGATAACCCAGGATAACCCCAGAAAGTTGGTAACCCAGGATAACCCCAGAAAGTTGATAACCCACGATAACCCAAGAAAGTTGGTAACCCAGGATTACCCCAGAAAGTTGATAACCCAGGATAACCCCAGAAAGTTGGTAACCCAGGATTACCCCAGAAAGTTGATAACCCAGGATAACCCCTGAAAGTTGGTAACCCATGATAACCCCAGAAAGTTGATAACCCAGGATAACCCCAGAAAGTTGATAACCCAGGATAACCCCAGAAAGTTGGTAACCCAGGATAACCCCAAAAAGTTGGTAACCCAGGATAACCCCAGAAAGTTGGTAACCCAGGATAACCCCAGAAAGTTGATAACCCAGGATAACCACAGAAAGTTGATAACCCAGGATAACCCCAGAAAGTTGATAACCCAGGATAACCCCAGAAAGTTGATAACCCAGGATAACCCCAGAAAGTTGATAACCCAGGATAACCCCAGAAAGTTGATAACCCTGGATAACCACAGAAAGTTGGTAACCCAGGATAACCCCAGAAAGTTGATAACCCAGGATAACCCCAGAAATTTGGTAACCCAGGATAACCCCAGAAAGTTGGTAACCCAGGATAACCCCAGAAAGTTGGTAACCCAGGATAACTCCAGAAAGTTGGTAACCCAGGGTAACCCCAGAAAGTTGGTAACCCAGGATAACCCCAGAAAGTTGGTAACCCAGGATATCCCCAGAAAGTTGGTAACCCAGGATAGCCCCAGAAAGTTGGTAACCCAGGATAACCCCAGAAAGTTGGTAACCCAAGGTAACCCCAGAAAGTTGGTAACCTAGGATAACCCCAGAAAGTTGGTAACCCAGGATAGCCCCAGAAAGTTGGTAGCCCAGGGTAACCCCAGAAAGTTGGTAACCCAGGATAGCCCCAGAAAGTTGGTAACCCAGGATATCCCCAGAAAGTTGGTAACCCAGGATAGCCCCAGAAAGTTGGTAACCCAGGATAACCCCAGAAAGTTGGTAACCCAGGATAACCCCAGAAAGTTGGTAACCCAGGATAACCACAGAAAGTTGGTAACCCAGGGTAACTCCAGAAAGTTGGTAACCCAGGATAGCCCCAGAAAGTTGGTAACCCAGGATAGCCCCAGAAAGTTGGTAACCCAGGATAGCCCCAGAAAGTTGGTAACCCAGGATAACCACAGAAAGTTGATAATCCAGGATAACCCCAGAAAGTTGGTAACCCAGGATAGCCCCAGAAAGTTGGTAACCCAGGGTAACCCCAGAAAGTTGGTAACCCAGGTTAGTCCCAGAAAGTTGGTAACCCAGGATAACCCCAGAAAGTTGGTAACCCAGGATAACCCCAGAAAGTTGGTAACCCAGGATAACCCCAGTAAGTTGGTAACCCAGGATAACCCCAGAAAGTTGGTAACCCAGGATAACCCCAGAAAGTTGGTAACCCAGGATAACTCCAGAAAGTTGGTAACCCAGGATAGCCCCAGAAAGTTGGTAACCCAGGATAACCCCAGAAAGTTGGTAACCCAAGATAACCCCAGAAAGTTGGTAACCCAGGATAGCCCCAGAAAGTTGGTAACCCAGGATAACCCCAGAAAGTTGATAACCCAGGATAACCCCAGAAAATTGGTAACCCAGAATAACCCCAGAAAGTTGGTAATCCAGGATATCCCCAGAAAGTTGGTAACCCAGGGTAACCCCAGAAAGTTGGTAACACAGGATAGCCCCAGAAAGTTGGTAATCCAGGATAGCCTCAGAAAGTTGATAAGCCAGGATAGCCCCAGAAAGTTGGTAACCCAGGATAACCCCAAAAAGTTGGTAACCCAGGATAACCCCAGAAAGTTGGTAACCCAGGATAGCCCCAGAAAGTTGGTAACCCAGGATAACCCCAAAAAGTTGGTAACTCAGGATAGCCCCAGAAAGTTGGTAACCCAGGATAACCCCAAAAAGTTGGTAACCCAGGATAGCCCCAGAAAGTTGGTAACCCAGGATAGCCCCAGAAAGTTGGTAACCCAGGATAGCCCCGGAAAGTTTGTAACCCAGGATAACCCCAGAAAGTTGGTAACCCAGGATAACCCCAGAAAGTTGGTAACCCAGGATAACCCCAGAAAGTTGGTAACCCAGGATAACTCCAGAAGTTGGTAATGCAGGATAACCCCAGAAAGTTAGTAACCCAGGATAACCCCAGAAAGTTGGTAACCCAGGATAACCCCAGAAAGTTGGTAACCCAGGATAACCCCAGAAAGTTGGTAACCCAGGATAACCCCAGAAAGTTGGTAACCCAGGATAACCCCAGAAAGTTGATAACCCAGGATAACCCCAGAAAGTTGGTAACCCAGGATAACCCCAGAAAGTTGGTAACCCAGGATAACCCCAGAAAATTGGTAACCCAGGATAACCCCAGAAAGTTGATAACCCAGGATAACCCCAGAAAGTTGGTAACCCAGGATAACCCCTGAAAGTTGGTAACCCAGGATAACCCCAGAAAGTTGGTAACCCAGGATAACCCCAGAAAGTTGGTAACCTAGGATAACCCCAGAAAGTTGATAACCCAGGATAACCCCAGAAAGTTGGTAACCCAGGATAACCCCAGAAAGTTGGTAACCCAGGATAACCCCAGAAAATTTGTAATCCAGGATAACCCCAGAAAGTTGGTAACCCAGGATAACCCCAGAAAGTTGGTAACCCAGGATAACCCCAGAAAGTTGGTAACCCGGGATAACCCCAGAAAGTTGGTAACCCAGGATAACCCCAGAAAGTTGGTAACCCAGGATAGCCCCAGAAAGTTGATAACCCAGGATAACCCCAGAAAGTTGGTAACCCAGGATAACCCCAGAAAGTTGGTAACCCAGGATAACCCCAGAAAGTTGGTAACCCAGGATAACCCCAGTAAGTTGATAACCCAGGATAACCCCAGAAAGTTGGTAACCCAAGGTAACCCCAGAAAGTTGATAACCCAGGATAACCGTCCATCCAAACAAGCCAAGCAGTGCGGCTTACTTGCGTTGGGATCCTTAGTGGGTTGTCTGCCAGTGTATGTTATAATAGGGTATGTCACGCCAGTGTATGTTATAATAGTGTATATCACGCCAGTGTATGTTATAATAGTGTATGTCACGCCAGTGTATGTTATAATAGGGTATGTCACGCGAATGTATGTTATAATAGGGTATGTCACGCCAATGTATAATACGATATGTTACACCAGGGCATGTCACACCAAGGTATGCCACACCAGGGATGTCACAGCAGGGTGTATCATGCTGACGTATATCACACCAAGCTATGATATACTGGGGTATGTCACACCAGGGTATGTTATACTAGGGTATGTCACACCAGGGTATGTCACATTGGGTATGTTATGTTAGGGTATGTGACACCAGGGTATATTATATTGGGATATGTCACACCAGGGAATGTTATACTAGGCACGTTGCATGAGAGTATGTCACACCAGGGTACGTTATACTAGGGTATGTAACATCAGGGTATGTCACACGCGGGCATGTTATACTAGGGTGTCACACCAGGTTATGTTATACTGGGGTATGTTATACTGGGATATATCACATCAGGGTATGTCACACCTGGGTTGGTGGGGGTGGAAGGAGGGCTGTGGTGACGTGATGGAGGGGTGATGACGTGAAGGAGAGGTGGTGACGTGAAGGAGAGGTGGTGACGTGAAGGAGAGATGGTGACGTGAGGGAGGCTTGTGGGGGTGAGGGAGGGGATGGTGGTGTTTTGGTGGGGGTGTCAGGGCTACGGAGGTGGTGGGGCTGGTAACACCTGGTCTTATTCACCTGACAATGCCAAGGTCACCTCAGCTGGGTCCATTTTCCTGGTGGGGGAGGACCCTCTTACTTCCCTTCTACACTAGTTTTCTAGCATGTTCCTCTAGTCATTTTCAGGCAGGTAATATGTTAGCTTGGTCTGGTAATGTGTGTTGCTAGTACTGGATGTGTGCACTAGACGGTTGAAGGGGCACTGGGACGGGTGGGTACTCCCCCGTGACGTCACGTGGGTACGGTGATTGGCCTTGGCAGAAACATGGCGGTTGAGAGGCCAGTGAACTATTGATTCCGTCTGGCACGACCTTGTAGTGGCTCCCCCCTTCGTACCTCCCTCCCTCCGACACTCGTTTTCTGTGGTGGCAGCGAGGTAGGTAGGAGAGACTGAACCAACATAACATCAGCCAGTGAAGCGTCCATCCACCATAGATTAAGTAAATTATTTAGGTACAGGTACACATAAGTACAATTATGATACATAGTAACATATGTGTAAATTACCTAGGATAAATAAAAATCGTCAAAGTTGCTTATTTTCATTGTAGTCCTTGCTTATTTCCCTGTGGACCTTGCTTATTTCCATTGGGGTCTTTACCTGTTTCTATCGGGGTCGTGCAGTCATCAGACGATGAGAGAGGATGGAGCAGACACATCAATATAACTGTACTTATATCTCAACACAGTGATGCATGTATGTCAGGAGAACTGATGGTGAATAATATAGTAAAAATAAATGCCAGGTTGAAGTTCCTCTATAGACAGACACAGTGTCTACCTGCTCAACCAGGCACTATGTATCGTGTAGACAGTTCTTGGTCTCCATGGTACTCTGCTCGAATGACAACAAAACCTAAAAACAGAATGCAAATTTCTCAAAACAAGATGGTTAGATTAATCCTGGACCTGGGTCCAGGAGAACATGTACTCCAGAATGAATCACAATAGCTGGATAAGTTTAATGTAGAATATAGTAAGGCAATAAGAAGCCGCCGTGGCCTGATCGCTAAGGCTCTCGCTTCACACGGTGAGGGTCTGCATTCGATTCCCAGCTCGGGTAGAAACATTGGGCGTGTTTCTTGACACCGGTTGTCCGTGTTAAACCATCAGTAAATAGGGATCTGGGAGTTAGTCGACTGGTGTGGGTCGCATCCTGGGACAAGGACCTAATTTGCCCGAAATGCTCTGCATAACATGTGGTTTTCTATATAGTAGTATGTTATTGATGTCAGCTATGACTGTATACCTTGTACATGTACTTGTAGTAAATTAAGATATTATATTATATTACCTGGCTACCTTCAAGGGAGAGCCGGACAGATACCTAAAGTCAGTACCCGATCAGCTGGGCTGTGGTTCGTATGTTGGACTACGTGCTCCCAGCAGCAACAGCCTGGTTGATCAGGCCCTGATCCATCGGGAAGCCTGGTCAAGGACTGGGCCGCGAGGACGTTAAACCCCCCCCCCCCCCGAACACCCTCCACGGAGGTAGTGAAGACCCATCCATGTAGACAAGAGTGCTAACGAGCAGTGTCCGGAACGTTTTGCGGAAACTTTGTCAAAGAATAAAAGTTAGTATAGTCCTGGGAAAAGTGAAGACGGTTTTTGTAGCGGCAGGAGTAGCTGGCCAGACCTCAGACACCTGTTACACTGTGCAGGAAGAGTGGAATGGGTCGCCTGATCGAGTTAGGGAAGACAGGTAGCCATTACTAGCCGTGGCAACAAGAGTAATAGCATAGTTACTAGCAGTAGTAGCAGCATAGGTACTAGCAGTAGCAACAATAGTAGCAGCATAGGTGCTAGCAGCAGCAACACTAGTAGTAGCATAGGTGCTAGCATAGCAATACTAATAGCATAGGTGCTAGCATAGCAATACTAGTAGCATAGGTGCTGGCAGCAGCAACGCTATAGTAGCATAGGTGCTAGCAGTAGCAAACACTAGTAGTATGGGTGCTAGCAGTAGCAACACTAGTAGTAGCATAGGAGCTAGCAGTAGCAACACTAGTAGTAGCATAGGTGCTAGCAGCAGCAACACTAGTAGTAGCATAGGTGCAAGCAGTAGCAACGAAGTCTGAAGACCTATTTTTTGTATCATATAAGTTTGGAAATTAAGATAAGATTTGTTCGGATTTTTAACTCAGGGGAGGGTTAGCAATCCAGGATAACCCAGGGGAGGGTTAGCCACCCAGGATAACCCAGGGAAGGGTTAGCCACCCAGGATAACCCAAGAAAGTTAGTGCGTCATCGAGGACTGTCTTATATCCATTGTGGTTTTTCAGTCTTGTCCCCCAGGATGCCACCCACACTAGTCTGACATCCAGGTACATATTTACTGCTAGGGACATGGACAGCAGGAGTAGGGAAACACGCCCAGTATTTCCACCTGTGTTGGGAATCGAACCACGGACACTCAGTATGTGAAGCGAGAGCGTTGCCAACCAAGCGTTCTTGTAATATCACATAGCACTAGTGGCTCTAGTAAGCTGAATCAGCGTCCTCCCAATACTGTGTGTACATGCAGTTTGTCTAGAGATGTTTTTCCAGAGGACACCAGTGGAAATAAGTTCAAGGACCCCAACCTACTCACCCAAAACTAAACAGCTTTCAAATTCACCTCCATTACCACATACTGTGCTAAGGATCACAGTGTCACTCACCTAAATCTCAAAACTTGAAAAATAGATGCTCAAAGTTCATTACATTACTTAATACTACATTGTAAAATAATCAATACCTGCATGAAATTGTACTGACTTATACAAAATTGTAACAATCTCATATTGTAAACTACTTTCAAAATGGCACATTGTAATATTCCCATATTGTAATTAAAATCAGTTTACTATATATAAAAAACAGATGTACAGCTTGAACAAACTATGACCTAGTTGTCTAGTATTAAGTAGTCTGTAACCCAGCAAATTTAGTCTGCCCATAATGCCATGGCATGATAGTGGTTCTCTCTGCACTGCAAATCATTTATTGTAATTACACACTGTAAACTATCTATGTAAATAGGACTCCCTACAACATGTCAATCACATCGTAAACTTACAAAGAAATAAAAATTTGAATTTTGAAAAATTTGAGTGGAAATAAGTCACTCAGACTTTTTTGAATTATTCTAGGTAATTTACACACATGTTAAACAATTATGATAATTATAGTAATGTGTACCTGTACCTAAATAAAGTTACTAGGTGATCCCAGTGTTGGCGTTGTTGCTACGGTGTTGTCTATGAGAAATGTTACAGTCGTCCCTTAAACTGTAAATTTTCTTTGTTGTTTCAACATCGTCGAGGTTCATTTTAAGGGTTGCTAAAGTATTCTACTTTAGTAGCAAGTTAACACTGTATATTGCTTACAAGGAAATAACCAGGATTAATTCAACAAGGACTCTAATAGAAATAAGTCACTTTGACTTTTATTGGGGTTATCCTAGGTAATTTACACACATGTTACTATGTATGATAATTTGTGTAACTTTATTTATGTGTACCTGTACCTAGATAAACTTACTTAATTTCAACTTTGACCAGAGTCCTGGTAAAGAGGGGAAGGAAGGACACGGAAGGAAGGAGAACATGGAAGGGTCAAAATGGATTGAATAGTTATGTGAAGAGAGGACGAGGGAAGATAAGATAAATAGCTCATTCATGCAGAGGCAAAACAGACAGATAAATGACGGTCTAGTAGCTAGGAATGATAACCTTAACTCCATATGTAATGCATACATAGGTCAATGTGAGGACAATACAGCCATTATTATCTCAAGCACTACCAAACAGGTGCATACACTGTACTAAAGTACACATGAAAAACAGAAAAGGCACCTTATGTAAAATGTGTAAGGGGTGGGTGCATGATGGATGTATGTACAATTATAGCAACGGTGCCAGAATTCACTTTCTGTGTAACAAATGCACTTTGGCACAGTTACCCTTTAGCAGTGATGACATTGATTTACCTAATTTTAATACATATGACCCATTGCCATATAGTGATGATTATAATTTTTATGAAAACAGGCCTTCACTTTATTCATGTCAACGCAAGATTACTTCTTCCTAAATTGGCAGAGATTAAGATTCTAGCTAACAAAATTAGGGCGACAGTTATAACCATCTCTAAATGCTGGTTGGATGATACGGTGACTGACGACGAGGTCAAAATAGATGGTTACAATATAAAACGCTTAGATAGGAACAGAAAGGGTGGTGGTGTATGTGCCTACATTAGAAATGACTTAGCTTACAACCCAAGACCTGATTTAAATAACAAACTGGAGATTCTATGGTTTGAAGTGCTGCTTCCCAAGACCAAACCCATCTTAGTAGGAACTAGTTACCGCCCTCGTACCCAGGACCAGTTCTTAGAAGACTTTTTCCATAGTATTGTCCGGACTTGAAAACAATTGCGAGACAATAATACTGGGAGACTTCAGTATCTGTTTTCAGCAGCAAAATAACGGGCTATGCAAAAGGTATAAGCAAATTCTAGGTTTAAATAGTTACATTCAACTAATTAATACACCAACCCGGATCACACAGTTCTCAGCCACCCTAATTGACCACATACTTTGTAACCGCGCTGAGAACATTAGTCAGTCAGGCGTCATTACCACAGGTCTTAGTGATCATTTCATCATTTACTGCGCTAGGAAAATCACTAGGGATAGGATAGGCCTACACAGGACAATAAAAATGAGGTCAACTAGAAACTACAGTAAAGAAACACTGGTAAATAGGCTACACAATTGTGACTGGACAGAGATAACAAGTTGCACGGACGTAAACGATGCCTGGGAAAAATTCAAAACAATGTTCACTACATGTTTATGTCTTATAATATAACAATGGTTATAAATAACCATAATTTTTAAAGGGGTGGACCGGTAAGCCAGCGGAAGGCCTCGGTCAGATGACCAAAAGCTCCAAAGGCGGGTCATCATCTGACTAAGACCCGCGTCAGGAAACATTTGTCCTGTTTCCTGACGAACCTTACCTAACCTAACCTAATGTTCACTACCATCCTTGATAATATTGCACCAGTTAAAGAGGTTAGGATTAAACGAAGAACTGAACCCTGGATGACTACTGAGATATTAGATAATATGAAATTCAGAGACCAGCTGCTAAAAAGATTTAAAGCAAACAGACAGGATATTGCAGCACTAAATGAATTCTAAAGGGTGAGGAACAGAGTACAGAGACTTATAAAAGGAGCAAAGGCAAAGCACTATTGTTCAAAAATTGAAGAGTATAAGCATAACACCAGAAAGCTCTGGCAACAACGAAAACAGTTGGGGTATAGCCATAAGCCAGTAGATAGGTCTAATATAGCACTATCGATAACGAGGTAAGCCACGAAACGTCTAAGGTGGCAAATTGCTTTAATTCCTTCTACACATCTGTTACATCAACACTAGTAAGTAAACTACCAGCTGCATCAAATACCTTTAACACAGACTCTGATTAGTTTGAAACATACTATACCAATAAAGGGGTAACCCCAAACAGTTGTCAACTAGTAAGTGTATCTCATGACTTTATTCAAAAAGAACTAAGCAGGTTAAACCCAACTAAGAGCACTGGTCCGGATAACATCCCGTCTAAGTTCCTAAAAGATGGTGCATCTGAACTGTCAATCCCTATTGCTCACATAATAAATCTATTAATCACCAGTAATACCGTACCGGATGGGTTCAAGGAGGCCAGAGTTACTCCTATCTTCAAGAAAAATAGTAGGTCTGATGTCAGCAACTATATGCCTGTTAGTATACTCAGTGTGATATCCAAAATTCTAGAGAGGGCGGTGTACTCTCAAGTAGTTAAGTACCTTAATGACAACAACATTCTCCATAGCTATCAATCGGGCTTTA
The DNA here is from genome assembly GCF_026875155.1 of Cherax quadricarinatus. Lineage (NCBI taxonomy): Eukaryota > Metazoa > Arthropoda > Malacostraca > Decapoda > Parastacidae > Cherax > Cherax quadricarinatus. The sequence goes on from NC_069444.1 coordinate 35,580,049, forward strand.
GAAGATCTTATTCAACCGACACCTCCCTAATTAATCTGATGGATTACCTGAGAACTGAAATGTCAAAGGGGAACCTCATAGATATGGTAACCTTAGACCTGCAAAAGGCCTTCTATACTGTCAACCACAATATATTATGTAAGAAACTTCAAGCTATCGGTATAGGTTCTGTAGACTGGTTTAAGTCCTACCTTAGCAACAGGAGACAAATTGTCAAAATCAACAAAACGGAATCAGAACCCCTGCCGATAGCATGTGGAGTTCCCCAAGGTAGTATTCTAGGTCCCTTATTATTCCTTTGTTATGTCAATGACATGTCTATCAGTGTCAAGTGCAAACTCCTACTGTATGCAGATGACAGTGCTCTGTTAGTGTCAGGTAAAGACCCACAAGATATAGCTAGTGTTTTAACACTGGAACTGGAGTCCTGCAGCAAATGGTTAGACAACAAACTATCATTACACCTCGGGAAAACTGAAGCCATTCTCTTTGGCACGGAACATAAACTGAGAAGGGTAAATAATTTTAATGTCCAGTGTAATGGGGAGCCCATCACTTTGATTTCATCAGTAAAATATCTGGGAATCCCCTTTGACCCATGCATGTCAGGAGAATGGATAGGGAACAGTGTAGTAAAGAAAGCGAATACCAGACTGAAGTTCCTGTATAGACAAACACAGTGTCTACCTACTGAGTCTCGCAGGACCCTATGTCTAGCCCTTATACAATGCCATATGGATTACGCTTGCTCTTCTTGGTACGCTGCCTTGACAAAAAAACTGAAAGATAGACTGCAAGTCACCCAGAACAAAATCGTAAGATTCATCCTGGGGCTGGGATCAAGAGAACATGTAGGCCAGGATGAATTACAGCAGTTGGATATGCTGAATGTTGAAGACAGAGTAAAATAACTGAAGCTAAATCATGTTTATAAAATTGCTCACAGTGTCCAGAATATCTTGCTGTCAATTTTGTCAAGGTTGGGAACTAAAGCAATCATAGTACTAGGGGGAGAGAGCACAACTTTGTAGTACCCACAGTCAGTGGCCAGGCTTCAAAACACCTTTTATTGTGCAGCAATAAAGGAATGGAACAGACTGCCCGCACATGTCAAAGCCAGTCATAGCGTGAACCAGTTCAAGAAGAGTGCCAAAAGGTGTCTGATGAATGTAGCTACAGAAAGGGAGGGAAATGATTTTCTATTTTTTATCTAACATACGTGTAAATTTTACCTTATTCCTAGTAATGACCCTCGTATTGTAGATAGTCTTAATGACCCTCGTGTAGTAGATAGTCTTTTTAGTATGATAATAAGATGTTATCTTCATTGTAGAATAATAAGAAAATATTATAACCTTTATATTATAATAATAAGGTAAAAGGACCACAATGGAAATAAGTCACTCTGTCTGACTTTTTTGGGTTATCCTAGGTTCTCTACACATATGCTGCTATGTATGATAATTCTATGTAACTGTATTTGTGTATACCTGAATAAACTTACTTACTTACACTTTTGATTTTGAACGTGTGTGATTTACATATTACATCAAGTTATTTTCCTTCTGGTAGAAAGTCACGGTTCAGGAGCTTGTGGAGGCAAGGTAAGTTTATTTAGGCAGAGGTAAGCCTAAGTGTCATACATAATGTAAAATTACCCAGGATAACCCTAAAACGTCAGTGATTTATTTCCTTTGGATGGGTGCTCACGTGTCTTGTTCTCTACCTTTGATGAGTTTCGAGAGATTTTCTACTCAAGGAGCCCAGGCCTGTTTGGTTAACAGGCTGTTGCTGCTGGCGGCCCGCTGGCCCACATATCCATTACAGCCTGGTTGATCTGTTACCTGGCTCTTGCAAGATTCGTGTTTTGCCTGTGTGTTTTTCTGGTGTACGCTGGTGTCACAACTCAGTATATTGTCACAACTCAGTAGTGTCACAACTCAGTATATTGTCACAATTCAGTAGTGTCACAACTCGGTAGTGTCACAACTCAGTAGTGTCACAACTCAGTAGTGTCACAACTCAGTATATTGTCACAATTCAGTAGTGTCACAACTCGGTAGTGTCACAACTCAGTAGTGTCACAACTCGGTAGTGTCACAACTCAGTAGTGTCACAACTCAGTACTTAGACTGGATCAAGTTTTACCCAATATTCGCATGTTCCTGGTAAGGTCACTCACTATCCTTGACCTTGGGAATTCATCCTTGTCAATGAGGCTTCTCAATTTTGTTGTTGCAAGGCCATCCTGTGTGTGTGGGGGGGGGGAGGTGTTGACGGAACACACAGCGGCTGGACTTGGCTTTCCTGCCGGGTAAATAAATATAGTGTAAGAGCATTATTATTATTATTATTATAATCAAGGGGGAAGCGCTAAACCCGGAGGATTATACAGCGCCTGGGGGGGGGATGTGGAAGGCATTCAGGCTTAATTCGGGAACTGGAGCACAGATCCAATTCCCTAAATCAAGAGCCCCTCACCAACATCAAGGAACCTTCCTTGAGGGGAGTGTAAGAGCAGCGCTTCTTGAGTTTGTCTGACGTGGATTGCACCTGTGCCGTGTAATATATGTAACTCTTCCAGTTTGACTTAGTCATTCAGTCATCTGGGTAACTGAGGAGTTTTAGTATTCAACATACAGGGGCACACTTGGATATTCCGAGTATCGGGTGTATCATTATCTTTTAGAGACGTTATTTTCACGTGGGCTGGTGCCTGAATCTGTACAGTTGATAGAGATTAGCTTTTGGTAAATTAACTATTATTGACTTATTTTGTGGAGTTTAGTAGTCTGTCAGTAACCCAAGATGTTACTGGCACTCTTGATGACTACATTACAAGAGTACCCATCATTGTAATTCCTCAGTTGTTCTCGGTCGTCGTTACATAACATCCACTAGTGGTAGTTTGTATTTCGTCCGGGTTGGTGGCAATTATCCCTTTCTCCCAGTTTAGCGTCCTGTTCAGTGTCTCGTTCATGTTTTTAATCACCGTTGTCACTTCGTGTTGAGAGAGAATGAGAGAACACAGTATACATATTTGAGGAAGCATATCACTGGTGAAGGTCAGGTGAAGGCATCATGTAATCTAATTCCGTGTCATGTGGCAATAGGGAATCAACGTAGAATAGTATGTGTGCGAGGATAATTAGTTACTATGGTGTTAGTAGTAGCAATTAAGGGTGGTTCAATACAGCGGCGCCTGTCAATGTTGGACTCTGGATCAATTTTGCTTTGTTCCACTGCATGAGGTGACCTTCCTTAGATCTATTTAAGACACAAACATTTGTTGGTGTTGTTCTAGGGCGCTTGTTTCTGTGTTCTCGGTCGCTTGTAAAAAAATTCCTTCCTGTTTTTCCTACGTAGATTATATCTCCTTCCTCTGGAATCACGTACGCTCCTACTTCACTGTTACATTTCTCATACTGAGCGAGAGATATGGGAGAATGTGTAGAATAAACCGCCTTGAAATACAGGGGCGCCGTGAGCACAGTAAAAGAACATTGTATCAACATACGCGGCCTTAGACTTAACATCTTGCCAGAAGATATTAGAACACTGCTGGAACAAGTCTAGAGGTCTTTAAGAGGAAACTAGACAGTTTCCTCCGTCAAGTGTCGGATCAAGCAAGCTGTGACCCATATGTGGGCCACCGGGTTGCCAGCAGCAGCTCCCTGGTTGACCAGGCAAGTACTAGACTGGCCAATGGCCGGGCTTCAAGAATGGGAAAACTCTCAAAACCCATGAAATGTAAATTAAAGGTAAAAGGATATTTCTTCCCGGTGAGGGTAGCTGCGTGGATTGTAACTGATAGACACAAGCAGTAGTGGTCTGGTGGCTAAAGCTCCCGCTTCACACACGGAGGGCCCGGGTTCGATTCCCGGCGGGTGGAAATTCCGACACGTTTCCTTACACCTATTGTCCTGTTCACCTAGCAGCAAATAGGTACCTGGGTGTTAGTCGACTGGTGTGGGTCGCATCCTGGGGGACAAGATTAAGGACCCCAATGGAAATAAGTTAGACAGTCCTCGATGACGCACTGACTTTCTTGGGTTATCCTGGGTGGCTAACCCTCCGGGGTTAAAAATCCGAACGAAATCTTATCTTATCACAGTAGGCCATTTTTTTCAAGTCTGATAGACTGAGTGTACTTGGTGGTACCACAGTATATATCAGCAGAGTCCGGTGTGGATACAAGAGTAAATACAGAAGGGCACTTCAGTCGACCTGCTGCTCCACGTTATGTATAACCTGACATGTGATAACATTGAATAGTGGCGAGGAGTGGTAATAGTCGTAGTTTTGTTATTATCAGTATGTTCAGTATTGCATGGCTCATGGTGAGCCGAGTTTCATAGTACTTTCTAAAAAATTGTCACCTTTTATGACTAACTTTGCGTCAGAGAATCTTATCAGATCGCAGTGCGAGTTCCTGTGCTGGACACAGGCGTTGTTCAGTTTATAGGTTCAGTAGGCGTATTTGTGTTCATTGATTCGCGTAGTTAGATGCCTAGCAGTTTCTCCTGTGTACATCTTCCTACAACCTCATCATGGACGATCGCAAACTCCGGCATCCACTGTTTGATAATGACTGTTGTGTTTGTGCCAGACAGCGTCGTGAATCATGATGGACGTTGTAACAGGTGCTTTAACGTCTCCTTCAGCATTTTTATGATGTTGGACGCGACTTCACTGGTGGGGGATGATTATTATTATAATCATAACTAAGCGCTAAATTGGTGGGGGATTCGTCTGTAGACTTGTATTAGTGGTCACAGTGGTGACCCATGTTAACCACCCTATGGTACATACAAATATACGTTGTGTGATGAATCCCATTAGATCCAGCTGGTGCAGTAGTTAGCACACTGGCCTGTGAGTTTCAGGACTCGTCTGCCAGGGGTTCAATCCCCTCTTTCTGTGATGTGTTTTGCTACCGACGCGAGGTAAACCACGGTTAGAGGTTCACTTGGATGAGAGACGGAGATACATAACTCGCTCACCCTAATGCACTCACATTATATCGTTGTTGTTCTTTTAAAATGTCTGAAATAATATACTATGGTTATTGTCACTAGACTCAAGGGAAAACACTGGGATGGCGGGTACGTTCTAAGGTCCAGATCAACCAGACTGTGATGAATATGTGGACCAGCGGGCCCACCCTGGAGGGTGTTTGGGGGTCAACGCCCCCGCGGCTCAGTCCTTGACCAGGCCTCCAGGTGGATCAGGGCCTGATCAACCAGGCTGTTACTGCTGGCCGCAACGTACGAACCACAGCCCGGCTGATCAGGTACTGACTTTAAGTTTCTGTCCAGCTCCCTCTTGAAGGGAGCTTGGTGGGAGGCTGTTGAACAGTCTTGGGCCCCGGACACTTATTTTCTCTTAGTGTACTAATGGCGCCCCTACTTTTCATTGGGGGTATGTTGCACCATTTGCACCATTTTGCTTTCGTAGGAAGTGATTTCTGCGTGCATATTTGGGACCAGTCCCACTAGGATTTTCCAGGTGTAGATTATGATGTATATCTCTCTCCTGCGCTCCAGTGAATACAAGTCAAGTGCTTCCAAGCGTTCCCAGTAATTAAGGTGGTTGACGGAACTTAAATGTGTAGTGAAGGTTCTCTGTACATTCCCTAGATTTGCAGTTTCACCTGCCTTGAATGGTGCTGTTAGTGACTCGTGAGTAAATACTTGGACATATTTATTAAAAAACGTTTAGGTTCTGGGATCTTGATCACTTCTAACATACACAGGTTAATATGACTATATATAGGCGGAAAGTGAGGTGTGACTGATAGTAACCTGAAAAATGATATGTATGTCCTAGTGTTTGCTCAGTGTTTTTGTAAATCAACAGCCTAGTTAATCAGGAGTCAACAGAATGCCTAGTCTCTGATTGGGCTGCCACAGAAGGAAAACTCTGGAAACAGGTCACAGGTGTATCATGGTATATTATTACACAGGTACTGACTGGTATTTACGTCGTCCTGAGACCATGGTAATAATGCTGAGAGGCCGTAGCGTCCACACTTGTACCATAAACACGCTATATGTTTTTGAACAAGCTTCGCTCTAAGTAGAGCTTAATCAGAAGCTCTGCTTAGAGCGAAACGTTGTCCACATAAATAGCATGTGACACGGGGTTGTTTATCAACACTCATGTGGCCTTCCCACTATAGAGGTCGTCCTCTTCCTCTTCCATTTGGATGCGACCTACAGTAGTTGACTGATGCCTAGACGTTTAATTATATTGCCAGGTGAATAGGGACAGCAGGTGTTGGATGACTTTTTCTCGCTCAGCTTGGATATTAAACTCTGTTCCTTTCAGTTGTAAACCGAATGGTGTAGCCGGTAAGCTGCCAGGCAGGCTGGGCTAGCTGCTGGCTTACAACTCTCCGGTCAAGGCCTTGACGTCAACCTCATTGTTTCCCTCCCGGCAGCCGGACGGCCCGGGTGGCGGGTTGGTGGGCGGGTGAGAAGCTTTGTTGTTGCGTAGCAGACTGCACGGCCTTGTACTCGTGTTTCCCTTGTCCTCACCTGTCCTCCAGTCTGCTGCTCTGCTACACTTTTACTACAGCCACACGTCCTTCCTCCAGTCCATGCATCTACACGTTTTACACAAATCAACCCGTCACCTGTCCTCCAGTCTGCTACACTTCTTACATCACAATCAACCACGTCACCCTTCCTCCAGTCTGCTGCTCTGTTACACTCCTTACATCACATCAACCACGTCACCTGTCTTATATCTTACAGACATATTATATGAGAAACAGATTATTCAGTAGCGTGAAGTAAATCTTGTACAGGAAGGAGTAAAGTGAATCCTTCGTGAAGAAGGTTATTGATTTGAGTGTTGGGCATTTTAGTGAACAAGGACGTCACGTCAGAACTGAGTAACTTCACATTCCAGAGTATTTTAGGTGGGCTGTGCTAGCAGTTCCCAAGAGTTGTGAAAGATATTTAGCTAGACCAGCTAGTTGATGTGGAGCACTGCCAGTGTTCTCTCTAGGATCCCAGGTGTGTGTTTTGGACAGACTGTAGATGTGTCCTGGTCTGGGATTTAAAGGGAATCATGTTAAGAAGTGTTTTCTCTGTTAAGATTTCCTTAGGATAGATCTGATGTCTTGCAAAAAATTGTTTGGTACTTACGAACCCGTCTTTAAAACCACATCTGAACAACGCACCAGACAACTTTTACACGACATCAGCGCTATTCTTAGGGAATCTGAACATTTAACATGATTCCTTTTATTCCCAAACCAGAAATGTGTGTACAGTCTGCCCAAAACACACAAACCTGGTATCTCAGTGAATCATCACCTCGGGCAGTGCAAGTGCTCCACATTGATGTTACCTCCAGAGACCTAAGTGACGAAACTAAAAATACAGGCAGTGTGCACAGCAACGCCGAGAACCCCATTATGAACTTCCTAAAAACAAGACTTATCATCAAGGACAGTGACCGTCAAAGCAGATTGTTTACAATCTAGAGTTATAACCACAATGAATAACATTAATTAAAATTCGGATCATTCACAATCTCCACAGTGAGTCTTATTCTCTTAGTACCTGATACTGTGATCACCTAACCTCACTTATTGTGCTGGCTGCTCACATGTGACCTCAGGACTTCATTCTGTCACATCAGAAATTCTCATATATGTAAGTGTTTATATATATATATATATATATATATATATATATATATATATATATTATATATATATATATATAGTAAACATCCTCACAGTAAAATATCATCACTCGCATTGTGTCTTATTTATATACTGGAGTACCACAACAGGTGGTAAAGAATATACCTGCAAGGTAACAGGTGGTAGAGGGCACACACCTGCAATACAACAGGTGATAGAGAGCACACACCTGCAATTCAATAGGTGATAGACAATACACACCTGTAAGACAACTGGTGGTAGACACACACCTGTGAGACAACAGGTGGTAGAGAGCACACACCTGCAATACTATAGGTGGTAGACAACACACACCTGTAAGAAAACATGTAGTAGAGAGCACACCTTCAGTACAACAGGTGGTAGACAACACCTGTTAGACAACAGGTGGTACAGAACACACACCTGCAAGACAACAGGTGGTAGGGAGTACACACTTGCAATGCAACAGGTGGTACAGATCACACACCTGCAATACAGCAGGTGATAGAGAGCACACACTTGCAAGACAACATGTAGTAGTGAGCACACACCTGCAAGACGACAGGTGGTAGGGAACACACCTGTGAGGTAAAAGGTGGTAGAGAACATACCTGCAGGACAGCAGGTGGTAGAGAGCACACACCTGCAAGACACCAGGTGTAGAAACACTCCTGTAAGGTAAAAGGTGGTAGAGAACACACCTGCAAGAAAACAGATGGCAAAGAACACACCTGCAAGACAACAGGTGGTAGAGAATACACTCCTGCAAGGTAACAGGTGGTACAGAAGTGATAAGCGTGCACATCTGCAAGGTAACTGGCAGTACAAAGGTGGTGCAGAACACACCTGTCACTGGGACACAAACCGGACTCTCACACCGTAGCTGCAACATCAACAACCACAAAATACACTAATCATAACAACTTCCTTTCTTTTTTTGCTAAAATGAATATCATGAAAGCCAAGAAAAACAGAATCATTTAAGTGAGATTTTCACAGAATGTTAATGGCTTGCGGTAAGCACAGGTGTGGCTCCAGTGTTGTGGACGAGTGGAACAAACTGCCGAGTAGTGGCACTCAGGCCACAACTATGGGTAGCTTTTATTATAGGTTGGACTCGTACATGTGTGTGTAGGTATTGTTCAGGTCCATGGTCTGGAACGATATTGTTTCAGACTATGGATCTGAACTCCTCTCCAGGCTGAGGGACTGACCCCCTCAAACTTTTTCTCCAAGGTTAATGGACTGCTTACATCATTATTTCACTACTACACCTGCTATCTCCGTATTTGACTGAAATTGCCTACTGTGTAGGCGGAATATTTCAACACTTAAGATAATCAACTGTTGCACATGTGTCTTAATCATCAACCTGTCGGTATTATATACTGTTTTCAAGGGAAGACCTGCTGCAGTGCTCCTGTGTTATGTTGATACGAAACACAAACAAGGGATGTGTTGAACAGTGAAATGTGGCTGCAAAATAATATTTTGTATACATGCGAGAGATTAACTTTGTTGTACGAATTTGCCGATTTGATGCTGTAGAAGGACTAGTAGAATACCCTGGAAAACTGGTGTGAATACTATACAACTATCACACATACAGTGGAAAACTAGTTTTAGCAGTGCAGATTAATGCTTGACTAAAACGAGGTCAAACTCAACACTTCGTCAACACATTCCAGGACCTTGCTTACAAGCACACTCATTGGTGTCGGTGCCGCAAATTGTTTGAAATTCAGTAGAGACAAAACACAGGAAAGAAACCATGTTTAACATTAATATTTTGTTCGTTCTCTCTCTTATATATATATATATATATATATATATATATAATATATATATATATATATATATATATATATATATATATATATATATATATGTCGTGCCGAATAGGCAGAACTTGCGATCTTGGCTTAAATAGCAACGCTCATCTTGCCATATAGGACAAGTGAAAATTTGTGTATGCAATAATTTCGCCAAAATCATTCTGAACCTAACGAAAAAAATATATTTCACTGTGTTTGTTTAGTATTAAGTTATTTTAAACAAATCTAAAATATATTTAGTTGGGTTAGGCTAAAATAAATTGTTCTTGTTATTATAAGGTTAGGTAAGTTTTCCAAGATTCTTTTGGTGCAAAATTATAAATTTTTACATTAACATTAATGAAAAAAATATATCTTTAAACGTATAAGAGAAAATTTTAGAAAGGACTTAATTTTAATGAGTTCTTGCTAATTGACCATTTTAATATTCGGCACGATATATATATTATATAATATATATATATATATTATATATATATATAAATATATATATATATATATATATTCGTTCTTCTACTCTCTGCTCTCTCTGCTCTGATGTTATAGGATATATAATATATATTTATTATATATGACTATATATATATATATATATATATATATATATATATAATGTCGTGTCCGAATAGGTTAAAATTGGTCAATAGCAAGAACTCATTTAAAAGTAAGTCCTTTCTAAAAATAATTCTCTTATACGTTTAAAGTTATTTTTTTTAATTTATGTTAAGTAAAAATATTAATAATTTTGTACTAAAAGAACCTTAGAAAACTTACCTAACCTTATTATAACAAGCGCAATTTAATTTAGCCTAACCAATCAAATATATTTAAATTAAGTGTACTAATAATTTAATAAACAAACAGAATGAATATATTTTTTCGTTATGGTTCAGAATGTATTTTTGAAATTATTTGCATATCACAAATTTTATCGCCTGCCTTATTCGGCAAGAACACGTTGCATTCTTGCCGAATAAGAAGCGAGAGAGAGAGTAAGTTATTCTTATTAACAAAAAATTCAAAATTAAGAAAAAAAATCTGTCCAAAAATGTAGGTTAAAACACAAAACTTCAAAATCTAAGTAAAAACTTCTTGACAATATTATTTCCGGTTTAGAAGAGGAATCTACATGAACGTACGAAAGTGTAGCATGCAAAGTATGTTTTTATTCGGCGCATGTCACAATCCACATTAGGCTGCCTCCAACGGTGAACCAGGCGCTATGGTTTTTTAAAAAATCAGTAGGGTACCGTCGTTAAATCATTACCTTGGATTCATTGGTTAATCACAGGCAAACCTGCCAACGTGGTTCACTTGTGGTATGCGAACTGAAAAATTACCAAACCTACAGGTTGAACACGGTGTACACTAACTTCTGCTTTGAACATCAAATGGATACAATACCGACAGGTTGGTATGTGCCTATGTGTCTTATTACCAACTTCTGCTTTGCCATCTGTCACCGTGGTGTACACTTACTATTTCTGTCTGTACACATTGTACATGTACATATCACCTGGTGAAGGCAAATGTACCTTATATTCTATTGTTGAGTTTGGTTTGCTGCACAGTCCCATTACGGCCAGGTCTCATAAGCCATTCTTTACCTGTGTTCGTAAAAACAAGGATGCATAAAATTTTGAATGATGAATCAAGGTTTAGCAATGCAACAGTCGTGTGTATAAGACGCAGGCAGTTTGCTGCGCAACTCAAAACACATCCTGTAGAGTTTAGACTTTGGAAACTAAATTGATAATACGCGGTCATGTACTTTGTTTATAAAACAATTGCAGTTTACTATTTTCAAGAACACTCGACGTACCTGGGAAGAACTTAGTCACAGGTGAAATTGAAAAGACCCTACGAATAGCAGCCGGAGCTCCACTGCGCAGAAGACATAGTTGAGAAATAGCAAAGAAAAAGTTACGTTCAATGACGACAAATTCCCATGAAGATCTTTCAGAGGAACACTAGATATAAAGCAGTCAGTTCATCCCAGAAACTTGTGGAACTTGTAACAAGCCTTGGAATAATCATGTCAGATAATATTCCGCTTTGGCAACAAATATATCAGACACCTCTGAGATCAGGATCCCCTCTAGGGAGGTTCCTTGACGCTGGTGAGGGGCTCTTGATATCAGGAATTGGATCTGTGCTCCAGTTCCCTGAATTGAGTCTGAATTCCTTCCCTCCCCCCACACACAGGCGCTGTATAATCACTAAGGGTTTAACGCTCCCCCATGATAATAATGAGGTCAGGAAACTGACAAGTTCGAGTATACGAACTTGCAAAACAAGAGAAGTCACACCAGTGATGGTAGTGTTCACATGAGTTGTGGTCTCTCACCTTGTGAATAATGGTGTGTACCTCATTATCTTTTATGAAGATTGAAACTGTGGAATCATTGTTTAATGCCCGAAAAAATCAATAAAACATCTAAACGACCGGGAACGCCTCCTAGCACCTGTATTGTACTCCCTGGATGGAGAATAGAGGTATTGGATAATAATTACTTGGACAAATACCCGAGGATGTACCAACATACTATCAGCGTTAGTTCCTGACCAACCGGGCTGTGATGCCTACTTTGGACTGTGTGTTCCTAGTACCAACAGCCAAATTGATCAGTCCATGAACGATGGGGTCTTGTCTGAGCACTTACCACGGGCAGATGGACCCCAGAAATCAGCAACATGTAAGCTTTTAAACCCGGTCGCAGGTATGTTACAGGTCTGCAGACTGGGTACCTGGCCCTCGAGTAGTTACCATGCCTATGACATCTCTCTGCTGCTTCCATTCCACACACCACACACTGAGTGCTTTTAGAAGCCTCCAGTAGTTTACATGTTTTACTGATTCTTTGTGGGAAGTAATTGTTCCTGCAAATTTTATATCGTGGGCATAGCAGTGTGGCTTGCAGTATGTTGTGGTGGTGTGTAGTGTAGGTGTTGTGGTGGTGTGTAGTGTAGGTGTTGTGATGGTGTGTAGTGTAGGTGTTGTGGTGGTGTGTAGTGTAGGTGTTGTGGTGGTGTGTAGTGTAGGTGTTGTGGTGGTGTGTAGTGTAAGTGTGGTGGGTGTGTTGTAGCCTCTCAGTGTTGATATGACAAATGTGAGTGACAGAATGTCTTGTGGTGGACGTATTATGTATAATGTGAGGTACAGTCTCTGGTGTACAGCGGTAGTGGTCGCGTCTACACCACAGGTGAACAAACCCAGCCACCCCCGAACACACACCACTATATATATGTGTGTTTTCTTAGTTTTCTCTGTATTAGGACTGAAGAAGCCACTCGTGGCGAAACGTTTCCTTTAATAAATGTCCTGAACTGTACATAAGTGTCTTTTTCCACACACCGTGTTCCCCACACCAGCATGGTTTCCTAGTAGGTTTCAAGCCTGTCGCCTGCGCGAGAGCCATAACTGTATATCACCTGTACACCATCAAGACTCTTATTGTATGTGTGTCGTCTTGAGTTAGCTCTCTCTTACACTTGCTCTGTGATCACACATTTAAGAAAATTATAATTTTTCTCTAAAACGTATAATTTTGCTCTGAGAGTATAATTTGACTCTGTAAAGAAAATTATAATTTTAAGTCTTTTATTGGTGATATATTTTTTTATTTAAAATGGTATCAAAATTTAAAAAAAATCGCCAGAACTAACATAGTCTCCTCAGGTAACCTTCTTCAGAAATTACGTAATTTAACTAGCCCAAAAGAGAAAAAAAACGCACAATACCTTGACGGGAACAATACACAAATAACCCGCACGTAGGCGAAAGAAACTTCTGACGACGTTTTGGTCTGACTTGGACCATTAGAGGGTTATTTAATTAGCCTGTTAATACTAAAGGCATGTTAGTCAGTCTAGATTTAATTCCATATTTTTTTTCGTTACGTTCAAACAGATTTTCACAAAATTATTTAATATATAAGTCTTCACTCTGATTATTCGTAGAAAAAAAAAACTGTGCATTTTTAAGCAAAACATCGCTTTCTTGATTTTATTTTAACAGGCAGCCCGCTTATACAGTACTTTAGGTTGCGGCTCTGTAAGGCCGCTTATACAGCAGGTTGGGTTTCCCAGGCTGCGCGAAAGAAAAAATCGCTGAAAGTAAATTTAGCCTTTTTTTTTTTTAAATTTATACAAAAGCCTGAAAATTTTTACATATCATTATTAAGTGAGAAATAGAGCTAACCTAAAAACAATTACTTACCTTTAAAAATATTTTCGCTCTTGGTTATGTGAGGTGAAAATTTTTTGTAGGAAGAAAGACAAAAAAAAAGGATAAGAAAATTGAAAACCGCTGCATTAGAAAAACCCCGTAAAGTGAAGCACTGTAAAGAAGACGTGCCTGTATGAGAGTATATTGCTTTATGTTAAGTTGTGAAGGAGGGTTGTTGTTTCATATGTCCTCAGTGTTTGTTTCCAAAGGGTTTTAATGACTTCCTCAGCAGGTACTCGGGGGGTTACTGCTTGTCTGGTGAACCCCCTCTCCCCACAATTGTGATGATCCTTCACCACGGCCCCACACAACACTCCGGGTGTGGTTAAAAAGACATCTCTGCAACACTTTGATATCGTATTGTGGAAACGTTTCGCCGTGTGGTTTCCCTCGTTGGTCAGAGGAAAATGTTGAAAATCAGAAGGAGTTTGAGGTAATCACCCTAGTTTGGGAAATCGATGAATCACCCAAAAATTTTTTAAAGTAAGCTAGGGGAAAAGCTTATATACTGTAGAAGCATTGTGGGGGTTCATTAGGAAAAACTCATAGGTATGTGGCCCACGTGTTGTGTGGTACTAGGGGGTTTGTGTGGTACCACGGGTTGGGGGTTTATTGGGTGTTGTGTGGTCTTGGGTTTTGTGGGGGTACTATGGGTTTTGTGTGGTACCAGGGGTTGTGTGGTATATGGGGTTGTTGGTACTATGGGTGTTGTGTGGTAATGGGGTGTTGTGTGGCCCACGGGTTGGTGGTACTATGGGTTTGTGTGGTACTATGGGTTTTTGTTGGTACTATGGGTGTTTTTTGGGGCCCCAGGGGGTTTGTGGTACTATGGGTGTTGTGTGGGATTGGGTGTTGTGGGGTACTAGGGTGTTGGTGGTTACATGGGTTTTGTGGGGAAACCCGGGTTTTTGTGGTCCCACGGGTTTGTGGTACCAGGGGTTGTGTGGTCCCCGGGGTTGTTGGTACCAGGGTGTTGTGAGTGCTATGGGTTTGTGTGGTACCACGGGTTTTTTGGGTGGATTTGGATGTTGTGTGGTACCACGGGTGTTTGTGGTACCAGGGGTTTGTTTTGTATAGGGTGTTGTGGATCCACGTTGTGGGATGAAAGTGTTGTGTGGTACTATAGGTGTTTGGGGTTTACCAGGGGTTTTGTGGGTACCAGGGGTGTTTGGTACTAGGGTGTTGTGTGGTCCCGGGTTTAAGAAAATAAGAACTAAAAAGTAGGAACACTGCAGAAGGCCTACTGGCCCTTCGAGGCGGTCTTATCAAACGAAACCTAAAGACTAAGAACAACTCTCACACCCCCAACCCCAAAAAAACCCAGCCCCCTCCCACTCATATATTTGTCAGCTTTCTTAAAGCCCCCCAAAGGGTCTGGCCTCAAACCCCCCCACGGGGGAAACTGTTCCACGCATCTACAACTCTGTTAGAAAACCCGTACTTACCTTGTCCTTTCTAAATCTAAATTTTCCAACTTAAATCCATTATCCCGGTTCTTACCCGGGTTCGAATCCTCAGTGTTTTGTGGGACTTGGGGGTTTGTGGTCCATGGGTTTGTGTGGTACCTGGGGGTTGTGTGGTACCATGGGTGTTGTGTGGTACCACGGGTGTTGTGTGGTACCATGGGTGTTGTGTGGTACCACGGGTGTTGTGTGGTACTATGGGGTTGTGTGGTACCATGGGTGTTGTGGGACCACGGGTGTTTTTGTGGGACTATGGGTGTTGTTGGGACCATGGGGGTTTTTGTGGTAATGGGTGTTGTGTGGTCCACGGGGGTTTTGTGGTACCATTTTTTGGGGGGTTGTGTGGTACAGGGGTTGTGTGGGACCCCGGGTGTTGTGTGGTACCAGGGTGTTGTGTGGGACCACGGGGTTGTGTGGACCCTGGGGTTGTGTGGGGCCGGGTGTTGTGTGGCCATGGGGGTTTTGTGGTACACGGGTGTTGTGTGGTACCATGGGGTTGTGTGGTACCAGGGTGTTGGGGTGGGAAACGGGGGTTTTTTTGTGGTACCCTGGGGTTGTGGGTACCCCCGGGTTTGGTGGTACCAGGGGGTTTGGGGTTTTGGGGGGTGTTGTGTGGGACCCCGGGGGGTTTTTGGGGGGTACCATGGGTTTGTGTTACCCGGGTGTTGTGTGGTACCCTGGGTTTGTGTGGACCATGGGGGTTTTTGTGGACCCCGGGGGTTTTTGTGTGGTACCCCCGGGTGTTTTTTGGTACCAACGGGTGTTTGTGGTACCCCAGTGTTGTGTGGGACCAGGGGGTTTTAGGGAAGCCACTGCCCCGGGACGCCCGGTGTGGGGATGTCCCAAAAAAATAAAATGTGTTGTGTAGGGTATGTGTGGGTATTATTGTTTCCTGTATAGTCTTGTGTAATATTGTGGGGAGTTGTGGAATTTTACCACCACCATCGCCCCACCACCCCCACCCCCACCCCCACCATCTTACCCCCACCACCATGTCCACCACCACCACCATGTTTTACCACACCACCATCGTTCACCACCACCCCCATGTCTCCACCCCCCCATCGTCTCACCCCCACCCCATCGTCTCCACCCCACATCGTCTCACCCCCACCACCAGTCTCACCACCCCCACCATTTACCACCCCCTCATCGTGCCCCGCCCCCGCCACCACCACCACCACCACCCCACCCCACCACCACCACCACACCACCCCCGCCACACCACCACGCCACCGCCCCCGCCCCACCACCCCACCCCCACCACCACCGTACCCCACCCCACCCCACCACACCACCAACCCCCCGTCAAACCCCACCCCCCAACCACCACCCCAACCACCCCCACACCACAACCACCCACCGCCACCCCCACACAACCACCACCCCAAAACCCCCCCCACCCAACCCCCACCCCACCACCCCCAACAACCCCAACCACCGCCACAACCACCGCCCCTACCACCCCAACCCACAACCACCACCACCACCCAACCCCCTCCAAAACCACCACCACCACCACCACCACCACCACCACCGCCACCCCCACCACCACCCCACTACCCCCCGCCCACCCCCACCACCACGCCACCACCACCCCACCACCACCACCCCACCACGCCCCAACCCCCGCCACCACCCAACCACCACCCCCACCACCACCCCACAACCAAACCCCCCCACCCCACCACCACCCCCCCCCACCACCCCCGCCACAACCCCCGCCCCACCACAACCACCACCACCACCGCCACAACCACCGCCACCCCCCCCACCACCACCCCCCCCCCCGCCCAAAAACCGCCACCACCACCCCCACAACCACCGCCACCCACCGCCAGCACAACCACAACCACCCCACCGCCACAACCACCCCCACCACCACCACCCCCACAAACCACCACCACAACCACCATTTTCATCGAATCTTCAGAAACCTAGAAAGTTACTCATCAGTTTTACAGATTAATAAATTATACTAAAGACACCTGTGCAACAGTCCAGTGTCCTTTATTCAAACGTTCCCCGCCTACACACTTTATGCTTCTTTGGAGTCGAGTACAGAGACGCTAGCAGAATCAGTAGAGATGTCGAATGGCATTCATCAGTCACCCTCGAGGACGTAGTTTGAGTATCAGTCCCTCAGTTTGAGGGACTGACACCCTTTACCGTTATAATTAATATCAAGCACAGTGATAGAAGCCTATTTTCTCATAGTGAGAAAGAGAGAAAGGGGGGAGAGAATATGTAGCGCGTGGAGGGGGAGGGGAAAAGAGGGAAGGGGGAGGGGAAGAGGGAGGGGATGGATGGACGGAGAAAGGAAAACCACAAAGTGATTGGTCTAGATTTTTCCTCTCTACTTTCTCGCCTCTCTCTCTTCCCTCACACTTCTTCCTCGCTCATTCCTGCCTCTTGTTCATCTCTATATCCCCTCCTCCCTTAACTTTACCTTCCCTTCCCTCACTGTCACTTTCCTAATGTTTCAAATTGTTTCTTCGCTATCTTGGCCTCTGAACCCAAATTTGTTTTCTCTGGCTGTGTTATGTGCCATCGGTAACTATACTGAGTCTGGCTAGTGTTATGTTACCATCAGAACTAACTATACTGAGTCCTGGACTGTGTTATTTGTTACCATCAGTAACGTCTATACTGAGTCTGGCTGTGTTATGTTACCATCAGTAACCTATACTGATTTCCTGGCTGTGGTTATGTTACCATTCATAACTAAAACTGAGTCAGGCTGTATGTATGTTTTACACAATCAGTAACTATACTGAGAGTCCTGGGCTGTGTTATGTTACCATCAGTAACTTATACTGAGTCCCTGGCTGTGTTATGTTACCATCATAACAATACTGAGTCTGTCAGTGTTATGTTTTACCATCAGTAACTATACTGAGTCTGGCTTGTGTTATGTTACCATCATAGTCTCTACTGAGTCTGAGCAGTGTTACGTTTACCTATCAGTAACTAATACTGAGTCAGGCTGTGTTATGTTTACCACAGTAACTATAATTAACTGATCTGGCTGTGTTTAATTTACCATCAATAACTATACTGAGTCTGTCTGTGATATGTTTACCATCAGTAACTATACTGAGTCTGGCTGTGTTATGTTACCATCAGTAACTATACTGAGTCTGGCTGTGTTATGTTACCATCAGTAACTATACAGATTCTGGCTGCGTTATGGTTTACCATCAGTAACTATAACTCGAGTCTGGCTGTGTTTATGTATGACCATCAGTAACTATAACTGATCTGGCGTGTGTTATGTTACCACAGTAAACTATACTGAGTCTGGCTGTGTTATGGTTACCATCAGTAAGTATACTGTGCCCTGGCTGTGGTATAATTACCATTCAGTAACTATACTGTGCCTTGGCTGTGTTTATATTACCATCAGTAAGTATACTGTGCCTGGCTGTGTTATGTTACCATCAGTAAGTATACTGTGCCTGGCTGTGTTATGTTACCATCAGTAAGTATACTATGCCTGGCTGTGTTATGTTACCATCAGTAACTATACTGTGCCTGGCTGTGTTATGTTACCATCAGTAAGTATACTGTGCCTGGCTGTGTTATGTTACCATCAGTAAGTATACTATGCCTGGCTGTGTTATGTTACCATCAGTAACTATACTGTGCCTGGCTGTGTTATGTTACCATCAGTAAGTATACTGTGCCTGGCTGTGTTATGTTACCATCAGTAAGTATACTGTGCCTGGCTGTGTTATGTTACCATCAGTAAGTATACTGTGCCTGGCTGTGTTATGTTACCATCAGTAACTATACTGAGTCTGGCTGTGTTATGTTACCATCAGTAACTATACTGAGTCTGGCTGTGTTATGTTACCATCAGTAACTATACTGAGTCTGGCTGTGTTATGTTACCATCAGTAACTATACTGTGCCTGGCTGTGGTATATTACCATCAGTAAGTATACTGTGCCTGGCTGTGGTATATTACCATCAGTAAGTATACTGTGCCTGGCTGTGTTATGTTACCATCAGTAAGTATACTGTGCCTGGCTGTGTTATGTTACCATCAGTAAGTATACTGTGCCTGGCTGTGGGCAGTATATATTACTATCAGTAAGTATACTGTGCCTGGCTGTGGGCAGTATATATTACTATCAGTAAGTATACTGTGCCTGGCTGTGGGCAGTATATATTACCATCAGTAAGTATACTGTGCCTGGCTGTGGGCAGTATATATTACTATCAGTAAGTATACTGCCTGGCTGTGCGTTATGTTACTATCAGTAAGTATACTGTGCCTGGCTTGTGAGTTATTTACATCAGTAAGTATACTGTGCCTGGCTGGTGAGTTATATTACTATCAGTAAGTATACTGTGCCTGGCTGTGTTATGTTACTATCAGTAAGTATACTGTGCCTGGCTGTGTTATGTTACTATCAGTAAGTATACTGTGCCTGGCTGTGTTATGTTACCATCAGTAAGTATACTGTGCCTGGCTGTGGGCAGTATATATTACCATCAGTAAGTATACTGTGCCTGCTGTGGGCAGTATATATTACTATCAGTAAGTATACTGTGCCGCTGGCTGTGTATATAGTTACTATCAGTAAGTATACTGTGCCTGGCTGTGTTATGTTACCATCAGTAAGTATACTGTGCCTGGCTGTGGGCAGTATATATTACCATCAGTAAGTATACTGTGCCTGGCTGTGGGCAGTATATATTACTATCAGTAAGTATACTGTGCCTGGCTGTGTTATGTTACTATCAGTAAGTATACTGTGCCTGGCTGTGTTATGTTACTATCAGTAAGTATACTGTGCCTGGCTGTGGGCAGTATATATTACCATCAGTAAGTATACTGTGCCTGACTGTGGGCAGTATATATTACTATCAGTAAGTATACTGTGCCTGGCTGTGTTATGTTTACCATCAGTAAGTATACTGTGCCTGGCTGTGGGCAGTATATATTACTATCAGTAAGTATACTGTGCCTGGCTGTGTTATGTTACCATCAGTAAGTATACTGTGCCTGACTGTGGGCAGTATATATTACCATCAGTAAGTATACTGTGCCTGACTGTGGGCAGTATATATTACCATCAGTAAGTATACTGTGCCTGGCTGTGGGCAGTATATATTACCATCAGTAAGTATACTGTGCCTGACTGTGGGCAGTATAAACAGTATATCTCTCATATCATTGAGTCTTCTTAACTTTGTTTCCATTTGGCTCAATATTGATAACTTTTTAAACTTTCTATGCGACAAGCTACGTAAATATAAAGTAACATTGCAGCTACACACAACATACGCAAAGTTTGTGTTGCATAAAAAGTTTTACTCGCAAGTGTTTGGTATGCTAATGAGAAATCTCTTTCTTTAATCTTTAGTAAATTATACATTTATGTTTTTGGCTGCTTTTCCTAGTGTAATATAATATATATGTTAATGATGGGACTTGGTCATCATGAGTTAATAGGGTTATCAAAGCTTTTTTCTTGGGCAGCATTGAAAATGGGTTGGGCAGATATTTTTGTTAGTGGGTTTGAGAAAGATCTGCCTAGTATGGGCTGCAGTGTTCCTCCTTTCTTATGTTCTCATAATGCCATATACTTCCGGCTCGAGAATAATACATCAGAGTTTCTTCCTGAATTAAGCATTATAATACCAACCTTAACATTTACTTCCGAGTTTGATTAAAATAACTTAGAATCATTTTTTGTGCCCAGTACCACTTCTGGATGTTTTATTTATTAAAAACAGAAATTGAAATTAAAAAATATATTGGATTGCAAGCAGTTTCTGGTTTCTTGTTCATTGTTATTGTTCATATCCTATGTTGAACAGCTGTCTCCTCTGTTCTTATGAACCACTGACTTTTTGTAATCTAATTCTTGTGAACCATGAGTATTCGTACCCCAGTTCTTGTGAACCATGAGTGTTTGTAGCCCAGAGTTCTTACGTCAACAAACAGTGAAATTATGTAAGAATGTGTTTAATCTAGTGTAACCAGAAGCCTTTTACTGAGATGTGTTGGAAAATTGCTCCCAACACCTTTTACAAATAAAAAGATAAGGAATCAGACACACCTAGTATGTTGGTACGACCACATGAATCATACACACCCAGTAATATATTGGGACCACCACATGAATCATACACACCCAGTAATATATTGGGACCACCACATGAATCATACACACCCAGTAATATGTTGGTACTCCCACATAAATCATACACACCCAGTAATATGTTGGTACTACCACATAAATCATACACGCCCAGTAATATGTTGGTACTCCCACATAAATCATACACGCCCAGTAATATGTTGGTACTCCCACATAAATCGTACACACCCAGTAATATGTTGGTACTACCACATAAATCATACACACTCAGTAATATGTTGGTACTACCACATAAATCATACACGACCCAGTAATATGTTGGTACTACCACATAAATCATACACAGCCCAGTAATATGTTGGTACTACCACATAAATCGATACACACCCAGTAATATGTTGGTACTACCACATAAATCATACACACCCAGTAATATGTTGGTACTACCACATAAATCATACACACCCAGTAATATGTTGGTACTACCACATAAATCATACACACTCAGTAATATGTTGGTACTACCACATAAATCATACACACCCAGTAATATGTTGGTACTACCACATAAATCATACACACTCAGTAATATGTTGGTACTACCACATAAATCATACACACCCAGTAATATGTTGGTACTACCACATAAATCATACGCACCCAGTAATATGTTGGTACTACCACATAAATCATACACACCCAGTAATATGTTGGTACTCCCACATAAATCATACACACCCAGTAATATGTTGGTACTACCACATAAATCATACACACTCAGTAATATGTTGGTACTACCACATAAATCATACACACCCAGTAATATGTTGGTACTACCACATAAATCATACACACTCAGTAATATGTTGGTACTACCACATAAATCATACACACCCAGTAATATGTTGGTACTACCACATTAATCATACACACCCAGTAATATGTTGGTACTACCACATAAATCATACACACCCAGTAATATGTTGGTACTACTACATAAATCATACACACCAGTAATATGTTGGTACTACCACATAAATCATACACACCCAGTAATATGTTGGTACTACCACATAAATCATACACACTCAGTAATATGTTGGTACTACCACATAAATCATACACACCCAGTAATATGTTGGTACTACCACATATTGACTTCAATCTCTTCCATTATTGCAGAGGTTTAACAAAAGTGTTTTATTTAAGAGACTTGACGTGACTAAATATGTAACTTGTTGGTCACTACTTTCCCAGACATACCTGGATTGAAAATTAATAAATACAAATATATATTTATTCAGGCGTCGAATATTCTCTTCTTGTAAGAGAGTTTCATCATCTTAGTGACTGGCTTTAAAATAAGAAAATCGTTACACGCAAATCAATAATGGAGCGAAATTTAGCTGTCAAATTGTCGACAAACTTATTTGATTGTGATCTGTAAGTACATTTGAAATTATTTAAATGTTTGAAGGCTGTGAGAAATGAAAAAAAGTGGATAACTAGAACCTTCAAAAAAGTGATGCCAAGCAATTGTTGATATTTACTTCGTTTTCTATTGGCCGGAATATTGCTGTATACTAAGAGATCCATTTTTGGCAGGTAGAACTGCAAATTTAAACAACGTATAGAGAACCCTTACTGACAAATAAAATTTTGTCGAGTAATGACTGATAGAGAAAATAGACTGAGATTCTCTGGGAAACAGTGGTGAGCATTCTAAACCCACGTAAGTGCATAGTAAAGCTCAATATACAGACATGAAAGGTTTGTATAAATATGTTTGATAAAGATTACTGGGAGATCAAATATTGAAAGAGAACGTAGAAGAATGTACTGATGATGAAGAATGGTTACTGACCTTCTTAAGCTCCGGAGAGAGCTTAAATCAAGGTGAAATCCCAGAGGAGTCAAGCGCAGACATAGCTCCTGTGCACAGAGGAGATAGCCGAGTTCTGGTAAAGATTTCCACACTAGCATCACCAACATCATACACAAAATTTTTGAAAGGCTGGTGAGACAAGTTACTAATTTTATGAAAAAAAAAAATGACCTGTACAAGTCAAATAAAAATGGATTTTGAGTGAGAAAATCCGGCTTGTCACAACCGTGGATCATAATGACTTATTCAGTAAGGAAAACAAATATACATCTGTGGTCTACACGGACTTTGCTAAGTCATTTGATGAATGTGATCCTTGAGTGACACCTCATAAAAGGAGGTCGGTAGATATAACAAGAGAAGCATGTATATAGATATTGAGTTTTTTTTTTTTTAACAAATAAAACACAAAGAGCAGTAGTAAATAAAGTAAAATCTATCCACAGCAGAGTGAAAAAACTCGGTATTCGAAGGTACAGACCTGGCGCGTGTACTGTGTCTTCAGGATACCTGCAGTTTACCAACAGGTTTCTCCTCCCAGTAACTGCACGAATAGTGATGTGCAGTGATTACTTGTGTTGCTTTAGAGATTTGTGTTTCTCATCTTCATAGCAGATATAAAAAAAAAACACTAGCAACAGCTTCTTTTTATCCTTCGCCGAATATACCAACAAAGTTTCTCAGTGGACAGTGGAAAATAATATGATGGTTAGCGGTGACGAATTCCAACTTCCCAGATATGAAAAGAATAAAGAACTCAAAATGATGTTAAGTAACAGGACACAAAATATCACATTAGTTGCATCTGTGTCGTTTTACTTAACATATTGTCGGTAATTCTACCAATATTAATACAACTGAAAATGAGCACCAGATACATGGAAGGACCATCTCATTGAAGGAAAGTGCATGAAGAAGATTTGGGTATAATAATGTTGGACGACCTGTCATTTAGAGAACGCAATAAGGCAGATGCCGTCAAGGCCAGAAAAATGAGTGGGTGGGTGATGAAAATTTTCAAAACAAGTGAAATGCCGCCAGTGGTGGCACTGTTCACATCACTTGCGCTGTCATGTCTGGAATATTGTCCCATACTGATTCTTCCATTCAACACAGGAGTGATACCTGAATTGAAAAGTGTACAAAGATTGTTTACTGCCCACATAGAGCCAATGAAGCACTGAAAGAACACTGGGAACACCTCAAAACATTTAGAATGTTCTTTATTGAGAGAAGTAAGAAAATTGGTAATATAAGCGTTGTAATATACTATATACTATCACAACTTACTGGTGTGAGATATGGGAGGAGGTGTAAAATAGACCCATTGAAAAAGCACAGGTGCAATAAGCACCATAAAGGAACACTGTATCAACATCCATAGCTCGAGACTCTTCAACCCGTTACCAGAAGATATCAGAAATATTGCCTGAACAAGCATAGTATTGAATTATTATATTCATGATGGGGGCATTAAACCTATAGGGGTCATGCAAAACCTGGGTGGAATGAAAGATAATCAGGTTTAACCCAAGGAAGGGAAGGATAGTTCTTGGAACAAGACTCGGTGGCATCAAGGAACCTCCCTTGAGGACAAAGAATGACGCCGACCATTAATTCTGTAAAGTGCCAGATCAACCATTGTGTGCTGTCGGTGGGCCAGCAGGGCGCCAACAGTCATAGCCTTTTTGAACAGGTAATTAAAAAGGAAGACTGGCCTCAGGCTGGTCTGTGAAGGTATAAACAAGAAACACTCGAAATCGGTCACAGGTATATAAAAAAATATTTGATCTTCGTAACTTTTATTATCAAAAATCTAAGTACGTCTGATTTTGTCCCACACACTCATAGCTGTAACTTTGTTTTCAGTTGAAGCTGCCTAGACTAACTTGGTAACTGTTACCGCTGTCTTAGGTAAATAATAACAATGAATGGTAGTGCATTTTCTTTGCAGTATTTGTCTTCTGATTATTTCTTTCCGTTTGCTCTGTTATTCTTGCTCTGTTTTCTAGTGTGATGAAAATCGTTTTGAAAACCGACAGATTGAATATTGAGACACTTGTGCAACATTTGGGAATCTTTACTGAGGAAACGTTTGGCAAACCACTGGCTTCTTCAGTCTATTACGGAGAATAACCGTGGAAGATGATGAGGAGTATGAAGTAAATCAGTCCCTGAGCCTGGAGTCAGTGTGTTCAGTCCATCAATCTTGCGAAATGTACATTTCTCAAGATTGATGGACTGAAGAAGCCACTGGCTGGCGAAACGTTTCCTTAATGAAGATTCCCAAACATTGCATAAATGTTTCATTCTTCATATTTTCTAGCACCTAAGCCAGTATGCTACTCACAAAACTGGTCTGTAATTTGTGACTTTCAGAGTATTTTTCTTCTGGTATATTAAGGGGCACGTCAGTTCCCCTGTCTTCCAGTAATATGTTATTTTTCCCTATAATCTACCTTGTCCATAATTACTATGGCATTTGCTATGTCTGCTTTCGTAAGCAAAGTAAATGCCATAGTAATTATGGACAAGGTAGATTATAGGGGGAAAATAAACATAATATTAGGAGACAGGGAAACTGACGCGCCTCTTAATAGATTACAGCTGCTAGTTGTCTGTTTCTATAAACGTGTATATCCTTGCTAAGGACTCACACAGTTCCTCTTCTCGTCCTCTCCATACCCAAGTAAGAATCTCTAGTACTGCTTTCCTCACATCTACTTACCTGGGGAGTCCTCTCACTTTCTCCTTTGTTGTTGCAATTTTCTCTAATATCCACTACTCGCCTCGTTCTCCCTCTCATCCTGGCAATGTTTTCTGTTTAATTGTTTACTTTGTATGTATGTGTGTGTGTGTGTGTGCGTATGTATGTGTATGTGTGTGTTGGTAATGGAATGTGTTGTGAGGGAGGAGGAGAGTGGGTGGGCAGCCAGCCGTAGCGTATGTTCCACACACCCATCCTGATCCCTATTGTCCAACTCCATCTTTATTACTCCCCCCTTTTTACACACACACACACGCACACACACACACGCACACATACACACGCACACACACACACACACGCACACACACACACACGCACGCACGCGCACACACACACACACACACACACACACACTCAGAAGTGTCCTTGTTTGCAGATGATGTGAAGTTAATGAGAAGAATCAAATCGGACGAGGATCAGGCAGGACTACAAAGAGACCTGGACAGGCTACAAGCCTGGTCCAGCAACTGGCTCCTTGAATTTAACCCTGCCAAATGCAAAGTCATGAAGATTGGGGAAGGGCAAAGAAGACCGCACACACAATATAGTTTAGATGCCCAAAGACTGCAAACCTCACTCAAGGAAAAAGATCTGGGGGTGAGTATAACACCGAACATATCTCCTGAGGCGCACATCAATCAGATAACTGCTGCAGCATATACGGGCGCCTGGCAAACCTACGGATAGCGTTCCGATACCTCAGTAAGGATTCGTTTAAGACTCTGTATACCCTCTACGTCAGGCCCATACTGAGTATGCAGCACCAGTTTGGAATCCACACCTAGTCAAGCACGTCAAGAAATTAGAGAAAGTGCAAAGGTTTGCAACAAGACTAGTCCCAGAGCTACGGGGATTGTCCTATGAAGAAAGGTTGAGGGAAATCGGCCTGACGACACTGGAGGCCAGGAGGGTCAGGGAGACATGATAACGACATATAAAAATACTGCGCGGAATAGACGAGGTGGACAAAGACGGGATGTTCCAGAGATGGGACACAGACACAAGAGGTCACAATTGGAAGTTGAAGACTCAGATGAATCAAACGGATGTTAGGAAGTATTTCTTCAGTCATAGAGTAGTCAGGCCATGGAATAGCCTAGAAAGTGATGTAGTGGAGGCAGGAACCATACATAGTTTTAAGGCGAGGTATGATAGAGCTCTTGGGGCAGGGAGAGAGAGGACCTAGTAGCAATCAGCGAAGAGGCGGGGCCAGGAGCTGTGACTCGACCCCTGCAACCACAAATAGGTGAGTACAAATAGGTGAGTACACACACACACACACACACACACACACACACACACACACACACACACACAAACACCCCGCACACGCACGATAGAGCTTTTGGAGCAGGGAGAGTGTGGACCTAGTTGCAACCAGCGAAGAGACGGGGCCAGGAGCTGTGAATCGACCCCTTAACCACAAATAGGTGAGCGTACACTCATTCTGACCTCTATCATTATATACTGACCCTTACCTCTATAGTTCCATCACTACTCATTTGGCCTCCCTCCATGGTGCCAGTGCAGCACAATCTAAGTCAGTATTCCACTGTTATAACGCATTCAAACGGGTGAGTGTACACGAGCCTAAAACAGTGATTATTTGACTATGTCTTGTGTAATGGGCTTGGTAGCTTCTCATTTTCTGTGCTTCCACAATGTGAGGTGTTATAGCTTTCATCTTGTACGGGAATTAATACGCGTTTGTTATTTTTTACTGATAAACGGCAGTTTAACTTAACCTAATTTAAGCTACGTAAACAAAGGAATTTGTTGAACACCAGATGTTAGAGATTGACATAGAATTCGCGATAACGAGTTGGCTTAGGTGATTATGATCTGTCCCACTATAGGTGGGACGTACATTGCTTTTAATGGAGGGGATTGGCATACTTGCCGTTTGGAGGGGTATCTGAACACTGCACAGCTCCTGATGACGCACTCAGAAGTGTGAAAGTACTTGAGCTAAAGATTCCCCCCCCTCCCCACCCCGTGGTTTGTCCTGCATAGTTAAGATCGCCCGTCTACGATTGTTTATATATATATATATATATATATATATATATATATATATATATATATATATATATATATATATATATTTTATCACACTGGCCGATTCTCACCAAGGCAGGGTGGCCCGAAAAAAGAAAAACTTTCACCATCATTCACTCCATCACTGTCTTGCCAGAAGGGTGCTTTACACTACAGTTTTTAAATTGCAACATCAACACCCCTCCTTCAGGGGCATATATATATATATAATATATATATATATATATATATATATATATATTATATATATATATATATATATATATGTCGTGCCGAATAGATAAAAATTGGTTAATTAGCAAGAACTCATTTAAAATTAAGTCCTTTCTAAAATTTTCTCCTATACATTTAAAGATATATTTTTTCATTATGTTAATGTAAAAAATAATTTTGTGCCAGAAGAACCTTAGAAAACTTACCTAACTCTATTATGACAAGCGCAATTTAATTTAGCCTAATCCAACTAAATATATTTTTGATAAATTTACAATAATTTAATAGTAAGCTAACACAATGACATATTTTTTTCGTTAAGTGCAGGATGATTTTTGCGAAATTATTGCATACACAAATTTTCGCTTGCCTTATTCGGCAAGAAGAGCGTTGTTATTTAAGCCCAAAATCGCAAGTTTTACCTATTCGGCACGACACACACACACACACACACACACACATATATATATATATATATATATATAATATATATATATATATATATATATATATATATATATATATATATATATCAATAACAATGTGACTAGCCAAGGAGTCGAAAGGCACACGACGCTCTAGTCCACGGGACCACACAGTCCTCAAGAATGGCGCACCCAGCCAAGATAAGTATTGTACTCGTCATCCGAGAACATACACGGTGGTGTGGATGCCTCTGAGCTAATTTCATTCTACTCCCTGTACTCCATGAGGACGGCCAAAGCAGCATGGGTTCGACTCCTTGGCTAGTCGCAGTTTTGTTATTGATTACTACCACTCGTTCGTGGGTACAATAATATGAAATACTGCTCGTTGGGCTAGTGCACCAAACAGGGAGTAGAATGAAAATAGCTCAGAGGCATCCACACCACCGTATGTTCTTGGATGACGAGTACAACACCTAGCTTGGCTGGGTGCGTCATTCTTGAGAACTGTGGTCCTGTGCACTAGAGCGTCATGTGCCTTACGCTCACCATGAGGCGGGCCAAAGCATCATGGATTCGACTCCTTGGCTAGTCGCATTGGTGTTATTGATCATTACCACTCGTTCGTGGGTACAATAATATATATATATATATATATATATATATATATATATATATATATATATATATATATATATATATATATATATATATATATATATATATATATATATATATAATATATATATATATATATATATATATATATATATATATATATAATATATATATATATATATATATATATATATATATATATATATAATATATATTGTGTGTGTGTGTGTGTGTGTGTGTGTGTGTGTGTGTGTTATTGCTGTTCTTACTGTTGAACAGCGGTTTAGTGCCGATGAAGGTAGCGTAGGTAGCAATGATACGGCCGTGGACTAGATTGGCTTTAATCGGGTAGGAGTGAGTACACAACGGGCAGTGTGAGGAAGTGACCGCAAGCCAGTCCGTGGAGGGGGAGTACCTGTGTACCTCAAGTCGGTCGAAGCGGGAGTGAGAGAGGGTGGACTGTGTGTCCCACCGACCTAGGTAGGCCTACAGAGGGCAGCACTGAATGCCGCGAAATATGAACTAGTCAGAGCAGACGGCTAGGCTGTGTGCTCTGCCAGTACAGGCTGTCTACATTTGCTCGGCCACGCACCTCGCGTCGTCCCGACGCGACAATACTGGTGGGCCCATAGGTATAAAGGAATTACACTAGCTACCCCAGAGAGGGACTGGCTTTCGCTCACTAGTAAATAAAAAATGGACAAAAAAATGCAACAGGCAAAAAAAAAACTCTCCCATCCAGGGGAAGAGAAAACTGGTTTGCCCGCGCTGTTTCATCGAGTAGAGAGCCCGGAGACGTCAGCACTGGAACTAAAATCTTCTATATACAGGTTGTCCGCAGGGCTGAACATCAGTTGACCACTCATCTACTAACGTTGTTGCACGCTCACATCTGCAAACAATGACTGACAGTAGCATTTCCTAAGGTGTGACATGTAACTCAGAGGGCAGCACTGCCCTGACCGTAATACAGGCTTTTTCCTTTAGTTAAAAAAAAACACTGGTGCACATACATACAATAATACTATATCCATGGAATTCATTACACTCTGGGTACCCTTCTAAAAGTATTTACATAATTACATGATGTTGTCCACCCTGACTCTATTATCGACTAGCTATACAATGTGTGTGCATTTATACCCATTTCTGCAAGCAAACAATTAGCATAACTAGCGTAGGAGTCGGACAGTCAGTAGGTACGTCAATGTCACAGAAATGTACTGTTGTCCTGGGTCGCAGGCCATAAGTATGGAGCCTTACTGGGCCGTCTTCCGTACCAGCAGTAGTGGGAGAAGGGGTAGAACGGTTTGTCCCTAACATTAGTCTGATCGTGGCGTTGCAACGCACGCGCCTCCAGCTCTACTTTCGGCCTGCATATGGTCCACATACTTCATGTGATCAAGGTGGGCTTCCTTGATAGCTCCCGTAGCAATCTCCCTCACCTCGAACTTATTGCCACGGAGCTGTCGTAGGACACGGTAAGGACCCACAAACTTTGGGACAAGTTTGGCATACCTGGGTCTGCACTGGGTTGAGCAACATAAACTTTGCAACCTGGTTCCACTTTGCTTTCCTTGGGCGCGGGCATTGCGCTCTGACGTGAACCTATCAGTAGCTTCATAAGGTTCTCTCGTACCCGCTGGAAGACAAGCTGCGTTGTCCTCATCTTTACTACACTGGGTTATCAGTATCGTAAGTAGGTCTAGGTGGAGTAAACAGAATTTCATATGGTAAGCGCTTGTCATAGCCATACAAAGCAAAATGAGGTGTCTCACCGATCGAGCTGTTGAGGGAGGAATTTAATGTACACTGAACATCTGGGATAGCCTCATCCCATGTAGTACAACTTGGGTTAACGGTTACTCTGAGCACCTCCAGACTTTGCGATTGTACGTTCAGCAAGACCATTACTCGCAGGTGGCGTGGAGCTACTGGCGCTTGATGAATGTTGAACCTGGAGCAAAGATCCTGCATTATGCCATTTATAAACTCAGACCCATTGTCTGACAGAAGGACACGTGGGCAAGTATGACGAAGAACAACATGCTCACGGAAAGCACTAGCGACCGTTTCAGCGGTTTTATCAGGAATGGGTACTAATCACTGTACCGCGTCAAGTTATCTACCATTACAAGCAGTGCTTATTTCCCTTCTCCGAGGTCGAGAAGTTCGTCAACAGGTCGACAGAAGTTCTCTCCCAGGGCTCCTTTGTAATGGGATACTTTAGAATGGGGTTAGGACCTGTAATGGTACCCTTGTGCTGTAGGCAGACAACACACTGGTGTACATGCTTGGCAATGTCCGATGCCATCTTAGGCCAGAAATATTTCATTCGTGCCTGTTTTGATACTGCGGTCCTTCCCGGGTGCGCTACACCTGGGACATTGTGGATCAACCTAAGAGTAGCTGGTATCATGGACTCTGGTATCACCAGTTGGTATACGGTTCTGCCGGGTCCACCAGCTGTGCAAACACGCACAGTACTCCTTGGTTGACCACTAAATCCTTCAGTGGAACGGGAGACTGACCTGTAAGTCAACGTC
Organism: Cherax quadricarinatus; assembly: GCF_026875155.1. Classification (NCBI taxonomy): domain Eukaryota; kingdom Metazoa; phylum Arthropoda; class Malacostraca; order Decapoda; family Parastacidae; genus Cherax; species Cherax quadricarinatus. Next base: position 35,611,887 of record NC_069444.1, read on the forward strand.
CCCTTGGTAAGGAAACGAAGGACTGGAGACCACACAGGGTCCTGTCGTTGGGCTCTCTCGAGATCCTCAACAGAGAACGAATTGCCGACACTCACGAATGCTATAGTCTCGACAGGCGTCGGCTACAACATTTTGCTTACCTGGGACATAGCAAATTTCAGGGTTGTAGTCATTGAACGTGAGCGACCACCGAGCATGCTTTCCCGAGAGGTTCTTATTTGCAAAAAGGGCCAATAAGGGTAAATGATCTGTATAAATCTTGATAGGATAATGATAGATGATATCCCGAAAATGACTCAGGGCCCATACAATGGCTAAAGCTTCTAGCTCTGTCACTGAATAATTGACTTCCGCTTTAGTAAGAACACGGCTAGCATAGGCAATAGGCTGTTGCTTACCATTAGATTCCTGTGACAAAGACTGCACCGATGCCAACTTTGCTGGCATCAGTCGTCAAGGTAAAATGCCTTGTGAAATCCAGGAATCTAAGGGTTGGGGCTGATGTTAACTTGTTCTTAAGAATGACAAAAGCTCGTTCCTGATCGCACGTCCACTCAAAAGGGGCATCCTTCTTGAGTAAGCGTGTCAGGGGTGCCGCAATGGTGGAGAAAACCTGCGATAAAAGGTGCGGTAGAAACCCGCCGGGGCCTATGAAGGACCGGACTGCATCCGCCGTCATGGGTCTGGGGAATTTCTGCACGGCCGAGATTTTAGACTCGTCCGTCTTTATGCCATTCTGAGTTACTACGTGACCCAGAAATTTTATTTCCTTCCGGAGGAAATGACATTTGGAGAGCTTTACCTTAAATTTGCCTGAGCTAGCCTGCCAATACCCTGTCAAGTTTCTCAAGATGTGACGGGACATCTTGCGACATGACTATGAGATCATCCAGGTAGACCATGAGCGTGCCACCTAGGAGGGTACGGAAAATTGTCGTCATCAAACGACTAAACGTGATTGGGCTTCCGCGCAAGCCGAAGGGCATCCTCCTGAACTGGTAATGACCAGTTGGAGTAGATGAAAGCTGTCAACTCTCTACTCTCATCATCGAGGGGGATCTGCCAGAACCCTTGAAGAAAGATCAAGAGTTGAAAAGACCTTATTATCGCCGATGTTCTGCAACAGGTCGTTCAGAACTGGCAATGGAAAACGGTCTGGGATGGTACATGCATTCAGTTTCCTGTAATCGATAACAGGGCGCCAGGTTCCGTCTTTCTTGGGAACCAGAATAAGGGGAGCATTCCACGGGGAAGTGGACTCCTCAATAACTCCATCACGGAGCATCCGTGTAATGAGTTCTTCGGCGAAGACTCTTTGCGCATGTGGCAGGCGATACGCAGGTACATAAATGGTTTAGTACCTTTGTCAAGTGGAATACGGTGAGAGATCAGTGAGGTCAAACCCATTGACTCACCATCTAGTGCAACTGCAGAACGTGCATGATTGAGAACCTGGAGAAGTTTTGGAACCTCTTCAGGATAGTCTGTCAAAGCTAGATCATCTTCCTGCACTGGCCGGGTGTTGGAAGAGTCAGCAGCAGACTCGCCTGGGAGAACTGCACTCACAAGGAAGTCAGCTGGGCTTCACCCTCCACTCTCACCGGAGAGGGAATCTGACAGAGTCAACAAGTGAGGTATTCTTCCGCAGGGGAAAATTCTCGACTATGCATGTTGACAACAAGGACTTGCAACTTACCACGTTTGCACTGTGTGCAAGGATGGTTCAAGGGAGAGCCCTTGACTCGGCATGTGTCGTTGTCAACCAGCACATGGTCTCCTTCAAAAGCTCTGCTCACGTACACCGTAACAGGAGTGAGCGAGTTAGCTGACAAAGTGACGTCATACTTTGTACAAGCAGTAACTCTGCTCGCTGATGCCATGACACGAGTCAGACAGTCGCCTGCCGACAGGGATACTGCGGCTTGACAACTGCTGGTCTCTACAACAGCGTCAGAGTTAGAGTGAAGGTTAGACTGGGCGTCCCCAGACTGGGTTTCACTGGTAACTACGCGCTGATGGCCAGGAGGTGATGGGCAACGAGCTCTACTACGAGGTCGATCAGGACGAGAGACCGACCCCGGGGAGAATGTGCTAATGGAAACCACCGTTTCCAACGATTCTAGGCACTGTGCGTACTCTGAGACGGAGTAGCACGTAGTGGATCCTAAGCGCACGCCCCAGAAGGGCACATCCACTCCGTTGAATTTCCGCTTTCCACTCAGCTGGATCAAACGGATCCTAAGATCTGCCATGGTTTTGAACCCTATGAGCAGGTCACCATGGAAAACAATACCATCTACGACTAAGAATTTTGCGGACAGCTTGTGACCCTGGACCACAAATTCTAGCGTTGTGCGACCGCGAACCGTCAGCGGTTTACCTGAGACTCCTCTCAAGGTCTGAATGGCAGATGGCTCTGTCAACATGGCCGCGTGAAGGCCAATGTCTCGGAAAAAGGTGGAGCGGACAATGTTAACCCACCGAACCTGTGTCTAGGAAAGCTGAACAGGCTTATTGTGACAGTGGACTCGATGAGCGGTCCACATGGGTTGTCATACCGAACATGAAGGCATGACAGGCCGACGAGGTCCCCGGAGTCACAGCTGCTCGAGGCTCGACACTTGTGACGAGGCTCGACCTGGAAGGTACGGTACGAGTCTCAGCAACAACGTCAAGACACTCGGTTTCCTCACTGTCGGCAAGCGTAATCACTGCCCAGGGCGGCGAATGCATTGCGGACAGGGACGGAATACAGCGACTCCGACAGGGTTACTACGTCTTTCGTTGGTTTTTGCGGACGCGCCTCTTCCCCCGAACTAGTGGAAGGGCTTCTACGAGCATGTGCATTGCGCGACGACTGCTTGCTCCACTCAGCTGTCAGCATACTTCGCAGCTTGTTACACTGATGGGAGGTATGACTGGAAGTGTTGTGATAAACACAGATTCCCTCGCGAGACTGGGCATGGGGACGGTGACGGTTACTTTGCGGGGACTTAAGTTTGTAACACTCAGATCGGTAGTGCCCTCGTTTGCCACAGTTGAAACAAGTCACTACACGCTTAGCGGTGAGGTTGGGGTGGTGTCTGCTGGCGACGTTTCGCCCTGGTCCAGGAAGTCGATGACTGCCTTTTTGTATAAGACCGACTGTTGTTACTGTGGTCGCTATTTTTACTTAGGCGCGTATTAGTGGGACTGGGGTTAGAACCTTTGTGGGTTGGCTGTCTGACAGCAGCAGCAAAAGTGACTTCCGCGCTGCGACCGTGGGTCACTGCGGACGGCGCTGCAAGGATGGGTAGGGATCATCCGCAAAGCGGCAAACCTTGCCTGCTCGGAAGGCGGCTTGAGCGAGTCGATGGCGTCATATGCACCCAGGACGTCGTGCTGAGGGCCGAGTCCTAGCGCATCAATGGCAGCCCCAGAGTTAGGGGCGGAATCCCTCCTCATGATGCCGACAGCCAGCATGGGGATGATGTCTTTAATAGCCATACGGCCATCACCATCCGCCCACTTAGTGGAGTTGACGGCATCAGTAAAGTCCGTGGCGGCTTGCTCGAAACGGCAAACGCAAGCCAGGGGGCTTTCGTGCCGGTATTGACATTCGGCCAAGACGCTGGTAACGATGTCAATGTAATGGCGTTGGCGACTACGCCGAAAATAACGCCTAAATTCCTCCTTAAGTTCACCCCAAGACTGAATCTTACAAACGCGCTTGAGCTGCACAAAGGCAACCTATATCACCCTGGGTGAGATCCACTGCTGCAACAGCAGCACGAATGTACTGTGTATCTGTTGGGCTATCAAATAGAGCCTGAACAGTCGCCTCGACTGACTGCAGCCATGGCTCTAAACTATTTGCACGACCGTCAAAAATAAGGGTCAGGTATGGACGATGAGCCGGCCCACTGGTGGTCGAGGCTTGAGCCACAAGTTGACCAACTGTCGCTGGGCTTCGATGCCCTGCCGCGTGCTCACTCTGGCTGAGGCACCATTGCTGGCACCAGCAGAATCTGGGGTAACGGCATGGCCACTGCGTGTCTTAGTCATGACGTCAATTGTTGAAATGCAAGTAGGTCACGAAGATGGTAAAAGGTCAGAGCAAGAAATGGTATGCACTGGCTACAATTCAAAACAGAGTCAAAGAGAACTCAGCACCACAGTACTAGGTAAACTGCTTAGTGATAGAAATAATTTGAGCAAAACAACAATAAAAAGGGAAATAGTGATACACTCTGAACACAAAATAAGAGATGTATCAAGTGAATGTACTACAGGAAGTGCACAAAATGAAGCTAAGGATAGTCAATAATTTCACCAGGAATCTGGCACAAATTTATGAAAAGAGCTGAACTGTAACACTGGTAGCAAAAATTGCACAAAATTAAAATAAATCAGGTACACACAACACTAAACTGTGCTGCAAGCACAGTTTAAAAAGATTGCGGGTGCTAGCAGTAGCAAATTGAAACGCAAAAAAAAAGGTAATTCACTTGCACAAGGGAAGTTGGCACAAAAAAAGATATCAGAGTATGGAATAGTGCCAAAAATCACACAAAAAAAAATACACTGACCAGAATTGCTATATTGCACACAAAATAAAATTAATAAAAATGCAAATTATTAAATTCAAGAATATGGCAAAGGTTAACTGGTGTTAGCAGGGTGTACACTGGCAAAAAGAAAAAAAAATTTGCACAATCTCAAGGTCAAAATTAATTAACTTCACAAGGAATTTTGGTAATTAATGGTAAATAAGCAGGTTCCCAAAATACACTCAATGACTTGGTATATAAAATAGCAGAAAGCAATGCACATAGGTGAATATTCACTGATAAAACATAGAATATATGTAGAGCAAAATAAATGGGGGAACAGAAAAAAAAAATTTAATGGGCTAGGCACAGATTGTATGACTGCAGGTAGAATATACTAATACTTAAGTACTTGAAGATTACACTTATTAAAAAAAAACTAACAAACAAAACAGTGCAGGGGTGTCAACAATCTGTGGCTAACTTGCAGGTGCAACTAAAAAAAAATAACAGCACACAGGAATTACATGAAAACTGTATGTGAGAGGTAAATTGTATAAATGGTTAACACTGAACAATTTAAATCAATAACTGAGGTGCAAGAAGCAGAATAGAAAAAAACTGGAATTTAAAATGTAGGAGTGCAAAAATAAATTCACAAAATTTAAGCTGTAGGTAAATGGCAAAATGTGCACTGATGACACTGAACAATTTACTGAATATGGCTTCAGTAACTAACTGTATGGTGCAGGACAGTTAAATAATGTCACAAAATATTAGGAAATGCTAGGTAAGTCACTGTTTACTTAACTTTGAGTGCAGGTGGACGAAGGTACGGCAGGTGCTGGAACTTTCAGTGATGTTCTAGTGACACTACACGCCTCGTAGCATTTGTATACTGCTATGGGGCTTCAATGTCGTAGAAAAAAAATATCAGAAAGGACTTGGGAAGAACAGGAAGGACCGGAGTAACTCTGTGGAGGTATAAGATATTAGACGTGGGTACCCGGCGTGAACCACAGCTGGTGTATGGTTGTTTACACTGGCAAGCGTGTCTGGGCGCGCTGACTGACTGCGGCTTCAGCACACGGAGAACAAAACATTTACTGCACTACTCGAACGTGCTAAAAACAAGCTTAAGTGAAACTTTGAACTGGGACGAGTAAGTTTTACTGTAACAAATCACTGGGGAAAACAGAACTGGTGATGAACTGGGAATAAAACAACAAGGGAAAGGGAAAAAAAAAAAAAAATTTTTAAACTGGGCAACACAAAAAAAAAACTGCACTGGCTGGAGATACGTAGGCGCTGAGTAGTTGTAGACACTATGATGAGTCACGAGCTGCTGTAGACGCTGAACTTTGCTGTCTTAGGGGCTAAGCCAACTGGGTTCCCACGTGGTTAAGCCCGGTAGAACTTCTTGGAGGAACTGGGAAGAACACAACACACATGGACGGCGAGAAGGACGTCTTTGCCTAGCAGATAATGGCTGTATAGAGGGCTGGTGTGTTAACACGTGATTAGGTATAAACCAACCCGAGAGCTGCCTCGTGGTCACTCGTGGAGCCACACGAAGCCAACACACTAACGACCTCACCTCTACTTCTTGTAGCTGAGAAGGGCGTAGGGACGCTGTAGGAGGCAGGAGAATGGTGCTGGAGAGTGTTGAAGGGCTGTAGAGAGGGTGATGAGGTGAACACGTGACTGCTAAGGCTGGAGATGACGCCGTGATGCCTATGTCCAGATTTTGTGGGAAAAATCTAGGACGAAGATCTATCTCGGGTCCCGTCAAGACGCTGGGAGTAGTAGATAACTCTTTAGGCTAGCAGGTGCGTTGGATGACGACGGATGATGTTGACTGGTGTCGACCGATCCCCTCCACCCTGAAGAGGCTCACAAGGCCGCTGACTCCGCTGCCACCACTGTTATTGCTGTTCTTGCTGTTGAACAGCGGTTTAGTGCCGATGAAGGTAGCGTAGGTAGCAATGATACGGCCGTGGACTAGATTGGCTTTAATCGGGTAGGAGTGAGTACACAACGGGCAGTGTGAGGAAGTGACCGCAAGCCAGTCCGTGGAGGGGGAGTACCTGTGTACCTCAAGTCGGTCGAAGCGGGAGTGAGAGAGGGTGGACTGTGTGTCCCACCGACCTAGGTAGGCCTACAGAGGGCAGCACTGAATGCCGCGAAATATGAACTAGTCAGAGCAGACGGCTAGGCTGTGTGCTCTGCCAGTACAGGCTGTCTACATGTGTGTGTGTGTGTGTGTGTGTGTGTGTGTGTGAGTGTGTGTGTGTGTGTGTGTGTGTGTGTGTGAGTGTGTGTAAAGAGAGAAAGAGAGAGGGAAAATTGTTTCAGTTTCCACTATGTTGCTCTAATCTGTTCCATAACTCCGAAGCTTAGAAGCCTTTCCTCACATCTTTGACCACATAATAAATCCTCACATCTTTGACCACATAATAAATCCTCACATCTTTGACCACATAATAAATCCTCACATCTTTGACCACATAATAAATCCTCACATCTTTGACCACATAATAAATCCTCACATCTTTGACCACAAATAAATCCTCACATCTTTGACCACATAATAAATCCTCACATCTTGACCACATAATAAATCCTCACATCTTTGACGACATAATAAATCCTCACATCTTTGACCACATAATAAATCCTCACATCTTTGACCACATAATAAATCCTCACATCTTTGACGACATAATAAATCCTCACATCTTTGACCACATAATAAATCCTCACATCTTTGACCACATAATAAATCCCTCACATCTTTGACCACATAATAAATCCTCACATCTTTGACGACATAATAAATCCTCACATCTTGACCACATAATAAATCCTCACATCTTTGACCACATAATAAATCCTCACATCTTTGACCACATAATAAATCCTCACATCTTTGACCACATAATAAATCCTCACATCTTTGACCACATAATAAATCCTCACATCTTTGACGACATAATAAATCCTCACATCTTTGACCACATAATAAATCCTCACATCTTTGACCACATAATAAATCCTCACATCTTTGACCACATAATAAATCCTCACATCTTTGACCACATAATAAATCCTCACATCTTTGACCACATAATAAATCCTCACATCTTTGACGACATAATAAATCCTCACATCTTTGACCACATAATAAATCCTCACATCTTGACCACATAATAAATCCTCACATCTTTGACCACATAATAAATCCTCACATCTTTGACCACATAATAAATCCTCACATCTTTGACCACATAATAAATCCTCACATCTTTGACCACATAATAAATCCTCACATCTTTGACACATAATAAACCTCACATCTTTGACCACATAATAAATCCTCACATCTTTGACCACATAATAAATCCTCACATCTTTGACCACATAATAAATCCTCACATCTTTGACCACATAATAAATCCTCACATCTTTGACCATATAATAAATCCTCACATCTTTGACCACATAATAAATCCTCACATCTTTGACCACATAATAAATCCTCACATCTTTGACCACATAATAAATCCTCACATCTTTGACCACATAATAAATCCTCACATCTTTGACCACATAATAAATCCTCACATCTTTGACCACAATAATAAATCCTCACATCTTTGACCACATAATAAATCCTCACATCTTTGACCACATAATAAATCCTCACATCTTTGACCACATAATAAATCCTCACATCTTTGACCACATAATAAATCCTCACATCTTTGACCACATAATAAATCCTCACATCTTTGACCACATAATAAATCCCTCACATCTTTGACCACATAATAAATCCTCACATCTTTGACCACATAATAAATCCTCACATCTTTGACCACATAATAAATCCTCACATCTTTGACCACATAATAAATCCTCACATCTTTGACGACATAATAAATCCTCACATCTTTGACGACATAATAAATCCTCACATCTTTGACGACATAATAAATCCTCACATCTTTGACGACATAATAAATCCTCACATCTTTGACGACATAATAAATCCTCACATCTTTGACCACATAATAAATCCTCACATCTTTGACCACATAATAAATCCTCAACATCTTGACCACATAATAAATCCTCACATCTTTGACCACATAATAAATCCTCACATCTTTGACCACATAATAAATCCTCACATCTTGACCACATAATAAATCCTCACATCTTTGACGACATAATAAATCCTCACATCTTTGACGACATAATAAATCCTCACATCTTTGACGACATAATAAATCCTCACATCTTTGACGACATAATAAATCCTCACATCTTTGACCACATAATAAATCCTCACATCTTTGACCACATAATAAATCCTCACATCTTTGACCACATGAATAAATCCTCACATCTTGACCACATAATAAATCCTCACATCTTTGACCACATAATAAATCCTCACATCTTTGACCACATAATAAATCCTCAATCTTTGACCACATAATAAATCCTCACATCTTTGACCACTAATAAATCCTCCACATCTTTGACCACATAATAAATCCTCACATCTTTGACCACATAATAAATCCTCACATCTTTGACCACATAATAAAATCCTCACATCTTTGACCATATAATAAATCCTCACATCTTTGACCACATAATAAATCCTCACATTTTGACCACATAAAAAATCCTCACATCTTTGACCACATAATAAATCCTCACATCTTTTGACCACATAAAATCCTCACATTTGACCACATAATAAATCCTCACATCTTTGACCACATAATAAACTCCTCTTACCTAAAATCCTCACATCTTGACCACATAATAAATCCTCACATCTTGACCACATAATAAATCCTCACATCTTTGACCACATAATAAATCCTCACATCTTTGACCACATAATAAATCCTCACATCTTTGACCACATAATAAATCCTCACATCTTTGACCACATAATAAATCCTCACATCTTTGACCACATAATAAATCCTCACATCTTTGACCACATAATAAATCCTCACATCTTTGACCACATAATAAATCCTCACATCTTTGACCACATAATAAATCCTCACATCTTTGACGACATAATAAATCCTCACATCTTTGGACCACATAAATAATCCTCACATCTTTGACCACATAATAAATCCTCACATCTTTGACACATAATAAATCCTCACATCTTTGACCACATAATAAATCCTCACATCTTTGACCACAAATAAATCCTCACATCTTTGACCACATAATAAATCCTCACATCTTTGACCACATAATAAATCCTCACATCTTTGACCACATAATAAATCCTCACATCTTTGACCACATAATAAATCCTCACATCTTTGACGACATAATAAATCCTCACATCTTTGACCACATAATAAATCCTCACATCTTTGACCACATAATAAATCCTCACATCTTTGACCACATAATAAATCCTCACATCTTTGACGACATAATATATCCTCACATCTTTGACCACATAATAAATCCTCACATCTTTGACGACATAATAAATCCTCACATCTTTGACCACATAATAAATCCTCACATCTTTGACGACATAATAAATCCTCACATCTTTGACGACAATAATAAATCCCTCACATCTTTGACGACATAATAAATCCTCACATCTTTGACCACATAATAAATCCTCACATCTTTGACCACATAATAAATCCTCACATCTTTGACCACATAATATATCCTCACATCTGTGACGACATAATAATATATCCTCACATCTGTGAGGGTCATTTGATATTCAGTTTCTGTCTCCTTCAACTCTCTCATGCTGAGATATATTTATTTACTGTATCTTTGGGTACCTTTGATATACTTTTGAAGAGTTTCGAGAGTTTCACTACTCTCGGAGCCCGGCCATGGGCCAGGCTCGTCTGGTGCTTGCCTGGTCAACCAGGCTGTTGCTGCTGAAGGCCCGCTGCCCCACATATACATCACAGCCTGGTTGATCTGGCACCTGGTGAAGATACTTGTCTAGTTTCCTCTTGAAGGCTTCTACACTTGTTCCAGCAGTGTTTCTGATATCTTCTGGTAAGATGTTCAAAAGTCTGGGACCCCGGATGTTGATACAGTGTTCCCCTTATTGTCCCCATATCTCTCACTCCAGTATGTTGTTATGGCAGTGTGCAGATTTGGGACCAAGCCCTCGAGTACCTTCCAGGTATATATTATCATGTATCTTTCCCTCCTCCGCTCCAGTGAGTACATGTTCAAGACTTGCAGGCGTTCCCAGTAGTTTACTGGCTCAGTGTGAGCCGTAAACGATCTCTGTATTAGTTCCAGCTCAGATATTTCTCCTGCCTTGAACGGGGCCGTCAGCACTGATCAATATTCTAAGTGAGGGAGCACTAGCGATTTGAAGAGTGTCACCATCGGCATTATTTCCTTTGTTTTGAAAGTTCTCAGTACCCACCCAGTCATCGTCCTGGCTGTCGTGATATTTGTCTTGTTATGTTACTAAAAAGGTCAACTGACATAATTATTCCCTAGTCTTTTACGTGTTCCTTACGTTCTATTTGGTGACCCTCTTGAGTTTTGTATTCAGTGTTCCTTTTGAGTTCTTCATTCTTTCCATACCTAAGCAGCTGGAACTTATCACCATTGCACGTCATGTTCTCCACTGCCCACTGGACATCCCTGCTTATGTCTTCCTGTAATTTGTTGGTGTCCTCTACCGTAGCGACTTGCATATCATTCTTCTAGAACAGAGTTAACAATTCCTTTTCTCGGTCATGACGACGAGACTTGACTTGCTCTACCTAGACAAGAACCCAACATCCCTCTTCATCCTAACTAGGGCCCAGGGGAGGGAACCTGCGGCCTTCTAGAACATTCAGTGCGGCCTTCTAAATTATTTTTTTTCCTTGAAGTTATTATATAATAATTAACTTTTTACAAAATAACGACATTTTGCAGTATCAAAATTTCTTGAATGTGGCCTTGTTAGATTATAGCTAACTTTAATGCGGCCTTCCAACATGAAAAGGTTCCCCACCCCTGAACTAAGCTAACTAACTCAATTCGTCAGTATTTGCTGTGGGTCATTACCTGAGTCCTCCTCCACCGACCCCGCTAGCATTGGTACCTAAATAATGTCTCTTAGAGCCTCGTACTTGGGAAGAAGTTTGGGTATGGCTTAAACTGTGGTGCATAATTATTCACCACGTCTTATCTTCGTCGGTTCTTGTATGTGTTGGGATAGGAAGTTCTTCCTAGCCATCCATGTTAACAGTGCTTCCTCTCTCTGTGGGCCACCTCTTCTCTGGCTGTTACACAATGTGCTTGAATCACGTATGATTTGGTACTTGCTGGTAACTCACACTGCTCTTTCTACTAATATTTCGGGCGATTTGTGTTATTGCCTGTTTTTATCTACAGTACAGCAGCAGAGAAATGCTCTTGATGTATTGGCATTATTATTATTATTATTATTATTATTATTATTATTATTATTATTATTATTATTATTATTATTATCAACAAAGATGTCCAGAATACGGCCCAGAACACCGTTTTTAATTAACCTTTTGTAGTTACCTGTTTATCGTTATATATATATATATATATATATATATATATATATATATATATATATATATATATATATATATATATATATATATATATATATATATATATAATTTAAGTTTGTACAGTGTCAATTGGTTTTGATATACACTATTATTTCATGTTCATTCCATCCATCTTCCACTATAAAAGATTTGTTTTTCCTTACCTAGGTTGAAGTTACACCTTATTCTCTATACTGCAGACGCCACCAAGCCTTTGTAGGAGCTCCTGAGTTGGTACTCCCATTAGTAGGAGGCCCCGAAGTGGTACTCCCATTAGTAGGAGGCTCCGAGTTGGTCTTCCCATTAGTAGGAGGTCCCGAGTTAGTACTCCCATTAGTAGGAGGTCCCGAGTTGGTACTCCCATTAGTAGGAGGCCCCGAGTTGGTACTCCCATTAGTATGAGGCCCCGAGTTGGTACTCCCATTAGTAGGAGGCCCTGAGTTGGTACTCCCATTAGTAGGAGGCCCTGAGTTGGTACTCTCATTAGTAGGAGGCCCCGAAGTGGTACTCCCATTAGTAGGAGGCCCCGAGTTGGTCTTCCCATTAGTAGGAGGTCCCGAGTTGGTACTCCCATTAGTAGGAGGCCCCGAGTTGGTCTTCCCATTAGTAGGAGGTCCCGAGTTGGTACTCCCATTAGTAGGAGGCCCCGAGTTGGTATTCCCATTAGTAGGAGGTCCCGACTTGGTACTCCCATTAGTAGGAGGCCCCGAGTTGGTACTCCCATTAGTAGGAGGCCCCGAGTTGGTACTCCCATTAGTAGGAGGCCCCGAGTTGGTACTCCCATTAGTAGGAGGCCCCGAGTTGGTACTTCCGGGAGTAGGAGGCTCCTAGTTATCATTTATTACAGACAATATACAAACAAGACGGTAGCAACTACGGGAGTACCAACTCGGGACCTCCTACGAGTGAAAACACCCTGTATATAGTCACCATCTTTCACCGAGGTCTTTCATCGAACTTAATTTTCAGATTAATTTTCTGGCCATTGTTTGATAGTGTTGTGTGTAGTTTATGAGGTTACAAGCATCATACCGCAGCCACATACTACAATTTTGATTCAACATATTTTGTAAAAATATACTTCGTCATTTCCTCCTGTACAGTATACCATAAGAGAATGTTATACATCCACATGATTGTTACTGATACATCATGATTGTTACTTATACATCCACATGATTGTTACTGATGCATCATGATTGTTACTTATACATCCACATTATTATTGATAAATCATGATTGTTACTTATACATCCACATGATTGTAGCTTATACATCCACATTATTATTGATACATCATGATTGTTACTTATACATCCACATGATTGTAGCTTATACATCCACATTATTATTGATACATCATGATTGTTACTTATACATCCACATGATTGTTACTTATACATCCACATGATTGTTACTTATACATCCACATGTTACTTATACATCCACATGATTGTTACTTATGCATTCGCATGATTGTTACTGATGTATCATGATTGTTACTTGTGCATCTTGATTATTGCCTATACATCATGATTGTTATACATCCACATGATTGTTACAGATACATCCACATGATACTGATGCATCATGATTGTTACTTATACATCCACATGATTGTTACTGATGCATCATGTTACTTATACACCCACATGAGTGTTATACATCCACCTGAGTGTTACTTATACACCCACATGAGTGTTATACATCCACCTGAGTGTTACTTATACACCCACATGAGTGTTATACATCCACCTGAGTGTTACTTATACACCCACATGAGTGTTATACATCCACCTGAGTGTTACTATACACCCACATGAGTGTTATACATCCACCTGAGTGTTACTTATACACCCACATGAGTGTTATACATCCACCTGAGTGTTACTTATACACCCACATGAGTGTTATACATCCACCTGAGTGTTACTTATACACCCACATGAGTGTTATACATCCACCTGAGTGTTACTTATACACCCACATGAGTGTTATACATCCACCTGAGTGTTACTTATACACCCACATGAGTGTTATACATCCACCTGAGTGTTACTTATACACCCACATGAGTGTTATACATCCACCTGAGTGTTACTTATACACCCACATGAGTAGTTATACATCCACCTGAGTGTTACTTATACACCCACATGAGTGTTATACATCCACCTGAGTGTTACTTATACACCCACATGAGTGTTTATACATCCACCTGAGTGTTACTTATACACCCACATGAGTGTTATACATCCACCTGAGTGTTACTTATACACCCACATGAGTGTTATACATCCACCTGAGTGTTACTTATACACCCACATGAGTGTTATACATCCACTGAGTGTTACTTATAAACCCACATGAGTGTTATACATCCACCTGAGTGTTACTTATACACCCACATGAGTGTTATACATCCACCTGAGTGTTACTTATACACCCACATGAGTGTTACGTGATGTTCACTGACACATCATAACTCATATTTTAAACTCTCAGTTTCTAGCTCATTTATGGACATTTTCTAAGTTGTTTTACTGCAGGTGTTGGTAACGTATTCTGACCTAATATAATTTATAAACACTTGTCTGAACATTTCACCATCCATAGTGTTAGATTAGGTAAGACTGGTTAGGAAACAGGACAAGTGTTTCCTGACGTGGGTCCTAGTCATGTGATAACCCACAGGTGGAGCCTTTGGCCATCTGACGAAGGCCTTCCGCTGGCTTACCCCTCAACCCCTTTAAAAATTATAGTTATGATTGTTTATATTACTCGCGAGTGTAGCTTCCGTTGTCTCGTAATTTTATGTATATGATCTTTCAGTGACAATCTTTAGTTAATAACTCTAAGGTGTCTCTCTGACATGTTCAGTATTTTGTCACTGTTTATATTCTTCGTGTGGCCTGTTGTCACTGTTTATATTCTTCGTGTAGCCTGTTGTCACTGTTTATATTCTTCGTGTGGCCTGTTGTCACTGTTTATATTCTTCGTGTGGCCTGTTGTCACTGTTTATATTCTTCGTGTGGCCTGTTGTCAACTGTTTATATTCTTCGTGTGGCCTGTTGTCACTGTTTATATTCTTCGTGTGGCCTGTTGTCACTGTTTATATTCTTAGTGTGGCCTGTTGTCACTGTTTATATTCTTCGTGTGGCCTGTTGTCATTTTCTCACATTTTCATTACAAGGCATTTTTTACGGTACTTCCATCATTCATTATGTTAACTACAGTACTACCATCATTCATCACACCATGTTAACTACAGTACTACCATCTTTCCCATCACACCATTTTAATACAGTACTACCATCATTCATCACACCATGTTAACTACAGTACTACCATCATTCATCACACTATGTTAACTACAGTACTACCATCATTCATCACACCATGTTAACTACAGTACTACCATCATTCATCACACTATGTTAACTACAGTACTACCATCATTCATTATGTTAACTACAGTACTACCATCATTCATCACACCATGTTAACTACAGTACTACCATTCATCACACCGTGTTAGCTACAGTACTACCATCATTCATCACACCATGTTAACTACAGTACTACCATCATTCATCACACCGTGTTAACTACAGTACTACCATCATTCATCACACTATGTTAACTACAGTACTACCATCATTCATTATGTTTACAGTACTACCATCATTCATCACACCATGTTAACTACAGTACTACCATCATTCATCACACCATGTTAACTACAGTACTACCATCATTCATCACACTATGTTAACTACAGTACTACCATCATTCATCACACTATGTTAACTACAGTACTACCATCATTCATTATGTTTACAGTACTACCATCATTCATTATGTTAACTACAGTACTACCATCATTCATTATGTTAACTACAGTACTACCATCATTCATCACACCATGTTAACTACAGTACTACCATCATTCATCACACTATGTTAACTACAGTACTACCATCATTCATCACACCATGTTAACTACAGTACTACCATTCATCACACTGTTAACTACAGTACTACCATCATTCATCACACCATGTTAACTACAGTACCACCATTATTCATCACACCATGTTAACTACAGTACCACCATCATTCATCACACTATGTTAACTACAGTACCACCATCATTCATCACACCATGTTAACTACAGTACCACCATCATTCATCACACTATGTTAACTACAGTACTACCATCATTCATCACACTATGTTAACTACAGTACTACCATCATTCATTATGTTAACTACAGTACTACCATCATTCATCACACCATGTTAACTACAGTACTACATCATTCATCACACCATGTTAACTACAGTACTACCATCATTCATCACACCATGTTAACTACAGTACTACCATCATTCATCACACTATGTTAACTACAGTACTACCATCATTCATCACACCATGTTAACTACAGTACTACCATCATTCATCACACCATGTTAACTACAGTACTACCATTCATCACACCATGTTAACTACAGTACTACCATCATTCATCACACCATGTTAACTACAGTACTACCATCATTCATCACACCATGTTAACTACAGTACTACCATCATTCATCACACTATGTTAACTACAGTACCACCATCATTCATCACACCATGTTAACTACAGTATTACCATCATTCATCACACCATGTTAACCACAGTACTACCATTCATCACACTATGTTAACTACAGTACCACCATCATTCATCACACTATGTTAACTACAGTACCACCATTCATCACACCGTGTTAACCACAGTACTACCATTCATCACACCATGTTAACTACAGTACTACCATCATTCATCACACCATGTTAACTACAGTACTACCATCATTCACCACACCATGTTAACTACAGTACTACCATTCATCACACCATGTTAACTTCAGTACTACCATCATTCATCACCTTGTTAAAACCAGTACTAATTCATCAACCAGGGACTTCAGTACTACATTTTTTCATCACACCTGTTTTTCAGTATTTCCTCATTCTCACACCAGTTAACACATACCCCATTCACAAACCTTTTAACTAATACACCATCATTATAAACCCCTGTTAACTCATACTACCTTCATCACACCTTTGTTAATTCGTACTCCCTTTCATCACCCTTTTAAACTACAGTAACACTTTTTCATCACACCTGTTAACTAAAGTACTCCATCATTCATCACTTTTAACCAAAGTACCCCATTCACACCCCCATGTTAACTCATAATCCCAAACATTCATCACACCGTTTAATACATATAAATCTTTCACACAATGTTAACAAAATTTTCCATCTTTCATCACCCCATGTTAATCAGTATACCACATTCATACACCTGTTAACCCTCAGTATCCATTCAAAAACCCTTTAACTCATTATACCTCATTCATCACACATGTTAACTCAGTACTCCTCTTCATCAAAAACCATGTTAACTAAAAGTACACCATTCATCACCCCATGTTAACACAGTACCAATATTCACACACCTTAAACAGTCTCCCTTCTTTAACCATGTTTAACCCAGTCACCATTCACACCCATGTTAATACAGTCACCATCATTCATCACACCTGTTTAACTCATACTACCTTCACACACCATGTTAATTCATTACTACATCTTTTCATACCCATGTTAACTTCAGTATACCTCTTTCATCACCCCATTTTTAATTTATATACCTCATTCATACACTTTTAAACTTCATTACTACCTCATTCATCACACCATTTTAACTTAGTACTACCAAAAATTAAACCCCATTTAAACTTCAGTACTACCATCATTCTAAACCCCTTTTTAAACTCCGTACCCATATTCACCACCTGTTAACTACGTACTACCTTCATCACCCCTTTTAATTCATACCCCCATCATTCTCACACCATGTTAACTACAGTACCATCATAAATCACCCCATGTTAACTTCATACTCCTTATTCTCCACCTTGAAAATTTAAATACTCCCCAAATTCATACCCATTTTAAACTTAAACCACATTATCACACCTTTTAAATTTCATTACTAATCTTCATCACACCATTTACTTCTTATTTCCACTTTCATCACACCATTTTAACTTCATACTCCCATCTTCATAAACCCATGTTAACTTCAGTACACCATCTTTCACCCACCTGTTTAACTCAGTACACCATCATTCATCCCCCTTTAAAACTCTTTTACTCCATTCATACACCATTTAATTCAGTACTACCATCTTTCATCCACCATTTAAACTACGTCCAATCATTCTCAACCAGTTAACTTTTCCCATTTCTCCAATTTAAAAGTCCCCTTTCCACCATGTTAATCAGTACACCTCTTTTCATACACATGTTAACTCTTCTCCATCTTCATCACAATTTTTAACTTCATTATTTCCCATATTCACACACCATGTTAACTTCAGTACTACCACTTATCCCCACCATTTAAATTTCATACTACCATCATTCATCACACATGTTAACTTCTACTACAATTATCCACCATGTTAACTTCTTACTCCCCAATTCATACCCCATGTTTACAGTTCCATCATTATCACACCATGTTAATTTCGTACCCATTTCTAACCATGTTAACTTCTTATACCATCTTTTCTTTACCCGTTTTTAAACCCTACATCCCCCTTTACCATTCTTAACAAAAAATTTAACTTCTTATACCTTTCAACAACCATTTTAAAATTTCTTCCATCTTTTCATCAACCGTTAATTTCATTAACCTTTCATTCATAAACCCTTTGTTAACCATACTCCCATTATCACACATGTTAACTTCAGTTACCTTTTTCATCACCCCTGTTTTTACGTACTCCATCTTACACACCATGTTAACCAGTACCCTCTTCATCACACCATTTAAACACTACTACCATCATTCATTACACCTTTAACTACGTCTACCATTCATAACCTGTTAATTCGTCCCCATCATTCATCCAAGTTAACTACAGTATCCCCATCTTCATACACCTGTTAACACAGTACTACCATTTTAAACCCATTTTTAACCCACAGTATCCCTTTTTCATCACCCTTTTTAATTCAGTATACCATCATTCACCCACCCGGTTTTACTACAGATTACATTCTAAACCCCTTTTAACTACGTATACCATCTTTCATAAAACCCATTTTAAACTAAAGTACTACCATTTCATCACACCATTTTAAAATCTTCCCTTTTTAAAAACCAATCTTTTTAAAATCACCACCATGTTAACTCATACTACCTCTTTACACCCCATGTTAACTCATATACCTTTTTATCAAAAGGGTTAAACCTTACTAAATTTAAATTCTACCACATGTTAACTCATATCACATTTTCTAAAACCAGGAAACCAGTACTACCTTCTTCCCCTGTTAAACTCAGTATACCATCTTTTACCACCTTTTAATACAGTACCCCATTTTCAAAACCCTGTAACTCATTCTACAATTTTATCACCCCATGTTAACTTCTTACTACATCATTCTTCCCAAAAATGTTAATTTCATACCCCATCATCATAACATGTTAACTTCTTTTACTACCATCATTATCACCCCCATGAAAATTTCATTACTACCATCATTAAACCATGTTAATTTCATACTCCTCTTCATCACTATTTTAAACTCATATACCATCATTATCACCATTTTAACTCATAACCATCTTTTCATAAACCCTGTTTACTCATATACCATTTCATAAACCCTTGAAAAATTCAGTCTACCATATTCACCCACCATGTTATAGTAACCATCATCATCCAACCTTTTTAATTTCTTTTAAAACATCATTCATCACACCATGTTAATACAGTACTACCTTCTACACCTGTTAATCGTCCACCATCATTCATCACAATTTTAAAACCTACTCCCATCATTCATCACACCTTTTAAAATTCATTTACCTCATTCATCACACCAGTTAATTATACTCCCATCATTCACACACCAGTTAATTCAGTTCCCCTCTTTCATCAACCATGTTAACTTCTCTCCCCATCATTCTCACCCCATTTTTCTTCTTATACCATCTTTTCATACCCCATTTTAACTCGTATACCTCATTATACCCCATTTAATTCGTACTACCTCATTCATCACCCCATTTTAATTTTCATTACACCATATTCATCACACCTTTTAAAATTATACTACCATTCATCACCCCATGTTAACTTCTTAATCCCATCATTCTAAACTGTTAACCAGTACACCATCTTTCATCACACATGTTAACTTTTTACTACCATCATTCATCACCCATTTTATTTTCTTACTACCTTCTTTAACCTTTAAAACTTCATAACCATCTTTCAACACATTTAAAATTTTCCGTCTACCATATTCATCACACCATTTTAATTTCTCCCACCACATTCATCACCCCTGTTAATTAGTACTACTTCATCACACCAGTTAACTTCAGTACTACCAAACATTCTCCCCTTTGTTAATACAGTACCCCCATCATTCATACCCCAGTTAATTTTCATTACTACCTTTTTATCACACATTTTAACTACAGTAACCATTCATCACACCATGTTAATCGTACCCCCATCATTCATCACACATGTAAACTCATACTCCTCTTTCTCACCCCTGTTAACTTCAATACCAAATCATAAAACCCATTTTAACTCAGTACTACCATCTTTCACACCGTTAACTTCAGTATCCCTCATTATCACACATGAAATTCATAAAACCATCTTCTCACCCCCTTTTAATTTTCATAATTTCAATTCAACACCCCGTTAATCTTACTCCCATCTTTTCACCCATGTTAATTTCGTACCCCTTTATTCATCACACCTGTTAACTTCATTCAAAATATTCATCACCCCATGAACTTCGTACACCATCTTTTATCACCCATGTTAATTCATTCTACCATCTTTCATAAAAACTGAAAACTTCAGACACCATATTCATCCCCCTGTTAACTTCTTTTAACATCTTTCATCACCCATTTTTAACCTTTACTCCATCATTATCACACCATGTTACTTTTTTTATTACCATCTTCTCACCCATGTTACTTCAAAATTTTAAACCTTTACCATCCCATATTCACACAATTTAACTTCATCTACCATATTCATCACACCATTTAAACTTCAGTTTCCTCAATTCATCACACATTTTAAACTTCATACTACCTTTCATCACACCTTTTAAATTTTCATTACTTCATTCATCACCCCATTTTTAAATTTTAAACTTCATTAACACCCTTTTAATTCATACTACCATCATTCAACACATTTTAACTTCATTCTACCTCTTCATACACCATTTAACTTCAACTACTCATTACCCAAACCTTTACTTCAGTCTCCTCATTCATACACCATGAAAATTATTATACCCTTCATCACCCTTTTTAAATCATACTACCTCTTTATCACACCAGTAACTTCATACTCCCTTTCATCCCCCATTTTTAATTCTTTTCTCCATCATTTCACACCATTTTTTCTTCATTTTCCCATCATTCATCCCAAATGTTAATTTCTTAACCACTTCAACACCAGTTAACTTCATCTACCATCATTCATACACCATTTTAAAACTTTTTTACAATATTCTCACACCATGTTTAACTTCAGTATCCCATCTTCATCACACATTTTTAAATTCATTTCTCCATATTCCCCAAAACATGTTAACTTCATATCCATCATTCATCCACTTTTTAATTTCATTATTAATCTTCTCACCCATGTTAATCTACTCCCATCATTCATCACACATGTTAACTTAGTACCCATATTCATCACCATGTTAAAATTCTTACTCCCTTTTTTCATACCATTGTTAAACTTCGTAACATAAATTATACACCATGTTAACTTCATTATACCATTTAATCACCCATGTTAATTTCAGTACTCCATCATTCATAAACCCCATTTTAAACTTCTTATACATCGTTCATACCCTGTTAATACAGAAACCCCATCATTCATCCCCCATGTTAACTTCATTTATTACCATTTCTTTTCACCCTTTTTAACTTTCATTACACCTTTATTCTTTCAACCTGTTAACTTTTATTACTCCATCATTCATCAACCAGTTAACCTTCCCATTTTATCCCCCAAAATCATTCTTTCCAACATTTAATTTTTACTACATCTTCATCACAATGTTAATCAGAAACCCATCATTCTACCCCCATGTTAATTCTTATCCCAAAATTTCCCCTGAAATTTAAACCCACCATTTTAAAAATTTACCCCACTTTAACCATAAAAAATTCATAAAAAACCATTTACTTCATATCCCATCTTCATCACACCCTTTAACACAACACCCCCACTTTCACACCCCATTTATTCTTTCTCCATCATTCCACACCATGTTAACTTCAGTACTACCATCATTTCATCACCTTTTAAATTTCTTATACCATCATTCATACACCATGTTAATTTCTTTTCCCACATTCATCACCCCATGTTAACTTCAACCACATTCATCACCCATTTTTTTAAAAAAACAAAAAACTTCAGTACTCCATTTTCATCACCCTGTTAATCGTACTACCCTTCTACCCCTGTTAATTTCAGTACTCCATCATTCATCCACCATTTTTAACTTCAGTCCCCAACCCAATCCCACCATTTTTAATTCAGTATACCATATCATCACACCTGTTAATTCTTATTCTCATTTTTTCCCATCCACACTTTTTAATTTTTTACCAAGTATACCTTTTTTTTATCAAAAACTTTTCACTTTTTTCCCGGGACTTTTAAAAATTTTTTAATTCATTTTTTTACTCCTGTTCTTGCATCATCTGTAAAATTTTTTCTGGGGGTTTAAAATTTGGTATGCGGGAAGTACAGATACTTGTAGCACCCCCCTGTGACCCTCCCACGAAGAATTTTCCCTGCAAAAAAATTTTAAATTTTTTCTTCTCATTATTGAATTTTTTATCTTTACTTTCCTTATTGTGGTCTGTAAGAATTAAGAAAAGGAGCCTGCCAAGCTTGTGGCCCATGGGGGCAAGTCTGCAAATTGTTTTCATTGGGGAAATGTGCAAAGGTTTTTTGAGGTTTGTAAATGTAATCCTGTATCTATTTCGTAAGCAATTGTTTTAATTGTATATTCGTCTATTTGTGGTTAAAGGGTCGGTAAAAAGCCCCGGGGCCGCCTCTTCGCTGGTCCTACAAACCCATTTTTCCCCCTCCCAAAAAGCTTCATCGTGTACTCACTAATTGTCTCCCTTTTTGTAGCTGCAGGGGTGAGATCCCCTGGCCCCGCTTTCAAAAAACGTACTCTCCTCTCTCTCCTGCTTCATGACTTTATCATACTCGTTTTAAACTATGTGGGGTTTCCTGCTCCACTACATCCTCGCCATTTCCTGCCCACTTATGATAAAACTACTTCCTAAATCTCGGGATCATTGATCTTCAGTTTCCCAAGAGGCCCCCTTGTTTCTGGCCCCACTCGGGAACATTTGTCTCTGTCACTTGTTATTCCAGCAATTTTGTTGTCGTTATATTCCCCACCCCTCCTGCCCCTGTCGTCAGGCCGATTTCCCTCAACCTTTCTTCATAGGACATTCCCCTTAGCTCTGGAACTAGCCTTGTCGCAAACATTTGCACTTTCTCTAATTTCTTAACGTGCGGGTTCCAAACTGGTGCTGCATACTCCAGTATGGGCCTGACGTACACGGTGTACAGTGTCCTGAAAGATTCCTTACTTAGGTATCGGAATGCTAATCTCAGGTTCGCCAGGCGCCCATATGCTGCAGCAGTTATCTGGTTGATGTGTGCTTCTGGAGACGTATTCGGTGTTATACTCACGCCAAGATCTTTCTCCCTGAGCCAGGTTTGTAGTCTTTGGCCACTTAGCCTATACTCTTTTTGTGCTCTTTTTTGCCCTTCTCCGATCTTCATGACTTTGCATTTGGCAGGGTTGAATTCGAGAAGCCAGTTCCTGTCCATGTCTCTTTGAAGGCCTACCTGATCCTCATCTAATTTAATTCTCCTCATTAACTTCACATCATCTGCGAACAGGGACACTTCTGAGTCTATCCCTTCCATCATAGCATTCACATATACCAAAAATAGCACTGGTCCTAGGACCGACCCCTGTGGGACCCCGCTCGTCACAGGTACCCACTGTGATACCTCACGTTCCATGACACGTTGCCTCCCTGTCAGATATTCTCTGATCCATTGAAGTGCCCTTCCTGTTATACGCGCCTGATCCTCTAGTTTCTGCACTAATCTCTTGTGAGGAACTGTGTCGAAGGCCTTCTTGCAGTCCAAGAAGATGCAATCAACCCACCCCTCTCTCTCGTCTCTTACATCTGTTACTTTATCATAAAACTCCAGAAGGTTTGTGACACAGGATTTGCCTTCCGGATCAGCCGGGCTGTGGCTCGTATGTTGGTTTGCGTGCAGCCAGCAGCAACAGCCTGGTTGATCAGGCTCTGATCCACCAGGAGGCCTGGTCTCAGACCGGGCCGCGGGGGCGTTGACCCCCGGAACTCTCTCCAGGTAAAACCGTGCTGGTTGTCATTTATACTTTTGTTCCATTCCAGGTGCTCCACCACTCTCCTCCTGATAATCTTCTCCATGACTTTGCATACTATACACGTCAGTGACACTGGTCTGTAGTTTAGCATCTCTTTTTTGTCTACTTTTTTAAAAATGGGAACTACATTTGCCGTCTTCGATATCTCAGGTAGTTGCCCAGTTTGAAGGGATGTGTTAAAGATTGTGGTTAATGGGACACACAGCATTTCTGCTCTCTCTCTAAGGACCCATGGGGAAATGTTCGGTCCCATTGCCTTTGAGGTATCAAGGTCACTTAGCAGCTTCTTCACCTCCTCCTCAGTTGTGTGTATGTCATCCATCACTTGTTGGTGTATTCCCTGTTGGTGTCCCCTTCTGTCCTGTCTTCCCAGAATCCTTCCTGTCTCTACTATGAATACTTCCTTAAACCTCTTGTTGAGCTCCTCACATACCTCTTGATCGTTTCATGTCAGTTCCCCACCTTCTTTCCTCAGCCTGATCACCTGGTCTTTGACTGTTGTCTTTCTCTTAATGTGGCTATACAGCAGTTTTGGGTCAGACTTGATTTTGATGCTATGTTGTTTTTATACTGTCGCTGGGCCTCCCTCCTTATTTGTGCATACTCGTTTCTGGCTCTTCGACTGATCTCCTTATTTTCCTTGGTCCTTTGCCTTCTGTACCACTTCCATTCTCTAATGCACTAAGTTTTTGCCTCCCTACACCTTCAGGTAAACCAAGGACTCACTTTGGTCTTCCCATTAATTCTGTTGTCCTTGGGAATAAACCTTTCCTCTGCCTCCTTGCATTTTGTTGTCACATATTCCATCATTTCGTTCACTGACTTTCCTACCAGCTCTCTGGCCCACTGAACCTCCTGCAGGAAGTTCCTCATACCTGTGTGGTCCCCCCTTTTATAGTTTGGCTGTTCCCAATCGACTCCTGTTACCCTCTCCACTTGCAGCTCTACTATGTAATCAAAACTCAGAACCACGTGATTACTAACTCCAAGGGGCTTCTCATATGTGATATTCCCAATGTCTGAACTGCTCAGGGTGAACACAAGGTCCAGTCTTGCTGGTTCATCCTCCCCCCTCTCTGGTAGTGTCCCTGACGTGTTGATGCATGAGGTTTTCCAGTACAACATCCATCATCTTGCGTCTCCATGTGCAAAGACTACCGTGAAGCTCCAGGTTTTCCCAGTCGATCTCCCTATGGTTGAAATCACCCATAACCAGTAACTTTGCTCTGCACGATTGAGCTCTTCGTGCCACCTCAGCCATTGTGTCCATCACTCTGTTCTTCTCTTCATATTCCTCTCTTGGCCTCCTGCAGTTCTGTGGTGGGACATACATCACTGCAATGGCTACCTTATGTTCCCCAGACTGAATTGTAGCTACTGTGTAGTCCCTTTCTCCAATCTCGCACATGCCTTCCATTTCCTCAAAACCCCATCGGTTTTTTTATGAGTAGTGCAACCCCTCCTCCCTCTCTGCTCCTTCTGTCTTTCCTCAGGATCTGATATCCTGGTGGGAAGACTACTTCTGTTATTGTCTCGGTGAGTTTCGTTTCTGTGACTGTTATGATGTCTGGGGACTTCTCATTGATTCTTTCATGCCACTCCTCATATTTATTTGTTAATCCATCTGCGTTCGTGTACCAAACCTTCAACTTCCTTATCTATAACGGTGGTCCTGGGAAAATATTGGGGTTGGGGAGCGGGAGCCCTGGAGGGGGCATATGGGGATTTGCAGTGTGGGTGGGGTTTGTGATGGAGGGCTGAGGGCAGAGGTTTTGGGGGCTCTTGGGGAGTGCTCTTAGGGGTGGGTTTGTCGGATGGGGTGGGGGGAGAGGATCAGTCTGGTTTTGCACATCTCCATTATTGCATCTTGTTCTTCTTTTGTCTTTGACCCTCTCAGTATCATCCTTTTTTCTTGTGTTCTGTCCCAGATGAGTTACACACTCGTACTCTGGTCTTGTCCTTCAGTCAGCTTACTCTGCAGGATGCATCGTTTTGAAGCTTGATTATGCCTTGAAGATTACTTTGATCGGTAGTTTTACTGCCACTCGCAAACCACCCAATCTAGGAAAATTTCGTCACTGGGTCATGTCTTCCTCACCTGTGCTTTCATGACATACCTTCGATTGATTTTCTTCTCCATGATGGTTTCTCTTCATCGTAGGTTTCCCCCTTCTGACTTCTCGGAGCCGGTAGGCCAAACATGACCTCTCTCTCCTCTCTACTGTGTCTCCCTTTTATCCTCTGCAGGTGTTTTAGTTCCTTCCATCGAAACGGTTACCTGCCTTCCATTCCCTGCCCTTGCCTGCAGCCCCTATGCTCAGTGGGACTGTTCTTTCCTCCTCACCTGTTCCTTTGCCACTGCTGTTGTCTGTTGGAGTCCCTTCATATGTCATAGCTCCTTCATTGTCTATAGGTCTCTCAATTGTGCACATCTTTTCCTGGATCCCTACAGTCCCCTTGTCTGTGACTGGTATAGATGTTCCTGATGTCATGTCTGTACTGTCATTTGTCTCTAATCTGTTTCAGGTTTCTTAGTTCCTCATTTAAGCACCTTATTTTATCGTCTGCTGCTAAGACTTGTAGTCCCTCTTCCTGCTCTCTTCAGCTATCCTCTCCTCCATTACCCTTCCGAGCTCTGCTAGCTTCCTTCCCCACTCTTCCTTCATTTTTTTGAGCTCTAACTCCTAATCTTCCCTCCCCCTGAGGGGGAGAGAGAAAGATAGAAAGAGTGAGAGATAGAGAGAGAGAGAGAGGGGAGAGAGAAGGGGAGGGAGAGAGTGAGTGAGAGAGAGAGAAGGGCAGAGAGGGAACTGGGGGTGGGGAGAAAGGGACAGAGGGGGTTAGTAGGGTCAGGATGTCTTGTGGGTGGGTAGATTGAGGTGTATGGTTGTAAAATGACCATTTACACAGCTGTGTATGTATGTATGCACAGTCAGTCGTGAATGTTTGCAAGCCTGGGGGGTGTATCGTTACTGTTATGTCTGTCAGAGTATGTTATGTGTGTGTGTGTGTGTGTGTGTTGTGTGTGTGCAGTATGTGTGTGTGCTGTGTGTATGTGACATTGTGTGTGTATATGTGCATTGTGTGTGTGTTTGTGCATGTGTGTATGCATGTATGTGCATGTGATTTATGTGTGTTGCATGGGGCATGTGGTATGTGTATATGCCTATGTGTGTGTCGTGTGCGTGCTATGTGCATGTGTGTGTGTGTGTGATGTATGTGCATGTGTGTGTGTGGTGTGATGTGATGTATGTGTCATGTGTGTGTGGTGTATTGTACTCACTTATTTGTACTCACCTATTTTGTGGTTGCATGGAGGTCCGATCATAGCTCCTGGCCCAGCCTCTCACTGATTGCTACTAGGTCTCTCTCTCATGCCTCCATGAGCTCTATCATACCTCACCTTTTAAAACTATGTATGGTTCCCGCCTCCACTACATCACTTTCTAGGCTATTCACGGCTTGATACTCTATGACTAAAGAAATACTTCCTAAAATCCTTTTGTTTAATCTGAGTTAAACTTCCAATTGTGACACTCTCGTGTCTGTGTCCCATCTTGGAAACATCCCGTCTTTGTCACCTATCTATTCCGCAATAGTATTTAATATGTCGTTATCTGTCTCCCCTGACCCTCCTAGCCTCACAGTGTCGTGGCGAATTCCCTCAACCTTCTTCGTAGGACAATCCCCGTAGATCTCTGGGAATAGTCTTGTTGCAAACCTTTGCACTTTCCTCTAAAATTTCTTGACGTGCATTGAATAGGTGATGGATTCCAAAAACTGGTGCTGCTCTCAGTATGGGCTGACGTAAATGGTATACAGAGTCTTGAACGACTCCTTCTTGAGGTTCGGAACGCTATCGTAGGTTTGCCAGGCGCTGTTGCTGCAGCAGGTTATCTGATTGATGTGCGCTCAAGGTGATATGCTCGGTATGTTATTACTAACCCCTAGATCTTTTCCTTGAGTGAGGTTCTGCAGACTTTGCCACATCTAAATTTATTGTACCCCCATTTTGTCTGCGGTCATCTTTTTCTCTTCCCATTCTTCATGATTTGCATTTGGGGGGTTAATACTCAAAGGAGCCAGTTGCTGGACAGGCTTGTAGCCTGTCAGGTCTCTTTAGTTACTGCCTGATCTCATCGCAATGTGATTTTCTCATTATCTTCACGCTCGTCACGCAAACAAGGGACACTTCTGAGTCTTTCCCTTCGTTATGTCATCACATATACAAGAACAGCCACAGGTCCTAGGACTGACCTTGTGGAACCCGCTTGTCACAGGTTGCCCACTTTGACATCCTCGTCACGTCCCATGACTCGTTGTTGCCTCCAGATAGGTAATCTCTTATCCATTGCAGTGCCTTTTTTTATTTCCTTGGTTTTTTTTTATGTGTGCCTGATCCTCTAGCTATTGCGTAACCTCTCTGTGTGGAACTGTGTCGAAGAGCCTTTTGCAGTCCAAAAAAATGCTCAGTCGATCCACCCTCTCTCTCTTGTCTTATTCTGTCACCTTGTCATAAACTCCTAATGGTTTGTGAACAAGGATTTTCCCCCCTGAAACCATGCTGTGTTAGTCTATTATACACTTGTTTATCTTTCCAGGGTCTTCCTCACTCTCCTCTGATGTTCTTCTCATGACCTTGATATATACACGTTAGTGATACAGGTCTGTGTTTAGTGCCTCATGTCTGTCTCCCTTTTTAAAAATGGGGACATTCAATTGCCATCTTCCATTCCTCGGGGAGTTGCCAGTTCAAATGATGTGTGAAGATCTTTGTTAATGGTACACACAAGTGTCTATGCTCCTCTTTAAGGGACCCACAGAAGAGATGTCTGGTCCCACGCCTTTGAGGTGTCAAGTTCGCATAGCAGCTTCTTCACTCCTCCTTGGTTTTATGTACCTCATCCAGCACTTGTGGGTGCAACCCCCTCTGCTTGATTCCTGGAGTCTACTGGTTTCACTGTAAATACTTCTTTAAATCTTGTGTTGAGCTCCTGACATTCCTCCCGGTTCGTTCTTGTGAATTCCCCATCACCTCCCTTCAGTCTGATTACATGGTCTTGACTGTTGTTTACCTACTGATTGGCTGCAAAACAGCTTCGGGTCAATCTTGACTTCGATGCTAATGTCATTTTCGTTATTGCCGTGAGCCTCCCTTCTTATCTGTGCTTAGGTTCGTTTCTGGCTCTTCGGTAATTCTTTATTTTCCTGAGTTCTTGTCTTCTGTACCTTTTCCCCATTCTCTCGTACACTAGTTTTTGCCTCTACACTCTTGGGTGAACTAAGGAATCGTTTGTTTTCCCTTTATTTCTGTTTCCCTTGGGAACAAACCTCTCCTTCTGCCTCCTTGCATTTTGTGTGCCACATAGTCCATCATTCTGTATGGTTTTCCTGTCAGTTCCCTCTCCCACTGAATGTCTAGAAAGAAGTTCCTCTAGCCTGAGTAGTCCCAATTTTGTTAGTTGGTTTTTACCACCATATTCCTGCTGTCTCTCCACTTGGAGGCTAAACTATGTTAGTCGGAAGCACATAAACCACATGATCACTAGATCCCAGGGGCCTTTCATACATGATATCTCGATGTCAGATACTACTCAGGTGAATACAAGGTCCAGTCTTGTGGTTCATCCTCTCCTCTCTCTGGTAGTTCTCTAACATGTTTGAATGAATGCACGGTTTCCAGTACAATCCTTCATCTTGCTTTCCATGTTTCGGACCCTCCATGGGGCTCCAGGTTTTTCACAGTCAATCCCTTGTGATTGAAATACCCATAACTAGTAACTTTGCTCCCCCCATGTGTGCTCTATGGCCACCTCGGTTAGTGTGGTCGTTCAAATGCTCTGTTGCTCTCACCATATCTATCTTTGGCCTCCTGCAGTTTCTGTGGTGGGTTGTTCATTACTGCAATTATCACCTTATGTCTCTCTGACTGGATGTTCTACAAGTTGTCCTTTCGCCTGTGCCATCCATCCTTCCATTTTTCTGAAAACCCCACTGGTTTTTAAAATGAGCAGTGCAACTCCTCCTCCCTCTGTCTTCTGGGATTTGATATCCGGATGGAAAGATTGAATTGAAATTATTACTGGTGGTTATGTTCTGTGAGTGCTATTATGGCTGGGATGTCCTCCTTGATTCTTTCGTGCCATCACTCATACTGTTTGTTATTCCATCTGCATTTGTATACCACACCTTCAACTTCTTTTCTAAGAACTGTGGTCTGGGAGGTGTATTGGGGGTTTGGGGAAGTGGGAGACCTGGTAAGGAAACTATGGGTTGTTGCTGTGGGGATGGAGTTTGTAATGTAGGGGTGGGGGCATTGGATATGTCAATGGGAAGTTTTTGATTTTAGAGTGTTTGGGGTTGCTCTGGGGTTGACCTGGTTGGGAGGCTTCTTTGGAGTTGTTGAGGGAGGGCTGTATTTGATCCTCTTCTGTGTCGGGATCTCCGGTCTGTCTTCTCCATCCCTCATCTTTCCTCCTTTCACCTTCGTAGCATCTCTCTCAGTTTCTGCCTTTCTTCTTGTGGTTCTGTCGCGGTCGAGATACACCTTCCCTGATGCAGGCACATGTCCCATAATCGTGCTTCTCCTGCAGGATTCTGTCCGAGTGCTTCTGCCTTGAAGTGTCACTTTCATGGCCGGGTTCTTTTTTTTTTATAAACCCCCTATTCTCGAATCATTTTCCAGTGGTCATATCGTTTCTCTATTGCTTTCATGATGCTTTCAATTGCTTTTTTTCCCCTTGTTTTCTTGCTTAAATGTTTCCTCTTCAATTCTGGAGTCCCATACACAAGAAAGATGACCTCACCCTTTCATTCTCCCACTGCATTTCCCTGTGTATCCCCTCATTTATTAATTTGGTTTCTCTACTGCAGTTTTCCTTTCTTCAGTTTCAACTGCTAATGTACTTGGGCTCAGTGGTCCCCTGTTCAGTTTTCCTTCTCGCTTTCTTTGGGCTCTGTTGTTGTATGTTAGGGCTCCACAATAAAGCCTTAGCTTTTAATCTAACTACTGTCTCCCTCTGATAGAGCCTCTCCAAGCGTTGTGCTCTTCTTTCCCTACTGTCCCCTTATATTTGTGGCTGAGGTAGCAGTCTATGTGTTGTCTTCCCAAAAATGTTCTATTAGTCTTTAGACTGTTTCAGATTTTTCAGTTCCTCTCTTAACTCTGTATCCTAGCTTCTGATGTTTTTGACATGCACTCCACTTCCTGCTTTCCATATCTATCCTCTCATTCCATTTTCATGCTAAGTTCTTCTAGTTTTCTTTTCCCATTATTACCCCTTTTTATGAGCTTGCTGCCCAATCTTCCTTTGCAGCTTCCTCCTCTGTCCCTTGTGTTTTTCTTGTTGCTCTCTGGAAAACCATTTTGTTTTATCCTGGTTGCCTCAGAGTGGGGAACCTATTGTTCTGTATGTTAAGGTTAGTTAGTGTGTATGTCAGTGTGTGGGGGGGAGGTAGAAACTGGAGGAATGTGCGGCTATGTGGGAGACGGAGTGGGGAGGGGGAGGGTGAACGAGTGTGTGTGTCGTGTAATTTTGTGTGAAATTATGAGTGGGTTTATTAATGTAATGAAAGGTAGGTGACTTGTGCGTGTATGTAGAGTTCAGTGGTCCTTTGGCTGACCACAACTTCTTGTGCACCTGGACCCCAACTCTGGGACTTGACCCGCTAGTACTTACAGTGAGTGTGTGATGTACTCACCTAATTTGTGTCAATAATTGTGGTTGCAGGGGTCGAGAGTCAGCTCTGGCCCGCTCTTCATGATCACTACTGGATCCTCTCTCTGCTTACCTGGTGCTTTGTCATACCTCCTTCTTTAAAATATGTAATGAGTTACTGCATCCACACTACTTCACTTGCTAGGCTATTACCACTGCTGACGGACTCTATGACTGAAACGACAATACTTCCAAAACGTTCCCTGTGTCTCGTTGGTCTTCAGCTTCCAGTTGTGACCTTGTCTGTGTCCCCTCTCTGGAAATCTATCTCTGTCCACTTGTCTATTCCCGCGCAGTATCTTGTATGTCGTTAATCATGCGCTCCCCTGACCCTTCTGTCCTACAGTGTTCGTCAGTTCCGATTTCCCTTAACCTTTCTCGTCGACATTCTTGAGCTCTGGGACTAGCATTGTTGCAAACCTTTGTACTTTCTCTAACTTCTTGACGTGCTTGTGTGTGTGTGTGTGTGTGTGTGTGTGTGTGTGTGTGTGTGTGTGTGTGTGTGTGTGTATGTGCATGTGTGTTACCTGGATTATTAGTGTGTGTGTGTTTCGTTTATGGTTGTATGAGGTGTGTTATCTACAACGTCAGTGTTCCATAAATGTTGCAACTACCTTCCATCATCACATTACCATATGGTTGTACACCTGCGCACATGGTCATACACAGGTGCACACAGCTATGGACGTAGGCACATGGCGGTGAACACGTGCACAAGAGATAATTTGACTGCAGCTCCAAGGTTGAACAACGTCAGCGTGACTACCCAGTTTTTATGGTGGAAATTCAAGTTTACGAGACAAGTGTGAGAGCACTGAGTCACCTGGTGATGAAACACCTGCACTAGTACACAGGTCTGGGATCAGGGGTGTACCTCAAGGTTACTTGTACATACTTCACGGGATCATCTCTCCCCCCGCGACCTTGGGTTCCCGCTAGAACCGCTAGGCTGTTGGTGATTGCTCTCTGCATGTAGTTTCATGTATACATAACTAGTAGCATAATCAGCAATTTTTCAGGTACTCACTTAGTCACGGGTCTATTGATAATTACTTGTGTACCTGTTGACACCTTGCTTATTACTGGGGTATTTAAGTAAACTTCAACATCTTTCATGTGTAATTTTTTAAGTATTTTTCTTGTTTATCTTACTTGGAAAACAATTTAAGGGATTTTAGGCATTTCCAATAATTTAGGTGCTTTATTGTTTATAGGCGTTGAATCTCTCAGTACATTCTCCAGTTGAAAAATTTCGTCTGCCCTAAAAGGGAGTGAAGATTGAGACACTTGTACAACATTTGGGAATCTTTATTAAGGAAACGTTTC
The DNA here is from genome assembly GCF_026875155.1 of Cherax quadricarinatus. Classification (NCBI taxonomy): domain Eukaryota; kingdom Metazoa; phylum Arthropoda; class Malacostraca; order Decapoda; family Parastacidae; genus Cherax; species Cherax quadricarinatus. Next base: position 35,645,685 of record NC_069444.1, read on the forward strand.
GCCAGCCAGTGGCTTCTTCAGTCCAGTACAGAGAAGAAGGGTGAAAGATGAGAATTAGGAAATCAGTCCCTGAGCTTTGGAATACTAGTACACAGCAGTAGTCTAGTACACAGCAGTAGTCTAGTCAGGAACGTACAAGTGTTTTCACTATCCCTGACCTGGTATCTTTTTTTTTTTAACGTTCCTCTTATCCGGTCAGTTATTTTCCTCGCAGTTGTGATTGTTGTGGTAACTGTAAGACACATTCAACAGGATCAGTTTTATTTTAGAAGTTTCAAGGGGACTGCGGCCGAAGGTACGTGGCCACGTACGATCTTTCCCACCTCCACGTGATTCACTGTTCACTGTCTCTCGTGGCTGCGGGAACTGTGAGGGAAGACAAGGGTGGTGTGAGTTATACCTGCATGTTACCCCGGACATTCATGTCCGGACCTGATTAACACCCTCACCTGTGTCTTGTTTGCTGTGACCCTGTGTGGTCCAGTACCTGTGAATATCTTGTTGTGACCCTGTGTGGTCCAGTACCTGTGAATATCCTGTTGTGACCCTGCATAGTCCAGTACCTGTGAATATCCTGTTGTGACCCTGTGTGGTCCAGTACCTGTGAATATCTTGTTGTGACCCTGAGTGGTCCAGTACCTGTGAATATCCTGTTGTGACCCTGTGTGGTCCAGTACCTGTGAATATCTTGTGACCCTGTGTGGTCCAGTACCTGTGAATATCCTGTTGCGACCCTGTGTGGTCCAGTACCTGTATCTTGTTGTGACCCTGTGTGGTCCAGCATCTGTGAATATTTTGTTGTGACCCTATGTGGTCCAGTACCTGTATCTTGTTGTGACCCTGTGTGGTCCAGTACCTGCGAATATCCTGTTGTAACCCTGTGTGGTCCAGCACCTGTGAATATCCTGTTGTGACCCTGTGTGGTCCAGTACCCATATCTTGTTGTGACCCTGTGTGGTCCAGTACCTGTGAATATCCTGTTGTGACCCTGTTTGGTCTAGTACCTGTATCTTGTTGTGACCCTGTGTGGTCCAGTACCTGTATCTTGTTGTGACCCTGTGTAGTCCAGTATCTGTGAATATCCTGTTGTGACCCTGTGTGGTCCAGTACCTGTGAATATCCTGTTGTGACCCTGTGTGGTCCAGTACCTGTGAATACCTTGTGACCCTGTGTGGTCCAGTACTTGTGAATATCCTGTTGTGACCCTGTGTGGTCCAGTACCTGTGAATATCTTGTTGTGACCCTGTGTTGTCCAGTACCTTTGAATATCCTGTTGTGACCCTGTGTGGTCCAGTACCTGTGAATATCTTGTGACCCTGAGTGGTCCAGTACCTGTGAATATCCTGTTGTGACCCTGTGTGGTCCAGTACCTGTGAATATCCTGTTATGACCCTGTATAGTCCAGTACCTGTGAATATCCTGTTGTGACCCTATATAGTCCAGTACCTGTGAATATCCTGTTGTGACCCTGTGTGGTCCAGTACCTGTGAATATCTTGTTGTGACCCTGAGTGGTCCAGTACCTGTGAATATCCTGTTGTGACCCTGTGTGGTCCAGTACCTGTGAATATCTTGTGACCCTGTGTGGTCCAGTACCTGTGAATATCCTGTTGTGACCCTGTGTGGTCCAGTACCTGTGAATATCCTGTTGTGACCCTGTGTGGTCCAGTACCTGTGAATATCTTGTTGTGACCCTGAGTGGTCCAGTACCTATGAATATCCTGTTGTGAACCTGTGTGGTCCAGTAACTGTGAATATGTTGTTATGACCCTATGTGGTCCAGTACCTGTATCTTGCGACCCTGTGTGGTCCAGTACCTGTGAATATCCTGTTGTGACCCTGTGTGGTCCAGTACCTGTGAATATCCTGTTGTGACCCTGTGTGGTCCAGTACCTGTGATTATCTTGTTGTGATCCTGTGTGGTCCAGTACCTGTGAGTATCTTGTGACCCTGTGTGGTCCAGTACCTGTGAATATCCTGTTGTGACCCTGAGTGGTCCAGTACCTGTGAATATCTTGTTGTGACCCTGTGTGGTCCAGTACCTGTGAATATCTTGTTGTGACCCTGTGTGGTCCTGTTCCTGTGAATATCTTGTTGTGACCCTGTGTGGTCCTGTTCCTGTGAATATCTTGTTGTGACCCTGTGTGGTCCAGTACCTGTGAATATCTTGTTGTGACCCTGAGTGGTCCAGTACCTGTGAATATCTTGTTGTGACCCTGTGTGGTCCAGTACCTGTGAATATCTTGTTGTGACCCTGTGTGGTCCAGTACCTGTGAATATCTTGTTGTGACCGTGAGTGGTCCAGTACCTGTGAATATCTTGTTGTGACCCTGTGTGGTCCAGTACCTGTGAATATCTTGTTGTGACCCTGTGTGGTCCAGTACCTGTGGATATCCTGTTGTGACCCTGTGTGGTCCAGTACCTGTGGATATCCTGTTGTGACCCTGTGTGGTCCAGTACCTGTGATTATCTTGTTGTGATCCTGTGTGGTCCAGTACCTGTGAGTATCTTGTTGTGACCCTGTGTGGTCCAGTACCTGTGAATATCTTGTTGTGATCCTGTGTGGTCCAGTACCTGTGAGTATCTTGTTGTGACCCTGTGTGGTCCAGTACCTGTGAATATCTTGTTGTGACCCTGAGTGGTCCAGTACCTGTGAATATCTTGTTGTGACCCTGTGTGGTCCTGTTCCTGTGAATATCTTGTTGTGACGCTGTGGAGCGAGTACCTGTGAATATCTTGTATGTTGTTACTGTCACAGTGCCTGTGAGTACACTATTTGTACTCGTGCATTTATAATTGGAGAGGTTGTGTCTTAGCTCCTGGCCATGCCTGTCAAACTGGCTACAACTGAGTGACCTCTCCCCTTGCGTTGTGAGCTTTGTCTCACCTCTTGTACAAGCTGTGTGTAGCTCCTCCTTCCGTTACTTCGGTATCTCTGTCATTCCATTTCCTGGCTTCCCTGAGGCTGAAACAATATTTCCTGGCAACATTGTGACTCACCTGTGTTTTAACTTCCAGCTGTGCCCTTATGTACCTGTTTTTTTCTCCCTCGAACAGTCTGTCTTGGTCTATCCTATAAATATCTATTAGTATTTTCTAATGTTATCACGTTTAGTTCCTTTAGTTTTGTCAAACATTATACTCATTCCAGTGTGGAACTAGTCTCCTTGCAAACTTCATTTTTTTTTTATTTTCTTGGCGTGGTTGATCAGCTGTAAGTTCTTTACTGGTGTTGCATACTCCAAGACGGGCCTGACATATGTTGCATATAATGTTATTATTGACACCTTGTTAAGATTCTTTAAAACTTATTTGCAGTCCTGGACAAGCTGCGGATGGATCCGACATGTGGCTGTGGGAAGTCAACCTCAGCAAGTGCAAGGTTATGAAAATCAAGGAAGGGCAAAGAAGACCGGAAACTGAACAGAGTCTTTTGTGACAAATGCTGCAAATCTCACTCAAGAAAAAAAAAAAACCTCTTTGTGAGCAAAATACTGGCCATGTCTCCTCAGGTATACATCAACACATGAATGCAGACGTTACTTAGTTGTGTTGATGTATGTCTGGGAAGACATGGCCAGTATTTTGTTCACCATGAGCTCTTTTTTCTTGAACGAGATTTGCAGCATTTGTCACCCAAGACTGTTTTCAGCTTCTGGTCTTCTTTGCCCATCACTGATTTTCATAACCTTGCACTTGCTGAGGTTGACTTCCCACAATCACATGTCAGATCCATCCGCAGCTTGTCCAGGATTCTTTATAGCCTTTGTTTCCTGCTTCGTTAGCTTTACATCACCAGCAAACATAAATGCATCAGGTTCTACCTCTTCCGGAATGTCGTTCACGTACACCAGAAACAGTACCAATGCTTGTGGATCTCACGTGTTACACTTGCCCATTTCCATGTCTCTTACCTCACACCCACTCTTTGTTTCCTTCCTGTTAGGTATTCTGGTAAGTTGTGACCACGTGTGTACCTGTACTTGTGAACAACTTGTATGTTGCGACCATGTGTGTCCCTTCTCATTAGCTGTATCTTGTATGTTGAGATCATGTGTCCTCAGTACATGTGTCTTTTTTTCTCCAGTGTCGTGAATATATTTCTTTCGAGTTGCTGTCATATGTCAGGTATGTTATCTCTGGGTCTAGAGTATTGCAGATGACTGGACTTTCTCAAGATTTATAACATGCTAGTGGAGACATGGCTTCCAAGCTGGCGGTGCTGCGCACCCCTGTATTGGAGACTTAGGTCATCTGAAGATGTCCCCATTATCTCTCTCTCTCTCTCTCTCTCTCTCTCTCTCTCTCTCTCTGCTAATTACAAGTGGTCTACCTGGATTCTACCTGGAAGGTATTCCGGGGATCAACGTTCTGCGGCCTGGTCCACGACCAGGCTTCCCGGTGTATCAGGGCCTGATCAATCAGACTGTTACTGCTGGCCGCACGCAGTACAACATACGAGCCATAGCCCGGCTGATCTGGCACCGACTTTAATTAAAGAGGCACGTAAGTTCCCCCGTCTTCTAATAACATGTTCATTTTTCCACTATAATCTACCTTGTCCATAATTACTATCGCATTTGTTTTGTCTGTTTCGTAAGGTGAAGTCCAGGATCTTCACTTAATTCCTGGTATAACTTAACAAATGTTTGAGGATAATTGTGTTGTAGAGGTGTGAGCGAAGCTCAGATTTCTACAAGACAATTGTCCTCAAACATTTGTTAAGTTATACCAGGAATTAAGTAAAGATCCTGGACTTCACCTTACGAAACAGACAAAACAAAGTGATTGTAATTTTGGACAAGGTTGTTTATAGGGGAAAAAAGAAAAAGTTATTAGAAGGGGGGGTATTATTGTTTTTTAAAACTTGGGTCCCTTTCTTTATTTGTCCCTGGGGTGGGGGGTTTTCCTGGGGAAGCTGTTTTTGGACTGTGACAGTGCTGGGGGCCCCTGTTTTCCTTTCCTGGTCCCTTTTGGTGATCCCTAAACAGGGGCTGGGGGGCCTGTCAAACCGGGTTCCTGGTGTTTAAATGACTGCGGGACAGTGTTTGGGGGCGCCTGTCTACCGCCCCTGGGGCCTTATTTACTGCAAACAGGGGCGGGGGGCCGCCTGTCTCCCTTTCCCTGGTCCCTTTAAGGGCTGCGGGACAGGGCTGGGGGCGCCTGTCAACCTTTTCCTGGTCCCTTTTGGGGACTGTGACATTGCTGGGGGCGCCGGGTCTACCGTCCTGGTCCCTTTTGGGGAATGGCCCATTTTCGGGGGGCCCTGTCTACCTTCCGGGTTTGTTTTTGTAAATGTGAAAAGTGCTGGGGCGCCTGTCATTTTTTTGGTGCCTTATTTACTGCTGACAGTGCGGGGGGGCCCCTTCAAACCTTCCTGGGCCTTAGTGCTGCTGACAGTAGGGGGGCCTGTCTACCTTCCTGGTCCCTTTTAGTGACGGCGACAGTGGCTTGGGGAAACCTGTCTCCCCTTCCGGTCCCTTTAGGGGATTTCCGGGGAAAAAGTGCTGGGGGCACCTTCTCCCTTTCCCGGGGGTGCCTTAGGGGCCCTGTGGACAGTCCCTGGGGGCGCCTGTCTACCTTCCTGGTCCCTTAGTAAACGGGCTGCAGTGCGGGGGGCCCCTGTCTCCCGCCCTGGTGCCTTAGTGAATGGGGCATGCGGGGGGCGCCTGTTTTCCGCCCTTTGGTCCCTTTAGTGATGTGCCCGTTCTGGGGGGCCTGTCTCCCTTTCCCGGGTCCCTTAGGGGACTGCTGACAGTGGGGGGCGCCTTCTACCGCCCCGGGGTCCTTAGTGACTGCTAAACGTGCGGGGGGCGCCGGGCCCTACCGCCCCGGGTGCCTTAGTAAAACCCTTTGCTGACAGTGGGGGGGGCGCCTGTTTTCCCTTTTCCGGGTGCCTTAGGGGAACTGTGACAGTGCGGGGGGGCGCCTGTCAAACCTTCTGGTGCCTTAGTGTGCTACATTTGCTGGGGGCGCCTGTCAAACAACTCCCTGGTGCCTTTTGGACTGCTGCAGTGCTTTGGGCGCCTGTCTCCCGCCCCTTGGTCCCTTTTATGGCCCTGCTAACAGTGTGGGGGGCCTGTTTTACCTTCCTGGGGGCCTTAGTAAACTGTGACATTTGCGGGGGCGTCTGTCTACCGTCCTGGTGCCTTATAAATGCTGACAGTGCGGGGGGCCCGCCGGGCTACCGCCCCTGGTGCCTTAGTGACTGCTGAAAAGTTTGGGGGCCCCTGTCTCCTTCCGGGGCCCCTTAGTGACTGCGCCATGCTGGGGGCGCCTGTCGACCTTTCCCGGGGCCTTAGGGGACGGGCTGACGTGCGGGGGGGGGCCTGTCTACCGCCAGGGCCCTTATTAAATGCTGACAGTGGGGGGGCGCCTGTTCAAAGTCCTGGGCCTTAGGGGCCTCCCTGACAGTGCGGGGGGGGCCCCCTGTCTACCTTCCTGGTTCCCCTTAGTGACTGCGGGACAGGGGGGGGCCCCTGCTACCGTCCTGGTCCCCTTTGGTGATTGGCAGGTTTTGGGGCCCTGTCTCCCGCCCCGGGTTTGTTAGTGATTGCTAACAGGCTGGGGGGCGCCTGTCTACCTTCCGGGGTGCCTTAGTGACGGGTTTAAAGGGGTGCGGGGGGGGCGCCTGTCCCCGGCCCTGGTCCCTTTAAGTGACTGCGACGTGCGGGGGGCCCGGGCCGGGTCTCCCTTCCTGGTGCTTAGGGGGACTGCTGACATTGCTGGGGGCGCCTGTCTACCTTCCTGGTGCCTTAGTGACTGCTGACAGTGCTGGGGGCGCCTGTCTACCGTCCTGGTGCCTTAGTGACTGCTGACAGTGCTGGGGGCGCCTGTCTACCGTCCTGGTGCCTTAGTGACTGCTGACAGTGCTGGGGGCGCCTGTCTACCGTCCTGGTGCCTTAGTGACTGCTGACAGTGCTGGGGGCGCCTGTCTACCGTCCTGGTGCCTTAGTGACTGCTGACAGTGCTGGGGGCGCCTGTCTACCGTCCTGGTGCCTCACCAGCTCCTGCTGCCACCCTCCACTCTCATCAACACCACACAAACTTAAGCTCAAAATTGGACGACGTTTCTCTCACTGTAACGCAATCGTCATCTACTTGTCACCTTTACTGTCAGATAAATGGACACAGCTGCAACTAATGTTGCAGCTGTGTCAACGTTTCACTCTCTTTGTCAATCTCCTGAAGAGCGAAACATTGCCACAATAAAATATCACTTTAGTTGCATCTGTGTCCATTGAACATTTTGTCGGTAATTCTACCATTATTTCTTTATTGTTACAGTACTGACACATGGTGACACATGGTGACACATGGTGACACATGGTGACACATGGTGACACATGGTGGCACATGGTGTCACATGGTGACACATGGTGACACATCGTGACACATCAACCCAAGTAGTTCAGTCTTGTATATATTTGTGAGTGTAAACCTGGAGGGTGTTTCGGGGGTCAACGCCCCCGCGGCCCTGTCCAAGTAGGTTTCTGTAATTGAGTCCACGATAAAGCCAGCGAAATGGAAGTTTATCTGGACTTTTTTTTTTATACCCATGAGCCCATTGTAGGCTATACGGCATTACAAAATTTTAATTTGGGGGGTCGGCGCTCCTTGGGAAGGAGGGGGCGTTTTTGTGTTTTATCTGAGTTGAATAAATCGATACTGTTATGTCTTATAACAAAAATACATATGTATATACACCTACCCGCTGACAAGGTGGGGGTGTGAGACCACCATATCTGCCGTCTGACAAGGTGAGTGTGTGGGAGTGTGAGACCTCCACTTCTTGCGCCTGACAAAGTGGGTGTGTGGGGGTGTGAGACCTCCACATCTGCCGCCTGACAAGGTGGGTGTGTGGGAGTGTGAGACCTCCACTTCTTGCGCCTGACAAGGTGGGTGTGTGGGGGTGTGAGACCCCCACATCTGCCGCCTGACAAGGTGGGTGTGTGGGTGGTGTGAGACCTCCACATCTGCCGCCTGACAAGGTGGGTGTGTGGGGAGTGTGAGACCCCACATCTTGCGCCTGACAAGGTGGGTGTGTGGGAATGTGAGACCCCTACATCTGTCGCCTGATAAGGTGGGTGTGTGGGGGTGTGAGACCCCCACATCTGCTGCCTGACAAGGTGGGTGTGTGGGGTGTGAGACCCCCACATCTGCCGTCTAACAAGGTGGGTGTGTGGGGGTGTGAAACCCCCACATCTGCCGCCTGACAAGGTGGGTGTGTGGGGGTGTGAGACTCCCACATCTGCCGCCTGACAAGGTGGGTGTGTGGGGGTGTGAGACTCCCACATCTGCCGCCTGACAAGGTGGGTGTGTGAGACCCCCACATCTGCCGCCTGACAAGGTGGGTGTGTGGGGGTGTGAGACTTCCCCATCTGCCGCCTGACAAGGTGGGGGTGTGAGACCCCCACATCTGCCGCCTGACAAGGTGGGTGTGTGGGGGTGTGAAACTCCCACATCTGCCGCCTGGCAAGGTGGGGGTGTGAGACTCCCACATCTGCCGCCTGGCAAGGTGGGTGTTTGGGGGTGTGAGACTCCCACATCTGCCGCCTGACAAGGTGGGTGTGTGGGGGTGTGAGACCTCCACTTCTGCCGCCTGACAAGGTGGGGGTGTGAGACCTCCACTTCTGCCGCCTGACAAGGTGGGGGTGTGAGACCTCCACTTCTGCCGCCTGACAAGGTATATGTAAGGGAACAACTGCAGAAGAAATAATATATTAGCCTTTTTTCATTTATAGCTTATGAGTAGTATTATACTTGGGCACTGCTGGGGTATTATACCTGGGCACTGCTGGGATATTATACCTGGGCACTGCTGGGATATTTTTACCTGGGCACTGCTGGGGTATTATACCTGGGCACTGCTGGGATATTATACCTGGGCACTGCTGGGGTATTATACCTGGGCACTGCGGGGTATTTTACCTGGGCACTGCGGATAAATTTTACCCGGGCACTGCTGGGGTATTATACCTGGGCACTGCTGGGGTATTATACCTGGGCACTGCTGGGGTATTATACCTGGGCACTGCTGGGGTATTATACCTGGGCACTGCTGGGATATTATACCTGGGCACTGCTGGGGGATTATACTGGGCACTGCTGGGTATTATACCTGGGCCCCTGCTGGGATATTATACCTGGGCACTGCTGGGGTTTATACCTGGGCACTGCTGGGGTATTATACCGGGCACTGTGTGGGTATTATACCTGGGCACTGCTGGGGTATTATACCTGGGCACTGCTGGGGTATTATACCTGGGCCTGCTTGGGGTATTATACCTGGGCACTGCTGGGTTTATACCTGGTACTGCTGGGTATTATACCTGGGCACTGCTGGGGTATTATACCTGGGCACTGCTGGGGTATTATACCTGGGCACTGCTGGGATATTTTACCTGGGCACTGCTTGGGTATTTTACCTGGGCACAGCTGGGATATTATACCTGGGCACTGCTGGGGGATTATACCTGGCACTGTGGGGTATTATACCTGGGCACTGCTGGGGTATTTACCTGGCACTGCTGGGATATTATTTCCTGGGCATGCTGGGGTATTATACCTGGCACTGCTGGGATATTATACCTGGCACTGCTGGGTATTATACCTGGGCACTGCTGGGTTTTTATACCTGGGCACTGCTGGGGTATTATACCTGGCACTGCTGGGTATTATACCTGGGCACTGCTGGGGTATTATTACCTGGCACTGTGGGGTATTATACCTGGGCACTGCGGGATATTATACCTGGGCACTGCTGGGGTATTTACCTGGGCACTGCTGGATATTATACCTGGGCACTGCTGGGGTATTATACCCGGGCCAAATGCTGGGGTATTATACCGGGCACTGCTGGGGGATTTACCTGGGCACTGCTGGGATATTATACCTGGGCACTGCTGGGGTATTATACCTGGGCACTGCTGGGATATTATACCTGGGCACTGCTGGGGTATTATACCTGGGCACTGCTGGGGTATTATACCTGGGCACTGCTGGGATATTATAAAATGGGCACTGCTGGGGTATTTACCTGGGCAAATGCTGGGATATTATACCTAGGCACTGCTGGGGTAATTATACCTGGGCACTGCTGGGGTATTATACCTGGGCACTTCTGGGATATTTACATGGGCACTGCTGGGTATTATACCCGGGCACTGCTGGGGATTATACCTGGGCACTGCTGGGATATTATACCTGGGCACTGCTGGGGTATTATACCTGGGCACTGCTGGGGTATTATACCTGGGCACTGCTGGGGTATTATACCTGGGCACTGCTGGGGTATTATACCTGGGCACTGCTGGGTTATTATACCTGGGCACTGGTGGGGTATTATACCTGGGCACTGGTGGGATATTATACCTGGGCACTGCTGGGGTATTATACCTGGGCACTGGTGGGATATTATACCTGGGCACTGCTGGGTTATTATACCTGGGCACTGCTGGGGTATTATACCTGGGCACTGGTGGGATATTATACCTGGGCACTGCTGGGTTATTATACCTGGGCACTGCTGGGGTATTATACCTGGGCACTGCTGGGGTATTATCCTGGGCACTGGTGGGATATTAACCGGGCCCCTGGTGGGAATATTATACCTGGGCACTGGTGGGTTATTATACCTGGGCATGGTGGGATATTATACCTGGGCAAATGGTGGGGTATTGTACTGGGCCACTGGTGGGATATTATACCTGGGCAAAGCTGGGGTATTATACCTGGGCACTGCGGGGGGAATTATACCTGGGCACTGGTGGGATATTATACCCCGGGCATGCTGGGGTATTATACCTGGGCACTGCTGGGGTATTATACCTGGGCACTGCTGGGGTATTATACCTGGGCACTGCTGGGGTATTATACCTGGGCACTGCTGGGTATTATACCTGGGCACTGCTGGGTATTATACCTGGGCACTGCTGGGTATTTACCTGGGCACGCTGGGATTTTTACCTGGGCACTGCTGGGGTATAATACCTGGGCACTGCTGGGGTATTATACCTGGGCACTGCGGGGTTTATACCTGGGCACTGCTGGGGTATTATACCTGGGCACTGCTGGGGTATTATACCTGGGCACTGCTGGGATATTATACCTGGGCACTGCTGGGGTATTATACCTGGGCATGCTGGGGTAAATTTTACCTGGGCACTGGTGGAATATTATACCTGGGCACTGTGGGGTATTAAAACCTGGGGAAGCTGGGGTATTATACCTGGGCACGGGCTGGGGTATTATACCTGGGCACTGCTGGGGTATTATACCTGGGCACTGCTGGGGTATTATACCTGGGCACTGCTGGGGTATTATACCTGGGCACTGCTGGGGTATTATACCTGGGCACTGCTGGGGTATTATACCTGGGCACTGCTGGGGTATTATACCTGGGCACTGCTGGGGTATTATACCTGGGCACTGCTGGGGTATTATACCTGGGCACTGCTGGGGTATTCTTCTACTGCTACCACCAATAATAATAATTATTATAAATAATAATAATATAGTGTTATTGTCTGTTTGTATGTACACTACAACATAATATAAATGCTTGTGATCTGCTATTATTATTATTATTATTATTATTATTATTATTATTATTATTATTAACTAGATGTATGATCCAAGGAAGGTGTCCTCATATTGCACAAGCCCAGCCTCCTCTACCTGAACGTACACACAAGTGTAATGTAGGCTGCTCATAAAATTCTAATGCCGCAAAATGTATATACATAAATATGTATTTGTGGGAGTATGCATGTACATATATACACTTTGTGGATGTTTGCATTTGTGTGTGCGTATATATATATATATAATATATATATATATATATATATATATATATATATATATATATATATGTATATATATAATATATATATATATTAAATATATATATATATATATATATATATATATATATATATATATATATATGTACCTGGGAATCTTGACGATCCCCAGTAGCAGTATCGAGTCCTCCTGAGCGCGATCTTTCTCTGTATATACTCACTGTGTTTCTGCGTGGTGCATTTATATATATATATATATATATATATATATATATATATATATAATATATATATATATATATATATATATATATATATTTTCTTTGTTTATAAAACTGAAAGCAATAGACTGATCTTAGCCACATTAATAGACCGATTTTAGTAACAAGAATAGACTGATCTGAGTGACACCAATAGACTAATATTATTCACACCGATAGACTGATCTAAATAACACCAATAGACTGATCTAAGTAACACCGATAGACTGATCTAAATAACACCAATAGACTGATCTAAGTAACACCGATAGACTGATTTAAATGACACAAATTTAATATTCCTTCAAAGATTATATATAATGTAATATTACAAAAATAATATATTAATATTTTAATGATTGGAGATTTTTAAGAAATTTATCATAAATGCTAAAGAGAATTACCAAAAAAATCATGATCTAGATTGAAAGGTATTTTTTAGACATAGAATGCTATGGTAGGTAAGACACATAGGCAACAGTTAGGCAACTTTATTCCGAAACGTTTCGCCTACACAGTAGGCTTCTTCGGTCGAATACAGAAAGAAGGCAGGAACAGTAGAGATGTGAAGACGATGTAATCAGTCCATCACCCTTGAAGTCGTAGAATTTGAGGTTGTCAGTCCCTCAGCCTGGAGAAGTTCAGTTCCATAGTCAGGAACTATCTGAAGATCAAGCGACAGTGCGGAGACTTAAATACTGTCGGAAGGAGAGGTGCAGAGTAGTAGTAGTAGTAGTAGTAGTGAGAATGTAGCCACTGAAAGGTCATGTCCCTCTCAGATCCAACACTTCTCACTTGAAAAGGTTGTCCAAGGTGTTTTCTGTACCAAGAGGCCCTGTGTTGCAGTGTCTGGATGTAGCCACCTCTCAGTGGCTACATTCTCACTACTACTACTACTACTATGCACCTCTCCTTCCGACAGTATTTAAGTCTCAGCACTGTCGCTTGATCTTCAGATAGTTCCTGATTATGGAACTGAACTTCTCCAGGCTGAGGGACTGACAACCTCAAATTCTACGACTTCAAGGGTGATGGACTGATTACATCGTCTTCACATCTCTACTGTTCCTGCCTTCTTTCTGTATTCGACTGAAGAAGCCTACTGTGTAGGCGAAACGTTTCGGAATAAAGTTGCCTAACTGTTGCCTATGTGTCTTACCTACCAACCTGTCGGTATTGTATACCATTTTGATGTTCATAGAATGCTATGTTTTAGACATAGAAAGTTATGTTTTAGACATAGAAAGCTATGTCTTAGACATAGAAAGGTATGTTTTAGACAGAACATATATTTTAGACAGAAAGATATGTTTTACACATAGAAAGGTATGTTTTAGACATAGAAAGTTATGTTTTAGACATAGAAAGTTATGTTTTAGACATAGAAAGTTATGTTTTAGACATAGAAAGTTATGTTTTAGACATAGAAAGCTGTCTTAGACATAGAAAGGTATGTTTTAGACAGAAAATATGTTTTAGACAGAAAGATATGTTTTAGACATAGGTATGTTTTAGGCGTAGAAAGTATGTTTTAGACATAGAAAAGTATGTTGTAGACATAGTAAGGTCTGTTGTAGACATAAAAACTGTGTTTTAGACATAGGTATGTTTTAGGCGTAGAAATTATGTTTTAGACATAGAAAAGTATGTTGTAGACATAGTAAGGTCTGTTGTAGACATAAAAACTGTGTTTTAGACATAGGTATGTTTTAGACAAATCAGGAACTGGGTTAGTTTTTTCAGTATGAGAAAATCTGAGACTACGAAACCCAGTAAAATAATATACATTCCTGACAGTGACGGTGTGGACAGTGACGGTATGGACAGTGACGGTTTGTGGACACTGACGGTGTGTGGACACTGACGGTGTATGGACACTGACGGTGTGGACAGTGACAGTTTGTGGACACTGACGGTGTGGACACTGACGGTGTATGGACACTGACGGTGTATGGACACTGACGGTGTGGACAGTGACGGTTTGTGGACACTGACGGTGTGGACACTGACGGTGTATGGACACTGACGGCATGGACAGCGACGGTGTGGACAGTGACGGTATGGACAGTGACGGTTTGTGGACACTGACGGTGTGTGGACACTGACGGTGTATGGACACTGACGGTATGGACAGTGACGGTGTGGACAGTGATTGTGTGGACAGCAACGGTGTGGACAGTGACTGTACAGCGACGGTGTGAACAGTGACTGTACAGTGACGGTGTGGACAGTGACTGTACAGTAACGGTGTGGACAGTTTACAGTGACGGTGTGGACAGTGACTACACAGTGACGGTGTGTTCAGTGACATTGTGGACAGTGACTGCACAGTGACGGTGTGTACAGTGACTGCACTTTGACGGTGTGTACAGTGACTGCGCTGTGACGGTGTATACAGTGACTGCCCTGTGGCAGTGTGTACAGTGACTGCACAGTGAGGATCTACCTACTTGGAGGATGTTTCGGGGGTCAACGCCCCCGCAGCCCGGTCCATGTCCCGGCTTCACGGTCGATCAGGACCTGATCAACCAGGCTTTTACTTCTGACCACACGCAGTCCAGTGTACGAAACATAGCCTGCAGTGTTGGTGTTGTGCAGTGTAGGTACACTGCGCACAATGTGGGTGGGTGCACTCCAGATATGTGAAGTGTTGGTATGCATAGTGACTGCTCAGAGGGTATGTGCATTGTGTGGGTGTGCGCTGTCAAGGTGTGCGCAGTGCGGTTGTGCGCCGACATGAATTCACATTTAGAGTGGTGGTGCGGAGTGTGCTGGTAGGCGGTGTGGGAGGCAGTGTAGAGCTGCACACTGCTGAGTGAGCGTGACAGTGTAGAGCTGCACACTGCTGAGTGAACGTTAACACCAGCAGCTGCACATGAGCGGCTGATGGTGTGCACATTGGTGACTGTGTACATTAGTGGGATAACGTGTACTACAGTGGCGAAAAGCTTGTGTACACTAATGGGAAAGTATATACACTAATGGGAAAGTATATACACTAATGGGAAAGTATGTACACTAATGGGAAAGTACGTAGGGTAATGGGAGAGCGTGTACACTCAGACTGGCTGCAGGTTTCACTTCTGAGTGTAAGTACCGGCACCGGTGGTTGCCGGCAGTGTTAGTTTGTAGCGAGAACCAATTTGTCGCCTGAAGACTGTATCGTCCGGGAGACTCATTTACTGATGGGAACAGCGAGAGAGGAAAGTGAAAGTGACTTGTTTTGTGGGTGCAAGAGTTGTGTTGTATGAAGCAGCTATCACCAGTATCGTAACTCTTCCTCTTAACACATCATTAGCATCTGTTGTATAAACCAGTGTCCTCACTGCCTCCACTATGGCTGCTCTGGTACAGGTGAGTGTCTCATGGTTATGTATACCATTTATGTCGGTATTGTATACCATTTATCTACAACAACAAGGTCTTCTGGTTATATTAATCAACACTGAACCCATCATCTGTTAAGGCTGAGGGACTGATCACCTTAAATTAATGCTTCAAATCTGCTACCTTTTTGTAGTAAATGCTCTATGTATTAAATTGGTAATGCTATACTGCTTGACGCAACGTCTCCAGGGAAGAGATACCAAGGTGCTGAACATGTCTGTATCGTGTGTGTCGTCTGGTGTTTGTTATTCTTCCAGGGGAAGTCACCTAACCTTGCCCAAAGTCACCTAACCTATGTTTAGTGGTAGAAATAAATTGTGGCTTGCAGGTATGTCTTCCGCTTCCAGGTGTTCCATAAAGTCTAGTCACGTTTGTCACCTGAAACTTCACCTTTATCTTCAACATTCACCTAAATTTTCAGCATTCACCTAGGCTTTCATCCTCGTCTTAAAACTTCGTTAAACCCTCATATGTGCCTGCTGAGGCAGTCTTACAGAGCACACCTGAACCTTGTGTACCCTGGCACCTTGGCTGTACCACCTGACACGCTTCTTTTCCTGCTTGAAACCAGTTTCACCACCACCTCAGGACTTAACCTACTTGCATCATGATTTTCAAAAAAACTTGTACGAACTGCAGGGGGTACGTGGGTGAGGACTTAGGTGGTGTCTGGAGGACAGGTAATGATTCTGGAGGACAGGGAAGATCCCAGGAAGACAGGGAAGGTCCCAGGAAGACAGGGAAGGTCCCAGGAAGACAGGGAAGGTCCCAGGAAGACAGGGAAGGTCCCAGGAGGACAGGGAAGGTCCCAGGAGGACAGGGAAGATCTGAGGAGGACAGGGAAGGTCCCAAGAGGACCGGGAAGGTCCCAGGAGGACAGGGAAGATCTGAGGAGGACAGGGAAGATCTGAGGAGGACAGGGAAGGTTCCAAGAGGACCGGAAAGGTCCCATGAGGACAGGGAAGACTGAGGAGGACAGGGAAGGTCCCAAGAGAACCGGGAAATGGACAGGGAGAGCCGTAATAAGAACGGGGTTGTAGCATCTCAACACTTACAAACAAGTCATTATTCACTGACTAAAGCATTACAAGCTTATTTGTAAATGGTAATTCCGACAACCTGTGGATGAAGACGCTTGTAGTAAAACATCTCGTATTAAATACCATTCTAGTGACGGTGCACCATTTCTCACTACTGTTTTGTATAATATAGTCTCACCACATATCTCTTCTATTAGCCGGGTCACCGTCTGGAGAAGACCCGGGCCGGGTCACCGTCTGGAGAAGACCCGGGCCGGGTCACCATCTGGAGAAGACCCGGGCCGGGTCACCGTCTGGAGAAGACCCGGGCCGGGTCACCATCTGGAGAAGACCCGGGCCGGGTCACCGTCTGGAGAAGACCCGGGCCGGGTCACCGTCTGGAGAAGACTCGGGTCGGGTCACCGTCTGGAGAAGACCCGGACCGGGTCACCGTCTGGAGAAGACCCGGGCCGGGTCACCGTCTGGAGAAGACCCGGGCCGGGTCACCGTCTGGAGAAGACCCGGGCCGGGTCACCGTCTGGAGAAGGCCCGGGCCGGGTCACCGTCTGGAGAAGACCCGGGCCGGGTCACCGTCTGGAGAAGACCCGGGCCGGGTCACCGTCTGGAGAAGACCCGGGCCGGGACAATACCAGCGAACCTGCAAGATCTCTGCTGTTGGCTGAGGTGATTCTACATTATTACACTGCAGGCTGAGGAGGTCATTCAGCATTACACTGCAGGCTGAGGAGGTCATTCAGCATTACACTGTAGGCTGAAGAGGTCATTCAGCGTTACACTGCAGGCTGAGGAGGTCATTCAGCATTACACTGCAGGCTGAGGAGGTCATTCAGCATTACACTGCAGGCTGAGGAGGTCATTCAGCATTACACTGCAGGCTGAGGAGGTCATTCAGCATTACACTGCAGGCTGAGAAGGTGGCCTGGTGGTTAACGCTCTCGCTTCACACGGTGAGGGCCTGGGTTCGATTCCCAGCCAGAGTAGAAACATTGGACGTGTTTCTTTCCACCTGTTGTCTATGTTCCCCATCAATAAAATGGGTACCTGGGTGTTAGTCGACTGGTGTGGGTCGCATCCTGGGACACTGACCTAAGGAGGCCTGGTCACAGACCGGGCCGCGGGGGCGTTGACCCCCGGAACTCTCTCCAGATCCAGATTACACTGCAGGCTGAGGAGGTCATTCAGCATTACACTGCAGGCTGAGGTCATTCAGCATTACACTGCAGGCTGAGGAGGTCATTCAGCATTACACTGCAGGCTGAGGAGGTCATTCAGCATTACACTGCAGGCTGAGGAGGTCATTCAGCATTACACTGCAGGCTGAGGTCACTCAGCATTACACTGCAGGCTGAGGTCACTCAGCATTACACTGCAGGCTGAGGTCACTCAGCATTACACTGCAGGCTGAGGAGGTCACTCAGCATTACACTGCAGGCTGAGGTCACTCAGCATTACACTGCAGGCTGAGGTCACTCAGCATTACACTGCAGACTGAGGTCACTCAGCATTGCACTGCAGACTGAGGTCACTCAGCATTGCACTGCAGACTGAGGTCACTCAGCATTGCACTGCAGACTGAGGTCACTCAGCATTACACTGCAGACTGAGGTCACTCAGCATTACACTGCAGACTGAGGTCACTCAGCATTACACTGCAGACTGAGGTCACTCAGCATTACACTGCAGACTGAGGTCACTCAGCATTACACTGCAGACTGATGTCACTCAGCATTACACTGCAGACTGAGGTCACTCAGCATTACACTGCATATAACGAGATTGTTTGGTGTTCTGGTAGCTGGGAGTAAATGATACGTCTTCGGAGGCTTCTTTATTGAAAGTCGTGGTGGGTACACAGGCTTGTGTGTTTGTGCCCATGGCCTGGGCAGGGCCATCCCACGAGAGAGAGCTAGGAGTACTTGTGTCTTCCTGCTAGGCCGCTGTGTGAGTGAGGCAGAGGCAAGGGCAGGCAGGCTGGCATGCCCACCGAGAGGCCTGACTACAGAGGGCAGCACCTTAGTGCGCGAAATATGAACTAAGCTGGCAGACAGCATGGGCTGTCTGTGCAGACAGTACAGGCTGTCTACATACGCTCGGCCACCTACCGCGCGTCGTCCCGACTCGACAATACTGGTGGTAAAAGGAACTCGGTCTCTCTCTCGTAGGAACAGGGCACAGAACACAAAATAAAAACATATATATGCATATGAACATGGAAAAAAAACTTCCTACAGGGAGGGAAGAAAAAAACATGTGGGGTGTGCTAAACATCGTGGTCATAGGCAGTGAGCGTCGAAGGGCATCACTGCACGCCTTCTTGTGTCTGGACAGATACTGCAATACAGGAGACATCGCTGCGGCTGAGCTGTGACGTAACAGGGTACGGTCTCCTCTGGAACGATGAAGCAGTCATCGTAGGAGTCGCTGCAGGTTTCACTCAACCTGGGGCACGGCATGCTGGTGCCCTCGAGTGAGGCGTCGACAAAACTCGGCAACTGGGCAGGACTTCTGGCAAGCGACTCAGGAGGACACTTCTCGACTGGTACTGTCGTTTGGGCTGTCACTGCGGCGGCGTGAGCGAGTTGTGGAGCGAGTCGTGGCAGAGACGACTGGGCGAAACATCTGGGAGTCGTAACATCATACACCAGACTGCAGTGAGAGAGCTAGCAGTCAAAGTGACATCTTCTTTGTGCAGGCTGCTCACTGAAGCTTGTGACACGAGGCTGACACAGCGCCTGCCGACAGTGGCTAACTGCGGCTTGGTGAGTATCATCTCTGGGCAGTTGGACTTATAGCAGAGGTTAGTCTAAGCGTCCCCAGACTTGTTTCTCTACATATAACTGCACTCTGACGGTCTGGAGGTAAAGTGAAACAAATCTCAATGGGAATCGTAGCAGGTACGATTCTGCAGAACATCACGAGCGACGAGCATAAAAGCTTTCTGTACAAGAGGACTCGGTCACTCGGGGCTGTCTGATAACTGGCAAGCGCACTGGTCACATGGGGTGGCTTAGCACAGTGGTGCTACTCAGGTCTGGCTCAGACCTCACTGGACACACGGAAACTTGAAACACACCGCGGTACATACGGTACACTAACATGTGAGAACACTGACTGAGAGGAATTAATTAACACACGACATATATCTTCTCTCAATCTTCTCGACAATACTGAAATAATTACTGAAACACTCGATGGTGACATCATGTGATGTCAGGCGTGATGACGCGAGGTGACGTCCGCAGACATCTCGAGGTGACGTCAGGCAGACATCGTGATGTCATGAAGTCGGGCAGCATCGTGGGTGACGTCAATGTGATGCGGGCAGCAGACCACAGCATGAGGCCTGGGACATCTGGTAACTCACGTGCCTGGTAGATCCACGTGACATCGCCCACACCCAACGTGGCGTCGGGATCCACGTGGCATCGTGATCTACGTTGCATCGTGATCTACGTGGCATGCTGATCCACGTAGCTTCGAGTGGCCTCGGGCACTCGGATACACAGCTCTGGCAATGAATTCACACGAAAAACAGCAGAAAACACAGCAGAGGGAGTGGGCAGTGGTGAGTGTATGGTAGACGGGTGAGCGTGAGTAGGGCGAGCATGGGCAAGGTGAGGAACGGCCACTTTCTCTCCTCCTCCCCCACCCACAAACGTGGAGAAGAGCTCACAGCTGGACGCAGAATCACCACGAAACTCATCTCTGGCTTGCTGAAACAGCTGTGCTGAGCTGAACAACAACAGCAACATACAAGTGACGCTGAACACGTGACTTGAGAAACAGCGTGGGATGCTGTAGCGTGGGGTCACTTACAATTCTCGGAGAATTTCGGCAAATTTCGGCTGGATCCTGCTTGTACCTATGTCTGGATGCTCAAACGTGCAGACACGACATCAGGATAACTTGTTGAGAGACGGATGCTTCTTGTGTAGGGTGATGAAGTGAAGATGACTTCATACCTCTCCTTCCTCTCTCCGGGCAAACAACTGCTGCGACCACCGCTGCTACCATTTATAACGAGAAGGTTTGGTGTTCTTGTAGCGGGGAGTAAATGATACGTCTTCGGAGGCTTCTTACTTTATTGAAAGTCGTGGTGGGTACACAGGCTTGTGTGTTTGTGCCCATGGCCCGGGCAGGGCCATCCCACGAGAGAGAGAGCTAGGAGTACTTGTGTCTTCCTGCTAGGCCGCTGTGTGAGTGAGGCAGAGGCAAGGGCAGGCAGGCTGGCATGCCCACCGAGAGGCCTGACTACAGAGGGCAGCATCTTAGTGAGCGAAATATGAACTAAGCTGGCAGACAGCATGGGCTGTCAGTGCAGACAGTACAGGCTGTCTACATGCAGACTGAGGTCACTCAGCATTACACTGCAGACTGAGGTCACTCAGCATTACACTGCAGACTGAGGTCACTCAGCATTACACTGCAGACTGAGGTCACTCAGCATTACACTGCAGACTGAGGTCACTCAGCATTACACTGCAGACTGAGGTCACTCAGCATTACACTGCAGACTGAGGTCACTCAGCATTACACTACCGGTTCAGCTGTTTTTCGGGAAAGTCATTTCTATCACTTGTTAAGAAATGGAAGAGTTGATGTGTTGGCAGGCTGGTGGTTGTTGGCAGGCTGGTGGTTGTTGGCAGGCTGGTGGTTGTTGGCAGGCTGGTGGTTGTTGGCAGGCTGGTGGTTGTTGGCAGGCTGGTGGTTGTGGGCAGGCTGGTGGTTAGTTGGGCAGGCTGGTGGTTGTGGGCAGGCTGGTGGTTGTTGGCAGGCTGGTGGTTGTTGGCAGGCTGGTGGTTGTTGGCAGGCTGGTGGTTGGTTTGGCAGGCTGGTGGTTGTTGGCAGGCTGGTGGTTGTTGGCAGGCTGGTGGTTGTGGGCAGGCTGGTGGTTGTGGGCAGGCTGGTGGTTGTGGGCAGGCTGGTGGTTGTGGGCAGGCTGGTGGTTGTTGGCAGGCTGGTGGTTGTTGGCAGGCTGGTGGTTGTTGACAGGCTGGTGGTTGTTGACAGGCTGTGGGTGTGTTGGCAGGCTGGTGGTTGTTAGCAGGCTGGTGGTTGTTGGCAGGCTGGTGGTTGTGGGCAGGCTGGTGGTTGTTGGCAGGCTGGTGGTTGTTGACAGGCTGGTGGTTGTTGACAGGCTGGTGGTTGTTGGCAGGCTGGTGGTTGTTGACAGGCTGGTGGTTGTGGGCAGGCTGGTGGTTGTGGGCAGGCTGGTGGTTGTTGGCAGGCTGGTGATTGTGGGCAGGCTGGTGGTTGTGGGCATGCTGGTGGTTGTGGGCAGGCTGGTGGTTGTTGGCAGACTGGTGGTTGTGGGCAGGCTGGTGGTTGTGGGCAGGCTGGTGGTTGTGGGCAGGCTGGTGGTTGTTGGCAGGCTGGTGGTTAGTTGTTGACAGGCTGGTGGTTAGTTGTTGGCAGGCTGGTGATGAGAGATGTACACATTTCAGAGTACGTACCTTGTATTCCTGCAGTCTATTCAGTCATCTGTGTTGGAAAATGTTATCTAGTCAGTCTGTTGTGATCTGTCCTAGGTATGGTGTAGGAGTTACCTAGTTGATCTGTTGTCATCTAGGTATTATG
Source organism: Cherax quadricarinatus (assembly GCF_026875155.1). Lineage (NCBI taxonomy): Eukaryota > Metazoa > Arthropoda > Malacostraca > Decapoda > Parastacidae > Cherax > Cherax quadricarinatus. The sequence goes on from NC_069444.1 coordinate 35,667,755, forward strand.
TAGGTGTCACCTAGCTGATCTGTTGTCATCTAGGTATTATGTAGGTGTCACCTAGCTGATCTGTTGTCATCTAGGTATTATGTAGGTGTCACCTAGCTGATCTGTTGTCATCTAGGTATTATGTAGGTGTCGCCTAGTTGATCTGTTGTCATCTAGGTATTATGTAGGTGTCGCCTAGTTGATCTGTTGTCATCTAGGTATTATGTAGGTGTCGCCTAGTTGATCTGTTGTCATCTAGGTATTATGTAGGTGTCGCCTAGTTGATCTGTTGTCATCTAGGTATTATGTAGGTGTCACCTAGTTGATCTGTTGTCATCTAGGTATTATGTAGGTGTCACCTAGTTGATCTGTTGTCATCTAGGTATTATGTAGGTGTCGCCTAGTTGATCTGTTGTCATCTAGGTATTATGTAGGTGTCGCCTAGTTGATCTGTTGTCATCTAGGTATTATGTAGGTGTCGCTAGTTGATCTGTTGTCATCTAGGTATTATGTAGGTGTCGCCTAGTTGATCTGTTGTCATCTAGGTATTATGTAGGTGTCACCTAGTTGATCTGTTGTCATCTAGGTATTATGTAGGTGTCACCTAGTTGGTCTGTTGTCATCTACCCTAAGTTCCCACATCATAAAACTTTTCAAAAGTGTGATGAGAAGGCAGATTACAAATTTCATGGAACAGCACAACCAGCATAAGCCAAACCAGCATGGTTTTACAGCAGATGTCACAGCTGCTGAACCACTGTGACAGAATTACGGAGGACATTGGAAGACAACCAAAATGCACATGTGATATAGACAGATTTTGCAAAGGGTTTTGACAAATGTGATTAAGGGGTGATTGCACTTAAAATGGGAACCATAGGCGTTACGGGGAAGGTAGGCAGATGTATTTTCGGATTCCTAACACACAGAACACAGTAAACAGAGCAAAATCTAGCATCAGCGAGGTCTACCTGGAGGGTATTCCGGGGATCAATACCCCCGCTGCCCGGTCCACGACCAGGCCTCTCGGTGGATCAGGGCCTGATCAACCAGGCTGTTACTGCTGGCTGCACGTAGTCCAACGTACGAACCACAGCCCGGCTGATCCGGCACTGACTTTAAGTACCTGTTCAGCTCCCTCTTGAAGGCAGCCAGGGGCCTATTGGTTATTCCCCTTAAACATGGTGGGAGGCTATTGAACAGTCTTGGGCTCCGGAGACTTATGGCGTTTTCTCTTAGTGTACCAGTGGCGCACCTACCTTTCATTGGGGGTATTTTGCCTGCCCAGTCTTTTACTTTCGTGGGGAGTGATTTCTGTGTGCAGATTCGGGACCATTCCTTCTATGATTTTCCAAGTGTAGATTATCATATATCTCGCCTGCATTCCAGCGAGTACAAGTCAAGTGCTTCTAAGCGTTCCCAGTAGTTGAGGTGTTTGATAGAACTTATATGTGCAGTAAAGGTTCTCTGTACGCTCTCTAGATCTGCAATTTCACCTGCTTTGAACGGAGATGTTAATGAACAGCAATATTCCAGTCTAGAGAGAAGTGATTTGAAAAGGATAATCATTGGCTTGGAATCTCTTGTTTTGAACGTTCTCATTATCCATCCTCTCATTTTGTTTGCAGTTGTGATCGTGGCACTATTGTGATCCTTGAAAGTGAGATCCTCAGACATTACTACTCCCAGGTCCCTCACAGGCACTGTCCTGGCACCTCTGCTGTTTCTTATCCTCATAGCAGATTTAGATGAAAACCACCAGTCACAGTTTTGTATGATCATTTGCAGATGACACTAAAATAAGCATGAAAGTCACTTTGGTAGAAGACATTAATAAATTACAGGAAGATATAAGCAGTGTTTTCCAGTTGGTATTGTAGAACAACATGACGTTCATTGGTGACACGTTCCAACTACTTAGGTATAGAAAGAATTGAGAACTCAAAAGGAACTGTATACAAAACTCAAGAGGATCATCAAATAGAACGAAAGGAACACGTGAACGACTGGGAATAATTATGTCAGCTGACCTTTCTTTCAAAGAGCACAACAAGACAAAAGACACGACAACCAGAAGGATGACGAGGTGGGTAACGAGAACATTCAAAAGAAGGGAAATAATGCCAGTGGTGACACTTTAAATCACTAGTGCTCCCTCATTTGGAATATTGCTCATTGTTAACGACCCCGTTCAGGGTAGGAGAAATATCAGAGCTGGAACAAATACATAGATCGTTTACGGCCTGCATAGAGCTAATAAAATGTTTAAATTACTGGGAACACCTTAAAGTCTTGAACATGTACTCACTGGAGCGGAGGAGAGAGATACGTGATAATACAGACCTGGAAAGTACTCGAGGGCTTGGTCCCAAATCTGCACACTGCCATAACAACATACTGGAGTGAGAGATATGGGAGGAAGTGAAATGTAAACTCAGTGAAAAGCACGGGTGCGGTGGGCACAATAAGGGAACACTGTGTCAACATCCGTGGCTCCAGATTATTCAACATCCTACCAGAAGATATCAGAAACACTGCTGGAACAAGAGTAGAAGTCTTCAAGAGGAAGCTGGACAAGTATCTTCACCAGATGCCAGGTCGACCAGGCTGTGATGGGTATGTGAGTCAGCGAGCCACTAGCAGCAACAGCGTAGCTGACCAGGGAAGCACCAGAGAAGCCTCGCCCATGGCTGGGCTCTGGGAGTAGAAAGACACTCGAAACTCATCAAAGGCATATGAAAGGTCTGGTGTGGGCGTCATCTAATGTATTCAATGATCTATCCTCGTTACTGAGGTGAGTGGTAGTAAGGACGTTCACATTCCTATAGTGAGGACAAAAACAGTGTCCATTATCCGTTGTGGACGCCAGCAGGCATTGTGTGCTCCAAGGTAATCATGTTGTGGCCCCATACTGTCTCTTTGTTCACTGTTGACTTTGTATGTTGTGTGGTAGAGGACACTGTGTATACTCACCTAGTTTTGTTTGCTGGGGTCGAGTCACAGCTCCTCACCCCGTCTCTTCACTGGTCGCTACTTGGTCACTCTTCCTGCTCCATGAGCTTTATCATACTTCTTCTTAAAGCTATGTATGGATCCTGCCTCCACTTCATCACATACAGACTATTCCACTTCCTGACAAATTTGTGACTAAAGAAATATTTCCTAACATCCCTGTGATTCACTTGAGTATTCAACTTCCAATTCTGACCCCTTGTTGAGGTGTCCCATCTCTGGAACATCCTAGCTCTGTCCACCTTGTCAATTCCTCTCACTATTTTATGTCGTTATCATATCCCTCTCTCTTCTGTCCTCCAGTGTCGTCAGGTCGATTTCCCTTAACCTCTCCTCGTAGGACATGCCCATTAGCTCCGGGTCTTGTTGCAAATCTTTGCACTTTCTCTAATTTCCTTACATGCTTGGCTAGGTGTGGGTTCCAAACTGGTACTGCATACTCCAGCATAAGCCTGACATACACGGTGTACAGGGTCCTGAACGATTCCTTATAGAGATGTCGGAATACTATTCTTAGGTTTGCTAGGCGCCCATATGCTGCAGCAGTTATTTGGTTGATGCGCGCCTCAGGAGATGTGCCCGGTGTTATACTCACCCCAAGATCCTTTTCCTTGAGTGAGGGTTGTAGTCTCTAGCTCCCTAGACTGTACTCCGTCTGCGGTCTTCTTTGCCCTTGATCAATCTTCATGACTTTGCACTTGGTGGGGTTGCACTCCAAGAGCCAGTTTCCGGACCAGGCCTGCAGCCTGTCCAGATCCCTTTGTAGCTCCGCCTAGTCCTCCTCCGATTGAATTCTTCTCATCAACTTCACATCATCTGCCAACAGCGACACTTCTGAGTCTATTCCTTGTCATGTCATTCACGTACACCAGAAACAGCACCGGTCCTAGGACTGACCCCTGTGGAACCCTGCTTGTCACAGGCGCCCACTCCGACACCTCGTCACGTACCACGACTCACTGATGTCTTTCCGACAGGTATTTCTGATCCATTGCAGTGCCTTCTCCGTTATACCTGCCTGGTCTTCCAGCTTATGCACTAATCTATAGTGTAGAATTGTGTCTAAAGCCTTCTTACAGTCCAAGAAAACGCAGTCTACCGACCCTTCTCTCTCTTTTCTTACTGCTGTCACCCTGTCTTAGAACTCCAGTAGGTTTGTGACACAGGATTTCCCTTCCCTGAAACCATGCTGGTTGTCGTTTATAAGCTTCTTTCTTTTTAGGTGCTTCACCACTCTTCTCCATGACTTTGCATACTGGTCTATCCATTATTTCTGTTTCCCTTGGGAACAAACCTCTCCTTAGCCTCCTTGCATTTTGTTGTCACGTAGTCCATTTCGTTTACTGATTTTCCTACCAATTCTCTTTCCCACTGTACTTCTTGCAGGAAGTTCCTCATGCCTGTGTAGTGCCCCCTTTTGTAGTTTGGCTTTTCCCATCCTACTCCTGTTGCTTTTTTCTGTGTGGTGTGTGTGTGTGTGTGTGTGTGTGTGTGTGGTGTGTGTGTGTGGTGTGTCTGTGTGTGTGTGTGTGTGTGTGTGTGTGTGTGTGGTAGAGGACACTGTGTGTGTGTTGTGTGGTAGAGGACACTGTGTGTGTGTTGTGTGGTAGAGGACAATGTTTGTGTTGTGTGGTAGAGGACACTGTGTGTGTGTTGTGTGGTAGAGGACACTGTGTGTGTGTTGTGTGGTAGAGGACATGTGTGTGTGTTGTGTGTAGGGACACTGTGTGTTGTGTGGTAGAGGACACTGTGTGTGTGTTGTGTGTAGAGGACACTGTGTGTGTGTTGTGTGGTAGAGGACACTGTGTGTGTTTGTGGTAGAGGACACTGTGTGTGTGTTGTGTGGTAGAGGACACTGTGTGTGTGTTGTGTGGTAGAGGACACTGTGTTGTGTTGTGTGGTAGAGGACACTGTGTGTGTGTGTGGTAGAGGACATGTGTGTGTGTTGTGTGGTAGAGGACACTGTGTGTGTGTTGTGTGGTAGAGGACACTTTGTGTGTGTTGTGTGGTAGAGGACACTGTTGTGTTTGTGTGGTAGAGGACACTGTGTGTGTGTTGTGTGGTAGAGGACACTGTGTGTGTGTTGTGTGGTAGAGGACACTGTGTGTGTGTTGTGTGGTAGAGGACACTGTTGTGTGTGTTGTGTGGTAGAGGACACTGTGTGTGTGTTTGTGTGGTAGAGGACACTGTGTGTGTGTTGTGTGGTAGAGGACACTGTGTGTGTGTTGTGTGGTAGAGGACACTGTGTGTGTGTTGTGTGGTAGAGGACACGTGTGTGTGTTGTGTGGTAGAGGACACTGTGTGTGTGTTGTGTGGTAGAGGACACTGTGTTTGTGTTGTGTGGTAGAGGACACTGTGTGTGTGTTGTGTGGTAGAGGACACTGTGTGTGTGTTGTGTGGTAGAGGACACTGTGTGTGTGTGGTAGAGGACACTGTGGGTGTTGTGTGGTAGAGGACACTGTGGGTGTTGTGTGGTAGAGGACACTGTGGGTGTTGTGTGGTAGAGACACTGTGGTGTTGTGTGGTAGAGGACACTGTGGGTGTTGTGTGGTAGAGGACACTGTGGGTGTTGTGTGGTAGAGGACACTGTGGGTGTTGTGTGGTAGAGGACACTGTACTCACCTAGTTGTACTCACCTAGTTGAGGTTGCAGGGGTCGAGTCCGAGCTCCTGGCCCCCGCCTCTTCACTGATCGCTACTAGGTCACTCCCTGAACCGTGAGCTTTATCATACCTCTGCTTAAAGCTATGTATGGATCCTGCCTCCACTACATCGCTTCCCAAACTATTCCACTTACTGACTACTCTGTGGCTGAAGAAGTACTTCCTAACATCCCTGTGATTCATCTGTGTCTTCAACTTCCAACTGTGTCCCCTTGTTACTGTGTCCAATCTCTGGAACATCCTGTCTTTGTCCACCTTGTCAATTCCTCTCATTATTTTGTATGTCGTTATCATGTCCCCCCTATCTCACCTGTCCTCCAGTGTCGTCAGGTTGATTTCCCTTAACCTCTCCTCGTAGGACATACCTCTTAGCTCTGGGACTAGTCTTGTTGCAAACCTTTGCACTTTCTCTAGTTTCTTTGCGTGCTTGGCTAGGTGTGGGTTCCAAACTGGTGCCGCATATTCCAATATGGGCCTAACGTACACGGTGTACAGGGTCCTGAACGATTCCTTATTAAGATGTTGGAATGCTGTTCTGAGGTTTGCTGCAGCCGTTATTTGGTTGATGTGCTCTTCAGGAGATGTGCCTGGTGTTATACTCACCCCAAGATCTTTTTCCTTAAGTGAGGTTTGTAGTCTTTGGCCCCCTAGACTGTACTCCGTCTGCAGTTTTCTTTGCCCTTCCCCAATCTTCATGACTTTGCACTTGATGGGATTGAACTCCAGGAGCCAATTGCTGGACCAGGTCTGCAGCCTGTCCAGATCCCTTTGTAGTTCTACCTGGTCTTTGATCGAGTGAATTCTTCTCATCAACTTTACGTCATCTGCAAACAGGGACACCTCAGAGTCTATTCCTTCTGTCATGTCGTTCACAAATACCAGAAACAGCACTGGTCCTAGGACTGGCCCCTGTGGGACCCCGCTGGTCACAGGTGCCCACTCTGACACCTCACCACGTACCATGACTCGCTGCTGTCTTCCTGACAAGTATTCCCTGATCCATTGTAGTGCCTTCCCTGTTATCCCTGCTTGGTCCTCCAGTTTTTGCACCAATCTCTTGTGTGGAGCTGTGTTCAAACGCCTTCTTGCAGTCCAAGAATATGCAATCCACCCACCCTTGTCTCTCTTGTCTCACTGCTGTCACCATGTCATAGAACTCCAGTAGGTTTGTGACACAGGATTTCCCGTCCCTGAAACCATGTTGGCTGCTGTTGATGAGATCATTCCTTTCTAGGTGTTCCACCACTCTTCTCCTGATAATTTTCTCCATGATTTTGCATACTATACATGTCAGTGACACTGGTCTGTAGTTTAGTGCTTCATGTCTGTCTCCTTTTTTAAAGATTGGGACTACATTTGCTGTCTTCCATGCCTCAGGCAATCTCCCTGTTTCGATAGATGTATTGAATATTGTTGTTAGGGGTACACACAGCGCCTCTGCTCCTTCTCTCAGGACCCATGGGGAGATGTTATCTGGCCCCATTGCCTTTGAGGTATCTAGCTCACTCAGAAGACTCTTCACTTCTTCCTCGGTTGTGTGCACTGTGTCCAGCACTTGGTGGTGTGTCCCACCTCTCCGTCTTACTGGAGCCCCTTCTGTCTCCTCTGTGAACACTTCTTTGAATCTCTTGTTGAGTTCCTCACATACTTCACGGTCATTTCTTGTTGTCTCTCCTCCTTCCTTCCTTAGCCTGATTACCTGGTCCTTGACTGTTGTTTTCCTCCTGATGTGGCTGTATAACAGTTTCGGGTCAGATTTGGCTTTCGCTGCTTTGTCGTTTTCATATTGTCTTTGGGCCTCCCTTCTTATCTGTGCATATTCGTTTCTGGCTCTACGACTGCTCTCCTTATTCTCATGGGTCCTTTGCCTTCTATATTTCTTCCATTCCCTAGCACTTGGTTTTTGCCTCCCTGCACCTTTGGGTAAACCATGGGCTCATCCTGGCTTTTTCATTATTCCTGTTACCCTTGGGTACAAACCTCTCCTCAGCCTCCTTGCATATTGTTGCTACATATTCCATCATCTCATTTTTTTTATATTTTATTTAAAAATTACATTGCAGTACATTAAATAAATAAAAGAACCCAATTATCGGCTCCGCCAAAGAACATAAATTTTAATTTCCTAAATACACACTGCAGGTTCCTCTTTGTGCTGACACAAAATATCCCTCATCCACTATGCTTTTTATCTCTTACTCCTCTGCTAAATACAATATTGTACGTTTCATCAATCAAAATATATTACAATTAGCATGAAAATTTCTATTCTACTTATCAGCCGACTAAGAGGTGAACATTGTCATTACACAGAATTCCATGAAAATTTACTTAAGATTTAATACAAATATTGTCAAGTCTCACAACTCCTTCCCGTCTTCTAGATACAGTGTACACAAATTCAATTGCATGTCGTTATGATCCCATCAAATTACTTACACCCCCCCCCCCTTTTCCACATTGCAAAATTAAATGCCACTTACACTAGACGTCACAACGTCTGACTATTGTTCACTTAACTTATAAAATAATTAATTAACATTAATTACTTATGACAAAAAATAGATAGTAACATTACTTGACAATAATGAAGAATGCCAACTACAAATGGTAACTGTACACTAGATAATGAAACTCACACACTAAAAACATATTCCCATATTTATGTTTTAACATGTTCATCAAGATATTAATGTATAGAAACCAGTATTAGGAACATTATCAGACCTACTCTTTGACACACTGAAAAAGATAATATAACATTATCGCTCTTAATTATACATGTGCAGAGCAGTACTACCTCCATCATTAAAAATCCATCCAGGCACAAAACACTTTAGAAAGCCACCCTCTGCCATCCCCTGACCCCATACTGTCTATATTAAAAACACAAACTTATGTTCCCTTACATGCTCAAGCTCATACCTGAAGTCTAAAGTCATAAACTCCTGTCTCTTAATCACAGGTCATCAGGTCACCCCCCCTATGCCCCCCTCATGCCTAACGACTACACACCCATATACTCCACTACCACACACTTTTATTCACATTCTATCCTCCACTAATCTCAAAACAGAACAAAAGTGACAGACTCAGGGAATACACCCATTCCAGCTCTACCCTGCACCCAGCCCTAACATAACACCTACCGTCAGATTACGATAACCCACTGGGAAACTATTTACCCACACCTTCCCATATAGTAGCCTATTCCTGCAAACCGTATGATACACACTCGCTGCAAGTGCCCTCACCCTACAATCACCCCCCCCCACCTTCTGCATACCCCAAGAAACATACAAAAAAATCTGCCACCACGTACATCACAGCCCGCCGAATATCCTTGGAAACCCCACCCACATCAAAGTGCAACGCCCTCAAGGTCGAGATATTACTTCCCCCCCCCCCCACCACTATACCTAGGATCCTCGCTAACCATGTCCTTACAACCCCCAAGTTTTCACAAAAATACACAGCATGAAAAGCTGTCTCCTCCTCCCCACAATGCTGACAATTCCCAGCACCTACATAACCCATTCTGTATAGCACAGACTTGAACCTAGAATTCCCAGAAAAATCCTATATACCAATTCACGAACCTTCGGATTTAATCTAATCTTTCGAAAGTCTTCCCAAATGCCCCTCCAATCATACATTGGGTATGTATCTAGTCCCTGTATCACCTCTCCCTGCCTACCTGTCCTCCCAAGCCTACTAACCTTTACCTTCCTTGCATCCTGGATTGTCAATAAATTATGCATCATATCTTCACACATCAATAACTCCTTCCCCTTCCACTATTTCCTTACATCCTCCATGACCTCTCCCACCCTTATACCCCTCTCCCCTCCCACCCTTAGGTACCTCTGCTTCACATATACTGCCTTAACACGTGTGTCCAAGGGTATTAGACCCAGCCCACCCAGTCGCACATCCGTCATCACCACCTCCTTCCGAAGCCACGGCCTCCCATAACCCCACACACACCTCAAAACTCCCCTCTCCAGTTCCTGAATATCACACACCCTCAGGGGATATACTTCTGCCACTCCCCACACTTTACTGTACACCAGTGTGTTTACCACCATCACCCTCTGCTGCAACGTTACATCCCTGGCCCTCCACCCTTGCATCCTACCCATCGCTCTACTCGCAACATCCCTTGAATTTACCCTCTGCGCCTCCCCACCCTCTGCCATGTACACCACCCCGCATATCTTAAGTCTATCCACAACGTTCCACCAAAACAATTCCCCCAAACCCCCCCCACCCACGTACCTATTTCCATTAACTTAGACTTTGCTCCATTAACCCTCATCCAGTCGCCCCACCAAAAATCTCTATTATACGTCCCACATTCCCCAATCCTATTTCCCCTCTGACCAAAATTGTGGTGTCATCCACATACCCCACAATCCCACACCTGCCAGGACCCTTCCCTCCCCGTTCCCACACTCCTTCCTCTATAAGCCTATAAAATGGGTCCTGCATGCATGCAAAGAGGATTTGTGACAAGGGACAACCCTGTCTCAAACCCTTCCCCATCTGTACCGGCAGCCCTAACTTCCCATTAACTTGTACCCTGACTCTCGCAGGTGTATACAAAGTAGTCACCCACTGCACAATTTCATCCCCAAAACCCTGTTTTTGTAAAATATGCCACAACATACGTCTATCAACACAGTCATAAGCCTGCCTCCAATCGATCCCCAAGATCCCTCCCCCTTGTCTCCCCTCCACGAAATCCCTAATTCTTCCATGCCCCTCACGCATACTTCGACCTGGAATCCCATACTGTCCTTTATATAGAACAAGGTCAATCACCTTCATGTGATTGCCCAAAACCTTCGCAAATATCTTATAATCAGCGCACATGAGGGATATCGCCCTATAGGCACCCAGGGTCCTCCCCCCTCTTTATAAACCAAAACAACTACCCCCATGCCCTGCGTTTCCCCCAACACTCCCCCTTCCTTCATACAGTTAAGCAATGAGACCAGACATTCCTTCATACAATCCCAGTGTGCAATATAGAAATCGTTAGCAATCCCATCCATCCCTGGCGCTTTTCCCCTACTCAAGCTCATTACCGCCTCCCCCACCTCCTCCTCACTGATCCTACCCTCAAGCTCCGCCCTCTCTTCCCTAAAATTCCCTGAATTCCCTCCCCTATAATCTCTCCCTCCCTCCCTCCACCCTCCCCCTGCTTAAAATTCTTCCCTGAACCAATGATCAGCATAGTTACTCATTCCATCAGTGGTTCTTAGTACCTGCCTCACCCTATAGCCCCCACTCCTTTACACACCTCTAATCCCATAATCGTGGTCATCTGTTGTCTTTCCCTGAACCTCCGCAAAACACATCCTGACGGTTTATCACCCCATAGTACCTCTTCTAATCCTTCCCTCACACGTATCGCATCAAAACGAGAATTCTGTATATCCTTCAGTCTTCCCCTTAAAACCTCAATTTCCCCATGCCTACCACCCCCACCCCCTTCATAGTAATCATTGAGCTGCCCCTCCAGGTATTTCTGTAACCAAACCTCCACCGCGCCTCATCCCGTCCTCTATCCTTAATCCGCCGTTTAGCTTGCATCTCCCACCATCCCAAAACATCCTCCTCGATGTTGCGTGCCTCCCAGAATTGTCTCCACCAGTCCCTGAATGTAAACCCCTCCCCCTCCCCCTGAAGTAACCTCACATTCATTTTCCAATAACCTGCATACCGGCGAACCATACCATCCCATGCCACCTCTGCCAACACTGCACAATGGTCCGAAAAACCTACGTCAACCGTCAGCACATGTTCTACTGTAATCTCACGAGTTATGTATATGTGATCTAATCTGGCAGCATAACCCCTCCGCATAAACGTGTGCTCCACTTTCCACCCATCACCCCTGACTACATCATAAACCCCTGCATCCCTCAGCAAAATCCCTCAACACCCCAAGCACACACCCTGCACCCCTCGGCTCCAGATCCTTATTTCTAATTACACAATTCCAGTCCCCACCTACTATGGAAACCATGGGTAAACCCCACAAGTGGAAAAGCAGAACATCCCATATAAAATTCACCTTTATCCATCTGTTGCTATCTGTCGGCATATATATCCCCAGAAAACACACTCTAATCTCCCCTCAGAGCCCCTCTACCCTCACTACCCTCCCCTCCCCCCCTTTCCCCACGCGAGCACTTGAAAAGGGCTGGATTCCCTCACTGCCACTGCCACCCCACCCTTTACTTTCCCTGAACTACCAGCATAAATCCTAAACCCTTTCAACCTCAACTCTCTGCCACACTTAAAATTGTGTTCCTGTATAAAGCACACATCAACATCAAAACGCCTCAAAACATTCTGGAACCATATACGTTTAACTTCAGCTCTTAGGCCATTCACATTATAGTTAAACACTTAAAGATGCAAAAAAGGTGGCTTTCCTCTATGTCTCTGTGTCCTGTCTATAACGCTTTTAATTACTCCTGACTTCTCCTGTACACTCTTGCCCTCCTTGATTCCCTACCTCCCCTGTGCACTACTCTGCTCTTTCTTAGTTACTCCCGCCCACGTCTTCTTGCCAGGTCGCTGAGCTGGAGTAATGACCTCGTCATCCGACAGGTCTCTAACTCTCTTCCTAGAAGCCCCCTCAATCTCTGTCATTATTTCCACTCTCCCTGTGCACCTCAGCATCCACCTGCAACAACTGCAACATGCCAGATCCTGACCCCGTCGACCCCGTGGCCTGTCCAGTCAGGTCGTCAACCATCAGAAGTCCCCCGTCTAGAGTAGGGTTCTCCTCCGCTGGCAAGTCTGGGAAGAACTTAATCATCTCCTGCAGAGGTTCAGATAATTCCTGTAGGTCACCAGCCTCCCCCACTCCCACAGGCTGGTTAGGTTAGGTTAGGTTAGGTTGGGTCGGTGGGGGAGCTACCAAAGCTTCTGGTAGCGTCACACAACGCTCCTCCACACCATCCACTTCGTCTGCCCAATTTCCTTTGCCTGCTGCAACCACCGCAGCAGACGAAGGAGCCACCAACGACTCTGTGGCTACTGGCATTTCCTTTGACCGTGGAGCTGCAGCCTTACCACACCCGGCTGCCATGTGATCAAAAGCACCACACAGTCGACACGTTTTACGTTGTCCCGCATAGGTTACGAACACCTGTGTCCTAAAATCCTCCAGGACAACATACGAGGGGATAGGTCTTCTCAAAGTCATCTTGATATTGTAAGATCCTGCAGGAAGCCCTGCGTAGATTCCATCCTTCCATCGTTCCAAAGTCACAGCATGTACCTCACCATAGCTTTGAAAAGTCTCTCGAATATCCACGTCATCTGCTTCAAAAGGAACATTCCGAATCCTCACCCAGGTGTAGTATTTGGAGGCATCCCGCAGGCGTACCTCCAGCCCAGAGGAAACGGTGATACATCTCTCCTGGTAGTTTGTTACCGTCCTTTCGTAAGCTTCCACTGTGCAGAATTTGAGGAAAATCCTTGTAGAACCATTCAGAGCAATCCCATATAACTCATCGTTGGCAATACAGAAAGTATCCCTGATGATCGTCGGCAGCAAAACAGAGGCATTTGTAGGGTAAAATGCCCCTTTGACTTAGTCAACACACACAGTGTTACTCCTCCTGCGGCCACTGGCAGCCATCTTGGAGAAAATAGGAAGTTGCACAACAGAGAAAGCAGGAGCTTTTTGCGCAGCACGTACAAACGGCCCGAGAGCGATGAGGACAATTGTCTCATTAACTGGCTTCCCTGCCAGTTCTCTGTCCCACTGAACCCCGTTCAGGAAGTTCCTCATTCCCGTGTAGTCCCCTTTCTTGTAGTTTGGCTTCATTCGTCCTGGCCTTCCTGCTTCTCCCTCCATTTGTAGCTCTACTGTGTATTCGAAGCTTAAAACCACATGATCGCTGGCCCCAAGGGATCTTTCATATGTGATGTCCTCGATATCTGCACTACTCAAGGTGAATACTAAGTCCAGCCTTGCTTGTTCATCCTCTCCTCTCTCTTGTAGTGTCCCTGACGTGTTGGTACATAAAGTTTTCCAGTACCACCTCCATCATCTTAGCCCTCCATGTATCTTGGTCCCCATGCGGCTCCAAGTTCTCCCAATCGATCTCCTTGTGGTTAAAGTCACCCATGATCAGGAGCTTTGCCCTGCATGCATGAGCTCTTCTGGCCACTGCAGCCAGTGTGTCAACCATCGCTCTATTGCTCTCGTCGTACTCTTGCCTTGGCCTCCTGCTGTTCTGCAGTGGGTTATACATCACTGCTATTACCACCTTGGGACCTCCAGAGTGAAGCGTTCCCGCTGTGTAATCACTTTCTTCTCCGCTGTCTCCTCTCCAGCTAATCGAAATTCCATTGGTTTTTGATCAGCAATGCCACTCCTCCACCCCCCCCCGTTCCCTCTGTCTTTCCTCAGGATCTGGTATCCCGTTGGAAAGATGGCATCTGTTATCGTACCTGTAAGCTTGGTTTCTGTGAGAGCTATGATGTCCGGTGATGCCTCTTTGACTCTTTTGTGGCACTCCTCCCACTTATTTGTTATTCCATCAGCGTTTGTGTACCATACCTTCAGTTTCCTTTCCAACACTGTGGTTTGGGGGGCCTGTGAGGGTGGGAGACCTGGTAGCATACTATGGGATTCTATAGCTCGGTGTTGGGTGGAAGCTGTGGGTATGGATTGTAGTCTTGTGTTCGGGATGGTGTGATAGGTGTGGGGTTCTGAGAATAGTTAGTGTGTGTGCGCTTGCCCTTGCTGCTCTGTTTTGCTCTGACTGACTCTGCTGGGTTCCATCCTGTTCCTTTCCTAGCTCCTTTCGCTTTTTTGTCCTCTCCCTCAGCTGCTGTCGCTCTGTTTTGTTCTGTCTCTGTCTAGGAACACCCTCTTGTACTCTTCCCCCGAGTATTTCAACCGTGGTTCTCTTGGAGATCCTGTTCCACCACTGTTCGTTCCTGTGAATCAGCTTGATCGGTCGGTTCTCCCCTTCTGGATACCCTCCCTATCTCTGAAATTTACCATCTCGTCATCTCTTCAACTATTTTCCGTGATGATTTTCTCAATCTCCTTCTTTTTACTGCCGCCTTTCAGTGTGTGTCCTTTCCTTTCTCTCTGATGCCCATGGATAAACACTGATTTTGCCCTTTCCTCCTCCCATTCCCTCACCCTCTGTGACTCTGGATCCTGCCTGTATGTGGTCATTTTCTCCCTTGATTTTTTCCCAGTGGCTCTTGATAGCATGGTTGTGCCTCACTTCGGACTGTGTGTGTGTGTGTGTGTGTGTGTGTATAGTGTGTGTGGTTGGAGGATCACTGTGTGTGTGTTGGTGGTCTAGAGGACACTGTGTGGTTGTTTGTGGTAGAGGACACTGTGTTTGTGTGTTGTGTGGTAGAGGACACTGAGTATGTGTGTTGTGTGGTAGAGGACACTGTGTTTGTGTTTGTGTGGTAGAGACACTGTGTGTTGTGTGGTAGAGGACACTGATGTTTTGTGTGGTATTTAGGAAACTGTGTGTAGTGTTGGTTGGTAGAGGACACTGTGTGTGTGTTGTGTGGTAGAGGACAGTGTGTGTGTGTTGTGGGTAGGGACACTGTGTGTGTGTTGTGTGGTAGAGGACCTGTGTGTGTGTTGTGTGGTAGAGGACAGTGTGTGTGTGTTGTGTGGTAGAGGACACTGTGTGTGTGTTGTGTGGTAGAGGACACTGTGTGTGTGTTTGTGTGGTAGAGGACACTGTGTGTGTGGTGGTGTGTGTGTGTTGTGTGGTAGAGGACACTGTGTGTGTGTGTGTTGTGGTAGAGGACACTGTGTTTGTGTGTTGTGTGGTAGAGGACACTGTGTATGTGTTGTGTGGTAGAGGACACTGTGTGTGTGTTTGTGTGGTAGAGGACACTTGTGTGTGTTGTGTGGTAGAGGACACTGTGTGTGTGTTGTGTGGTAGAGGACACTGTGTGTGTGTGTTTGTGTGGTAGAGGACACTGTGTGTGTGTTGTGTGGTAGAGGACACTGTGTGTTTGTGTGTTGTGTGGTAGAGGACACTGTGTTTGTGTGTTGTGTGGTAGAGGACACTGTGTATGTGTGTTGTGTGGTAGAGGACACTGTGTTTTGTGTTGTGTGGGTAGAGGACACTGTGTGTTTGTGTGGTAGAGGACACTGTGTTTGTGTGTTGTGTGGTAGAGGACACTGTGTTTGTGTGTTGTGTGGTAGAGGACACTGTGTTTGTGTGTTGTGTGGTAGAGGACACTGTGTATGTGTGTTGTGTGGTATAGGACACTGTGTTTGTGTGTTGTGTGGTAGAGGACACTGTGTGTGTTGTGTGGTAGAGGACACTGTGTTTGTGTGTTGTGTGGTAGAGGACACTGTGTTTGTGTTGTGTGGTAGAGGACACTGTGTTTGTGTGTTGTGTGGTAGAGTACACTGTGTTTGTGTGTTGTGTGGTAGAGGACACTGTGTTTGTGTTGTGTGGTAGAGGACACTGTGTTTGTGTGTTGTGTGGTAGAGGACACTGTGTTTGTGTGTTGTGTGGTAGAGGACACTGTGTTTGTGTGTTGTGTGGTAGAGGACACTGTGTTTGTGTGTTGTGTGGTAGAGGACACTGTGTTTGTGTGTTGTGTGGTAGAGGACACTGTGTTTTTGTTGTGTGGTAGAGTACACTGTGTTTGTGTGTTGTGTGGTAGAGGACACTGTGTTTGTGTGTTGTGTGGTAGAGGACACTGTGTGTGTTGTGTGATAGAGGACACTGTGTTTGTGTGTTGTGTGGTAGAGGACACTGTGTTTGTGTGTTGTGTGGTAGAGGACACTGTGTTTGTGTGTTGTGTGGTAGAGGACACTGTGTTTGTGTGTTGTGTGGTAGAGGACACTGTGTTTGTGTGTTGTGTGGTAGAGGACACTGTGTTTGTGTTGTGTGGTAGAGGACACTGTGTTTGTGTGTTGTGTGGTAGAGGACACTGTGTTTGTGTGTTGTGTGGGTAGAGGACACTGTGTTTGTTGTGTTGTGTGGTAGAGGACACTGTGTTTGTGTTGTGTGGTAGAGTACACTGTGTTTGTGTGTTGTGTGGTAGAGGACACTGTGTTTGTGTGTTGTGTGGTAGAGGACACTGTGTTTGTGTGTTGTGTGGTAGAGGACACTGTGTTTGTGTGTTGTGTGGTAGAGGACACTGTGTGTGTTGTGTGGTAGAGGACACTGTGTTTGTGTGTTGTGTGGTAGAGGACACTGTGTTTGTGTGTTGTGTGGTAGAGGACACTGTGTTTGTGTGTTGTGTGGTAGAGGACACTGTGTTTGTGTGTTGTGTGGTAGAGGACACTTCGCATTTATCGAGTTCTGTCTTGCTGTTTGTTTCTGTTTTCCACCGTTTGCGAAGCCTTCCAGTGTCACAAGTAGTGGTATCAGTACCAATTTGGAAGCAATCTCCCTGTATTTTTTTCAAGTGTAAATTATAATCTATTTTTCTCGCATGAGTTCCATGGAGTCAGTCTCACGGATTTAATTAAGGCTTTCCCAATAATTTAATTCTTCAATTGATACAAGCAGTGAGGTTCTCTGTACATTTTACAGATCTGGAGTTTAGCATGTCTTTAATTTTAATGTGGAGAAGTATTCCACTCAAGAAGAGTACAAGTGGTTTAGAGTATCAGCATTTGTTTGACACTTCTTGTTTTGAAAGTTCTTGTTATCCAGCCTGTAGTTGTCTTGATGTATGTTGAAAACGATGTAAAATACCGACAAGTTGATGAATAAGACACATGTCCAACGGTTGGGTATCTTTACTGTTGAAACTTTTTACTTACGTGGTAGGTGTCCTGCTTCTCCAGGTTGAGAGACAGATCATCTCAAACCATTCTCCAAGGTTGATAAACTGATTACATCTTCACATCGTCACTTCTGCTGCCTGCAATACATTCTCTGTATATGACTGAGGGAGTGTACATCGTACGCGAAACGTTTCGACAATAAAGATACCCAACTGTTGCACGTATGTCTTAATCATTATTATCCTGACGGTTGTGATAATTTTTGCTATGATCATAGAATATAAGAACTTCCAACTCTGCTACTTCAGAGTCACTTTCCTTTCACGTAGTGATGCATCCTGGAACCAGAGGTATGATGGTGTTTCCCCTAGTTCTCATTTCTTCAGTTTTGTTCTAGCGTAGTAACTGTAATTTGTCCTCATTTATCCTTGTATTGTGTGGCTCACTGGAAGACCTTTTTTATGTTAGCTTGAAGATTTGTTGTGTCCTTCGTTGATGCTACTCTCTCTCTCTCTCTCTCTAAATGTTGTTACTGTTTTTAAATGTGTCCTTGTCTGTCAGTTATGAGACAGTTGATCTTTGAAGAATAGAGCTTTCCACTGTTCCAGTCTCTGATTTTTCTTTACTTATTAAAGATTCCATCTGGCCACTTTTCCAGTTACTTGTTTTGTACGCGTTTTGTGTGCCGTTGCACCATAATCACACTGCTCAGAGGCCTGTCGTAGTTATTTTGTTTTTCCCAGTCCGTAGTGATTGAACAACAGGGAAAGTTAGGTAGGTTCTGTTCTAAACTTGCATGATCTTGGGATGTGTCTGTGCCTGTATGATGATTAGAACTTCTGGTGGTTGGATTTTTAAAAGGTAATAGGGAGTCGGGGCGATGGTAGTGATGGGGGTGGTAGGAGGGGGTTAAGGTGGGTGGTTGCAGTGGTAGTTTCAATGGGGCTAGGGGTTTTTTGCCTTTGATTTCAAAAGTTCTGCTATTCTTGCGGCCCAGGTCTGGGACCAAGCCTTTCTGTTGATTTTTTGGTCAACCAGGCTGTTATTATTAACGACCCACCGACCCACGTATCCACCAGAGCCTTGTTGACCTGACACACTGTAGAATACCTCTACAAATGTTGCGGCAGTGTTTCTGATATCTGCTGGTAGCAAGTAGACATGAGGATTCTTTCATGACTATGAGGCTGAGGGACTGACCATCTCAAAACTATTACGTCACTGTTGTTGAACTGATCCACGGCTTCTATCTCCATTTTAAGTCACTTCTGTATTCGACTGAAGAAACCTGATGTGTAGGTGAAACGTTTCAGAAATATACTCAACTGGTGCACATATTTTACTCCTCCACTTGTCGGTATTGTCTATCATTAATATAATGAAGTAGCAACCAGTATAATGAAACAAGTCAAGATATAGAAGAGATGGAAGAACCAGACTAGTTAGATTTTGATAAATGTTATGAAGAAATTTTAGCCAGCAGTCCCAGCAACAGCACGTTGGACATCCCTCTGGGGAACCTTTTCCAGATGACAAAAAGCAACACAAAAACAAAGGCGTTGATGTTCGTGTTATCACAGACATAAAAACAGACCAACATGTAGTAATGACGTTATTGCCTAAAGGAGGAAATTCACAATGGCGGAAACAAACCTGGCCGAGTTCATCAACTTCTTCAGTTGAGATTGAAAGGTTACTTAACACTGGAGGAAACATCTACTCTCTTCATAATAAATTAATTTCTGGTAATGTGGAGATGCTGCCGTTCCTCAAGTTTGAGAATTTTTAATTTTTGTTTTAATATATTTATTTTTAAGTGTATTAGATTTTTTTCTATTATTCATTGTGTTCCTTCAAATTTTTTTTAAATAAGTTTAAAATGGAAATGAATCAGTTAATTCAGATTAATAATCGAGACGTTGTTCAAGTTTTAAGCTAAAATTTTAGATTTAAGAAAAAAGTATTTTGAAAAAACATACATTATAAATACAATGTATGTTTGTCAATACTTTTTATAGCTTTAAATAGACATTGTTTTAAGAACGTTGGATATTTTAGTTTAATGGTTAATATAATTTGAAATTATTCAGAATTTTATTTTCGTAATTGATTTCTGTTTGTCTTCATCAAGGTACTGTCTTGATAGATTCAGAAATTTCGTTTTCTCTTTTTTCACCTTGTGAGCCTCGTGGAGGTGACTAATTAGTAACAAGTAGCGATATTGGCATCTCGGATCAGTTTATTTAAAACTTAACCTTCCTGGTTTATTTAATACCTATTGTGCAATAAGCATTCCTTTATATATTGAACATAGTTATCATAATTTTGAAAATAATATTGAAAACGTATCGGTATCGCAAGGCCTGGTCATGGACCGGGTCGCGGGGGCGTTGACCCCTGGAACACACCCTCCAGATCAACTAGATTTGCCGAAAATTAATTATCGGTGTATGCAAACATTTTGGTATTGTCCCATCCCTACCCTCACATATCTTCCTTGTATATATTATCACCTATGTCTCACTTTCTCACTAGAGAATACATACCCACTTCTTTGAGGAGTTCTCAGTAGTTTAATTTTTTTATTGGTTCTCTGCTGGCAATAAATGCCTGTTGTAATTTTTTCTAGCTGCCTCTTCTGCCTTGAATAAAGCGTTCAGCACCCAGCACCGAGTTAGCACAAGTAATTTGAGTAGTGTCATCATTGATATTATTTTTCTTCTTTTGAAAGTTCTCGTTGTTCACTCTGACATTTTTCTGGTTTTAAGTGATACCTTTATTTTTATCTTTAAGAGCTAAGTACACTGGGATTATTCCCAGAGGTTTTAAGTGTTCTGTGAGGTAATAGCCCGTCTGTGTTTCGTATACTGTGTCACTCGTGAGTTCCTCCTCCTCTCACAAAATATGCTGAGTGCTCGTGATGGTGGTATTTTGCACTTTGATATAAACAGTTTCATGACTCAGGCTCCGGTGCTGCATGTGTGGACATGTTTTCTGTTGTCTTCACGAATTTTAAAGGATTTAAGTTTGTCAGATATACGAGTTATAGGATGGACAGAGACAATGAAAAAGAAATTGATCCTCCTCTTTCTCCTGTTTAGTGGATCATTGAACATTCATTCATACCATTCAAGATTTTGATCTTTTCATTTTTCGTTGTCATTGTATAAACCTGTTATTAGTAGGCTAATTCTAAAAGTTTTTTTTTTTTATCTGGATTATGCGCATGTATAAAATTGTTTAATGTTTTTTTTTTTTTTTTGCTATTTTTTAACGTACTCTTGTTTCTATACGTTACTTTCGTCTGATTTGAATGTTTTAGTTTCTGTAATGTATGGATAATCTGTCGCTGTAGCTTAATTTTTCTCCTTTGTGTCGTAATCTCGTTTGTAAGCAGTTCACTAACCTTTGTTTCTTTCGTACACTTCTGCATTCTCTCTCAGTATCTGGTTACCCATCAGACTTTCTCAGTGAAATCTATTTTATACAGACTTTGTATGCTTCTATATTCATTTCTTCCGTACCCTGGTGTGGGCTAAGGGTGCTCAAGACCTTTTTCAAGGTATTGTCTGATAGTTCTTTATATATCTGATCCCATTCTGATGGTGAAGATAGGAGAGTGAGGGTGGGGGGTGGCTATGATGGTGGTAGAAGTTAAGATGTAGCGGGTGAAGGTGGTGGTGATGCGTGAGAATGTCATTGGTGAAGATGAACGTGGTGATGGTTAGTACTGGTAGTGCTGACGGTGGGTTGGGACCCCCAGACTCTGGGTCACCTTTACGTGTTGGTGGGGTTTAAGTGAGTTGTGTCTCAGGGTAGGGGGCCCTCTTCCCTGAGAGGGATGCCCTGCTCTCTACAGTGCTTGTCTGACTAAGAACTCAGCATCTCGTTTGGCATAAGTGATGAGGATATTTCCCCTTTCATTTAAACGTGCTGGTATTATGGCTGAAAAAAAATTACGAATATAGATTGTGGAATGTGAAAAATTGAATTTGAAACGTTGTACTAGCTTTGTGATCATGATTTATATACTGTGACAGTGAGTTGGCGAGGAACACTAGAATGGAGAAACACTGTAGTAGGCCTTCTGGCCCATACCTAGTAAGTTCAGCTCAAACAGGTACATGTACCTGTCCAACCTAGTTTTATAGTCAACAGAGGTGCTGGCTTCAGTGCTCGCTTCAGTGCTGGCTTCATTGACACTACGTGGAAGTAAGAAGGTGATAATGATAGTGCACATTTTATGTTATATAAGGAATATGATTGAAGAGGAGAATAACGAAACGGTTCATGTAGTTTGTAAATCAAAGCAAATAAACAGTGGTTAGAAGGAGGTCGTGTCGGATAATGAGACCACCATCACCCTGACTTGTTATGCTTGTTACCTCTCTCTCTCTCTCTCTCTCTCTCTCTCTCTCTCTCTTTTAAACAGGGCTTGACAAAGTTAGGTTAAGGATTCCTAGCTTTATTGACAAGCTGTTTACAAGTTAAGGATTCCTAACTTTATTGACAACCTAAGAGCTGTTACCTACATCAACTCATTTGAAAGCATTTTTATTGTTATAAAACATACAAGTATTTTTATTGTTATAAAACATACAAGTAAGGAACAGGATAAAGTTGGAGCCATCTGTGGGACAGCATTTTTATTTGATCAACTGACTTTATCTCGTTGACATCATAATGCTGTACGAATGTGTTCCATACTCGAGTCATCCTGGAGATAAATGATCTCAGATGAAGTGATGTTCTGGAGAAGGGTACAGCCAGAGTGAAGTTGCTGCTTTCTGCCCGTCTTGTGGTATAGAAGCTTGCTTCTCGCTGTTCTCGAAGTGGATCCAAGTGTGGTACTTTGACAATGTTGGCCTTGTATGTAACAGTAAGGCCACCCACATCCCTCCTGTGTTGAAGGCCCTGCACAGCCGAGAGATGAGACATCTTGCTCTGTTCTCTACTCTGCCAAGCAATTGCAGATGAGAAAGGAAGGGGGGAGGCTGACCAAGACAGTGGAGCATACTCAAGGTGTGAGTGTACTTGTGCCTCATACAGAATCTTGCAACCCCTATTGTCAAGCAGATGCGAGATACTGCGAAGTGCTGCAAGCTTCCTGGCTGCCTTGTTTGCAAGATTTGTAACATGGTTCTTCATGGTAAGTTTGGAGTTGCATTTCACCCCAAGGATATCAACTTCTTCCCCAGGTACCAACACCCTCCCATTCATACTTACTACTGCACCGGCATTACCATCATGGTGCCTAGAGACCATCATCATTTGTGTTTTCTCAGGTGCAAATGTTACTTGCCATCTATTTCCCCAAGCTGATGTAGCTCTTAGCTGGTGATTGATGTAGCTTAGAGCAGCTGGCATTTCTTCTCTTGGATAAGTTAATGTCAGTGTACAGTCGTCTGCATATGCATGGGATTCTGGGATGAGATGAAGGTTATGGAAGTAGACATTCCATAACAATAGTCTCAGCACGCTTCCTTGTGGAACACTTGCCCCAGTAGGATGTCTTGCTGATTCTGTTCCATCGAGAACTACCCTTAGAGATCTACCATGAAGGTAATCACTGAGGAGACTTAACATAGAGCCTGCAATTCCCAGTGCTTGCAGTTTTGCCAAGAGGCCCTGGTGCCACACCTGATCGAAAGCATCAGCTACTACACAGATGACTATGCCTTCTGCCAGATCACTCACTACTGGGTCAAAGGAGGAACCAGAGATGTGAGTAGGGAAGTTAACAAAGTTTCTCATGTCAAATACCGCAAGGTCATCAAAGTCCCTCTATAAGGTGTTGGTTGAGGTCACTAACAATTATGATATGTTGACAGTTGTGTTGGAGCAGAAGAGAGTCCACATTTTCCATTAGGAAGTTGATTGGGTCTGCATGTTGTCCACTGAGGTCTGTACATTGCACATGACTAGTACAGAGGTACTAGTGTTTATGCATAGCTTGAAGAACATCATTTCAAGATGAGTAGGGATGGCAACATCAATGTGCTGGGCATGTACACTTTTAGAGAAGCACACAGTAACACCACCTCCTTGCCCTTGCCTGTCTCTTCTCATCCATGAGGTGTAGCCAGCAATTCTTGCAAAATTTCTGGAGTCCTGTCCAAAAATGTTTCAACAACAGCTATCATGTCGGGACGTCGAGTGTTCACAAAATTGTGTGAGCTCTCCAACATTGGTAATGAAACCTCTAATGTTGACCGACAGGATGCTGATAGACTGGCTACTCATGATGTGGTCAGCATGAGGTGGTGGGTGTGTTAGGTGGCTGCCCTTGAGACAGGTAGGGCACCGAGGCAGCTGCTGGGATGTAGGACTGTGGTCTTATATAAGGCACAATACCACCTGCTAGGCTGAGATAGGAGTAGCTGAGTGGGTGACGTGTGAGTGTGTTCACCAATTCAGAGATCCTGCTGGCTTGTTCCGGGAACAAGTCTCTAAACAGGTGGTCCTGTTTGTCAAGTTCCTTTTTCTTCCGACACTGGTCCTCCTGATGTCCTTTCTTGTGTCTGTAATTGCACCTGGTATCTAGCAGGCAGTCGTTAGTGGTGTGCCCCTTCCGGTGACAGCGAGAGCACTGCCTAGGTGCCTGGGAGAGTGGACTCCTATTTGTTGTACCTCCTGTGTTTCGCTGCTGATTTGTCCGCAGGTTCTCCCGCTGGGACTGTGTTGGTGGAAGGTGAGACGGCTGTAGATGTCTTCCTCCTCCACGTCCTCTACCACGTCCTCTACCACGCCCCTGTACAGTTCTAACAGATGTGTCCCTGGTATTCGTACTTTGCCGCAACATTTGTTCAGGTGTGGTGATAGTTCCCTGATTAACTGCACCAATCTCTGGTAAAGAAAATCGTGACTCAGTACTTGCCGATGAAGCACTGCTGCCATATGCTGGAATAGTGTCAGCAGGTTTCTGACAGGTGTAGGATCAGAGATGGTATGTGCACTGTATAGTGTACTGGCAGGTGCTGAAGCAATGATGTCAGGTGTAGGAGAATTAACAGATCGAAGGCTTCCTTCGTTGCTGGGAAGAGGATCTGTTCCCTCTGTGGTGGTCAGAGGAATTGTGTTAGAATTCCCAAATGTAGTGCTTTCAGCTCTAACTGTGGAGCCTTAATGATGACAGAATTCCACCAGTTATTTACCTCTGAGTTGAGCTCAGTGTGGGACTCCGTCTTTGTCAATAGTGTCACCATCAGCTGAGCAGCTTATGTCACGATGTAGGCTTGCACTGGCCTTCTACAATAGCTTGAAGGTTATCTAATGATTTGAGGAGCTCATGAAGTGCTTCCCTGTGATAGATTACCTTAGCTGCGACTTTACAACACATCCCATGAGGGCAGTCTTGATCTTTGGACAAGAGTCCCTAAGGTACCTTTGATATTTGTTTCCACATATACCACAAAAGTATGGATATCCTTCAATTTATTTCTCTCTCTCTTTCTCTCTCTCTCACTCCACCTCCCTGCTATCATCCTCTCCCACACCCCTTTATCACTAACCACAATCCCTTTCCCACCCTTTCACCATCCTCCCTCCACCCTTCCACCACCTCCCTCCAGACCTTTCCACCAGCCTTCCCTCCAGACCCTTCCACAGCCTTTCCCATCCAGACCTTTCCACCCGCCTCCGGTCCAGACCCACCACCTCCCCCAGACCCCTTTACCACCTCCCTCCAGACCCTTCCACCATCACTCCATCCAGACCCCTTCCCCCAGCCTCCCCTCCAGACCCTTTCACCACCTCCATCCAGACCCTTCCACAGCCCCCTCCAGACCCTTCCCAAACCCCCTCCCTCCAGATCCTTTCCACCCGCCTCCCCCCCAGACCCTTTCCACCCGCCTCCCTCCAGACCCCTTTCCCCCAGCCTCCCCTCCCGACCCTTCCACCAGCCCTCCCTCCAGACCTTCCACCAGCCCCCCTCCAGACCTTCCACCAGCCTCCCCTCCAGACCCTTCCACCAGCCTCCATCCAGACCCTTCCCCCTCCAACCCTTCCACCAGCCTCCCATCCAGACCCTTCCACCAGCCCTCCCTCCAGACCCTTCCACCAGCCTCCACTCAGACCTTCACCAGCCTCCCCTCCATGCCCTTCCCTCCAGACCCTTCCCCACCTCTCATCCAATCTTCCCAAGCCCCCCAACCTCCTCCAGACCCTTCCACCAGCCTCCCCTCCAGACCCTTTCCCCAGACCCCCCACCAGCCTTCCACCAGCCCTCCCCAGCCCTTCCCTCCGACCCTTCCACCAGCCTCCCCTCCAGACCCTCCATCAGCCTCCCCTCCAGACCCTTCCACAGCCATCCCTTCCCCAGACCCTTCCACCAGCCTCCCATCCAGACTCCTCCACCACCCTTTTCCCCTCCAACCCTTCCAACCAGCCCCCTTCCACCACCTTTCCCCCTCCAACCCTTCCACCCACCCTCCAACCTTCCCTCCAGACCCTTCCACCAGCCCCCCCTCCAGACTCCTCCATCACCTCCCCTCCAGACCCTTCCACCAGCCCCCTCCAGACCCTCACAGCCTCCCTCCAGACCCTTCCACCACCTCCCATCCCGACCCTCCATCAGCCCCCATCCACCCTCCATCCAGCCCTCCCCTCCAACCTCCTAGCCCTTCTACCAGCCTCCCGCCCCCAGATCCTTTCCCCCAGCCTCCCCTCCAGACCCTTCCACCACCCTTTCCCCTCCAGACCCTTCCCCCAGCCTCCATCCGACTCCTCCATCAGCCTCCCCCGTTAAGACTCCCTTCCATCCAACCCTTCCACCAGCCTCCCCTCCAGACCCTTCCACCCCCCCTAGACCCTTCCACCACCCCTCCCCTCCAGACCCTTCCATCCAGACCCTTCCACCAGCCTCCCCTCCAGACCCTTTCCACCCCCCAGCCCCTTTCCCACACCTCCCTCCAACCCCTTCCAGCCCCCCTCCCCTCCAAGTCAAAAAATTTTTCCAATTTATCCACCTTCCTCCGGGTTCCAAAATACTTTAGGGACTGCCCACCACCTCCCATGAGATTTCCCCCAACCATTCCAACCCTTAAATAGCCCCTTCCAACCACCTACCTAGAACTTCACCAGTCCCATACACTTAAATAGTTTCCCTCCAACCCTTAAAGACTGCTAACTTCCAACCTTTTAAAGCCCCTTGACACCAAACCCCATAAAAACTTCAAACTCATCACTTTAAATAGATTTCCCCCAACATTCCATACCCTTTTTAGCCCTTCCCCCTGCCCCCCTAACCCCTTCCAAACCACTTTTATAGATTTCCTTCCATCCCCTTTTAGACCCTTCCCGTCATTCCATCCCTATCCTCAGACTGTACGCCCCCTAACCCCTTCCCAAACTGTTGACCCTTCTCATCCAACCCTTTAAATCTTCTAACTTCCTTTACCCCCTCTTAAAGGCTGGGAAATTTCATAACTTTTATATTTTCCGTAATTACTTTATACACTGTTATAATGAGACTGTCGTAACATTCCATACACTGTTATAATGAGACTGTCGTAACATTCCATACACTGTTATAATGAGACTGTCGTAACATTCCATACACTGTTATAATGAGACTGTCGTAACATTCCATACACTGTTATAATAGACTGTCGTAACTTTCCTACACTGTTTAATGAACTTCGAAACTTTCCCATACACTTATAATGAGACGTCGAACACCTACACTGTTATAATGAACGTCGAAATTTCCCCTTTACACTTTTATAATGAACTGTCGAACTTCCATACATTTAAAGAGACGTCGAAACTTCCATACACGTTATAAGAACTGCGTAACATTCCAACACTTTAAATGAGACTGTCAAAAATTCCTACACTGTTATAAGACCACTGGCACTTCCATACTTGTGACACTGGGGCCCAACCCCCTCACCCTGGTCGAGCCCAGCCTCTTGGGGGATCAAGACCTGACCAAACAAACTTTTACGCTGTCTACACCAGTCGACTCAAACCCATACCCCGGCTGCCAACGATTTGAAGAATTTGTCCATTTAAACAGAGGTTTTGTTGGAAATTTTTTGGTAATCACAGAGGAGGGCGTTGAAGAGTGGGGGACCTCTTGCACACTTTTTTTTCTCTTAGTTACTCGTCACGCCCCTCATCCTTAGGGCCCGTATTTTCCCCCGCTTAAAAGTCTTTTGGGATGGGGTGTCTTGGTGTTGGGTTTGGGATCATCCCTCCTGGATATTTCCAGGGTAAATTATTACCTTTCTCGCCTACTTTTCCAAGGAATACACTGGGGGGATTTCAGGTTTTACCAAAAGTTCGATCTTAATGATACAAGCATGACAGTTTACGGGCACTTTAACATTTTTTTAAAAATGAAACTGTTTGACCCGCAAAAAATTTGTTATAATGAATTGATAAAACACTTGCTACTCTTTTATAATGACATTTGTAACACTTGCATACTCTCTTATAATGACACTTGTAACACTTGCATACTCTCTTATAATGACACTTGTAACACTTGCATACACTGGTTTAATGACACTGTTGACACATGATAAAACTGAATGGGTTTAGAATTAGATTGAATTTATTATTGATATAGGCTGGGTTTAATTTTGCTATAGGATGGATTTACTTTTGGTTTAGGTTGAGTTAAGGATGGATTTAGTATTGGTTTAGGCTGGGTTTATACGGGGTTAATGCTGGGTTTATGGGTTTAGTCTTGGTTAAGGATGGATTTAGTGTTGGATTAGGCTGGGTTTATATGGGGTAAATGCTGGGCTTATGATGGGTTTAGTCTTGGTTTAAGATAGATTTAATTTGGAAGACACAGAAGAGAAAGAGTCAGGAAGAAGACACACGAGGGGGAGGGGAGGACACAGGAGGGGAAAAGGAAGACACAGGAGGGGAGGGTAAGACACAGGAGGGGAGGTAAGACACAGGTGGGGAGGGTAAGACACAGGAGGGAGAGGGTAAGACACAGAGGGAGGTAAGACACAGGTGGGAGGGTAAGACACAGGAGGGGAGGGTAAGACACAGGATGGGGAGGGTAAGACACAGGTGGGGAGGGTAAGACACAGGAGGGAGAGGGTAAGACACAGGTGCGGAGGGTAAGACACAGGAGGAGAGGGTAAGACACAGGAGGGGAGGGTAAGATACAGGTGGGGAGGGTAAGACACAGGAGGGAGAGGGTAAGACACAGGAGGGGAGGGTAAGACACAGGTGGGGAGGGTAAGACACAGGAGGGAGAGGGTAAGACACAGGAGGGGAGGGTAAGACACAGGTGGGGAGGGTAAGACACAGGAGGGAGAGGGTAAGACACAGGTGCGGAGGGTAAGACACAGGGGAGAGGGTAAGACACAGGAGGGGAGGGTAAGACACAGGTGGGGAGGGTAAGACACAGGAGGGAGAGGGTAAGACACAGGAGGGGAGGGTAAGACACAGGGGGGAGGGTAAGACACAGGAGGGAGAGGGTAAGACACAGGAGGGGAGGTAAGACACAGGTGGGGAGGGTAAGACACAGGAGGGAGAGGGTAAGACACAGGTGGGGAGGGTAAGACACAGGAGGGAAAAGGTAAGACACAGGAGGGGAGGGTAAGACACAGGAGGGGAGGGAAAGGGACACAGGGGGGAGGGTAAGACACAGGAGGGAGAGGGTAAGACACAGGAGGGAGAGGGTAAACACAGGAGGGGGAGGGTAAGACACAGGTGGGGGGGGGTAAGACAAGGAGGGAGAGGGGTAAGACACAGGAGGGGGAGGGTAAGACACCCAGGGGGGGGAGGGTAAGACACAGGAGGGGGGAGGGTAAGACACAGGAGGGGAAAGGGTAAGACACAGGAGGGGGAGGTAAGACAAAAAGGGGGGAGGGTAGACACGGGTGGGGAGGGTAAGACACGGAGGGAGGGAAAGGACACAGGGGGGAGGGTAAGACACAGGAGGGAGAGGGTAAGACACAGGAGGGGAAAGGGTAGACACAGGAGGGGGAGGGTAGACACAGGAGGGGAGGGTAAGCCACAGGAGGGAAAAGGGGTAAAAACACAGGAGGGGGAGGGTAAGACACAGAGGGGGAGGGTAAGACCGGGAGGGAGAGGGTAAGACACAGGGGGGGAAAGGGTAAGCACAGGAGGGGGAGGGTAAGACACAGGGGGGGGAGGGTAAGACACAGGAGGGGGAGGGGTAAGACACAGAGGGGGGGGGGACACAAGGGGGGAAAAGGGGAAGACACAGGGGGGGGAGGGTAAGACACGGGAGGGGAGGGTAAGACACAG
This sequence comes from Cherax quadricarinatus, assembly GCF_026875155.1. Classification (NCBI taxonomy): domain Eukaryota; kingdom Metazoa; phylum Arthropoda; class Malacostraca; order Decapoda; family Parastacidae; genus Cherax; species Cherax quadricarinatus. Next base: position 35,697,415 of record NC_069444.1, read on the forward strand.
GGGAGAGGGTAAGACACAGGAGGGAGAGGGTAAGACACAGGAGGGAGAGGGTAAGACACAGGAGGGGGGGGGTTAGACACAGGGGGGAGGGTAAGACACGGAGGGAGAGGGTAAGACACAGGAGGGGGGGGGTAAGACACAGGAGGGGGAGGGAAGACACAGGAGGGAGAGGGTAAGACACAGGAGGGAGGGGGGTTTAAGACACAGGAGGGGGAGGGTAAGAAAACAGGAGGGGAGGGTAAGACACAGGAGGGGAAGGGTAAGACACGGAGGGGAGGGTAAGACACAGGAGGGGGAGGTAAGACACAGGAGGGAGAGGGTAAGACACAGGAGGGAGAGGGTAAGACACAGGAGGGGGAGGGTAAGACACAGGAGGGGGAGGGTAAGACACAGGAGGGAGAGGTAAGACACAGGAGGGGGAGGGTAAGACACAGGAGGGGAGGGTAAGACACAGAGGGAGAGGGTAAGACACAGGAGGGAGAGGGTAAGACACAGGAGGGGGAGGGTAAGACACAGGAGGGGGAGGGTAAGACACAGGAGGGAGAGGGTTAAGACACAGGAGGGGACGGGGTAAGACACAGGAGGGGGAGGGTAAGACACAGGAGGGGGGAGGAGGGGGTACATGAGGTGATGGGTACAATTCCTAGGATGGGGTATCCTGTGGGGGGGGTATGATCTTGGAGGGTGAGGCTTTAAGACCTGGACCCCGTCGGGATAACACTGGGCATGACCGGTGTAGACCAGGGGGTGAGGTAGACATCAAGGGCGAGCACCAAGACAGTAAACCATATTAGCTAAGAACAGATCGATGGAAACACAAATTCTGACACAGCAGGTATTAGACACAGACGGCCGATACACCGAGCTCACATAGTACCTACAACAGAGCTAGCAAGACCTGATAACACCGTGACAAAAGCACCACACACGGAGTAAACCACCCGAAGTAACACCCAGCGAGACACAGAACAGTAAGTACCACAAGCGATAGTAACCACACAGTAGCAAGCGTAAGACCGGGGAGTAGCTACAAGGTATACACAACACAGTTACACGCCTCCGCGCTAGTAATCCAGATGGATAAGCACTACGACTCGCAGACTCACATACACTCCCACTCATGAACTACACCCTCACACACCCCCGATGCTACACTACCTCAGATACACCGACTAGTCTACGACTCCCAACTACCGCCCCTCGCTAGGGCACGTCGCCACGACAGTCACACCTCAGCTCGACCGCACTCAACGACCCGCTCACTAGACCTCGCCACTAGCATACTCCGCTAAGCTAGACTACGCACCTCACTACACCCCTCGACTACACTCGCGTCCTACCAGCACGTCATTACGCCACCGCTCGCACCTGGCACGCCTAACACACCCTCCAGCTCCAAGCACAACAACGCTCACTAAACACGCCACGCTATCACACACCAACCTCGATCACCACTCACGCCCAGCACGACCACCCTCACACTCGCCCCCACTACACTCATCAAAACACCACCTACTACACACAGACTACACCACCACCACCCCTCAACACACGCCCACGCACTAAATACACCACCGCCAATACACTCACCCTCACTACACACCCTCCAACATCACCTCAATACAACCCCTCACACACTCACCTCACACCACCACTCACTACCCACCCGCATACCTCCCCTCACACACATCACCCTCACTACACTCACCCACTACACTTCCCTCACTCCTCCCCTCATACGACATCTCCCCTCATACACTCCCTCACTACACTCCCCTCACTACCACCTCACTATCATCTCCGTTCACTACATCCCCTCACTACACTCACCCTCACTACACTCCCCTCACTCACTCTCCCCTCACCTACACTCTCACCCTCACTACACTCACCCTCTACTACCCTCCCCTACTACACTCACCCTCACTACACTCCCCTCACTACACTCACCCTCACTACACTCACCCTCACTACACTCACCTCATACACTCCCCTCACTACACTCACCCTCACTACACTCACCCTCACTACACTCACCCTCACTACACTCACCCTCACTACACTCACCCTCACTACACTCACCCTCACTACACTCCCTTCACGTACACTCCCCCTCACTACACTCCCTCACTACACTATCCCCTCACTACACTCCCCTCACTACACTCCCCTCACTACACTCACCCTCACTACACTCCCCTCACTACACTCCCCCCTCGACTACACTCCCCTCTACTACACGCCCTCACTACACTCCCCTCACTACACTCACCCTCACTACACTCACCCTCACTACACTCCCCTCACTACACTCCCCCTCACTACACTCCCCTCACTACACTCCCCTCACTACACTCCCCTCACTACACTCCCCTCACTACACTCCCCCCACTACACTCACCCTCACTACACTCCCCTCACTACACTCCCCTCACTACACTCACCCTCACTACACTCCCCTCACAATACTCCCCTCACTTACACTCCCTCACTATACTCCCCTGCTGCACTCCCCTCACTACATCCCCTCACGTCACTCACCCTACATTTCACTCACACTCCATTTCACTACTCCCTCACTACACTTCCCTCACATTTCCTCCCCTCACTAACTCCCCCTCACTACACTCACCCCACTACACTCACCTCACTACACTCCCCTCACTTACACTCCCCCTCACTCATTCCTACCCCTCATTTCACTCCCCTCTTTCACTCCCTCACTACACTACCCTCCACTATACTCCCCTCACTACACTCACCCCCACTACTCCCCCCTCTACACTCCCCTCACACTACCCTCACTACCACTCACCCCCACTTACACTCCCCTCACTACACTCACCCCACTTACACTCCCTCACTACACTCCCCTCACACTCCCCTCACTACACTCTTCTCACTACACTACCCCTCACTTACACTCACCCTCACTACACTCACCCTCACTATACTCCCCTCACTATACTCCCCACACTACACTCTTCTTGCTGCACTCCCCTCACTACACTCCCTCACTACACTCACCCTCATTTCACTCCCCTCACTACACTCACCCTCATTTCACTCCCCTCACTACACTCCCCTCACTACACTACCCTCATTTCACTCCCCTCACTACACTACCCTCACTATACTCCCCTTGCTGCACTCCTTTCACTACACTCCCCTCACTACACTCCCCTCACTACACTCCCCTCACTACACTCCCCTCACTACACTCCCCTCACTCACTCTCAGTACACTCCCCTCACTATTCACTCTCACTACACTCCCTCACTATCACTACACTCCCCTTTCCCACACTCCTCTCACTACACTCCCTCACTACTCTCACTGAACTCCCATCACTATACTCCCCTTTCTACACTCACCCTCACTACACTCACCCCTCACTTACACTCCCCTCGCTACACTCCTCTCACTACTACTCCCCTCACTACTCTCATCTGCACTCACCCTCACTACACTCCCCTCGCTACACTCACCCTCACTACACTCCCCTCGCTGCACTCCTCTCACTACACTCCCGTTGCTACACTCGCCCTCACTACACTCCCTCATTACAATCCCGTTACTACACTTATTCACTACACTCCCTCTGACCACACTCCCCTCTCTGCACTTCCCCTCACTACAATTCCCTCACTACACTCCCCCTACTGACAACTACACTTCCTCATTGCACTCTCACTACACTCCTCTCTACATTCCCCTCACCTCACCCCCCTCACTGCACCAGACAGGTAACAGTGCTACAGGTCTTGTGTTGTAGAGGAAAAAACTCATTTTACGGAGGTAAAGTTTACCACCAAGATACCGGAGACTCGGCCTGAATAATACGCGTTTAGAACGTCTCAGAACCATCAGTTGAATGTTTATTCAGTTGCCTCCAGACATTTATCTCATATCGAATTCCATCCAAAAGTTGCTTGCAGTATTGATTATTCTTTTTAGGATGATTTATAATCATTATCTCTGGGTCCACAAGAAGATTATAACCTGCACACTCTGCGTCAAAGTACGCAGTACTTTAGCCACACAGCCAGATCCCAGATAATGTTTGTTAATAATTTCTCCCGTTTGCGAATTGATAAGCATGTTAGGATGATTTTTTTTATAATACTGTGATCAGCTGCGTGTTCTACCATAGTGGAATAATTTGTGGGAGTTCCGTCACGATCACTTGGTTGGTCTCCGTGATGTGAACGATTGAACAAGTTCTGGAGAACACTGGTGTTTGTTCACTTACTGAACACTGGTGTTTGTTCACTTACTGAACACTGGTGTTTGTTCACTTACTGTACACTGGTGTTTGTTCACTTACTGAACACTGGTGTTTGTTCACTTACTGAACACTGGTGTTTGTTCACTTACTGAACACTGGTGTTTGTTCACTTACTGAACACTGGTGTTTGTTCACTTACTGAACACTGGTGTTTGTTCACTTACTGAACACTGGTGTTTGTTCACTTACTGAACACTGGTGTTTGTTCACATACTGAACACTGGTGTTTGTTCACTTACTGAACACTGGTGTTTGTTCACATACTGAACACTGGTGTTTGTTCACATACTGAACACTGGTGTTCACATACTGAACACTGGTGTTTGTTCACTTACTGAACACTGGTGTTTGTTCACTTACTGAACACTGGTGTTTGTTCACTTACTGAACACTGGTGTTTGTTCACTTACTGAACACTGGTGTTTGTTCACTTACTGAACACTGGTGTTTGTTCACTTACTGAACACTGGTGTTTGTTCACTTACTGAACACTGGTGTTTGTTCACATACCGAACACTGGTGTTTGTTCACTTACTGAACACTGGTGTTTGTTCACTTACTGAACACTGGTGTTTGTTCACATACTGAACACTGGTGTTTGTTCACATACTGAACATGGTGTTTGTTCACTTACTGAACACTGGTGTTTGTTCACTTACTGAACACTGGTGTTTGTTCACTTACTGAACACTGGTGTTTGTTCACATACTGAACACTGGTGTTTGTTCACTTACTGAACACTGGTGTTTGTTCACTTACTGAACACTGGTGTTTGTTTCACTTACTGAACACTGGTGTTTGTTCACATACTGAACACTGGTGTTTGTTCACTTACTGAACACTGGTGTTTGTTCACATACTGAACACTGGTGTTCACTTACTGAACACTGGTGTTTGTTCACATACTGAACACTGGTGTTCACATACTGAACACTGGTGTTTGTTCACTTACTGAACACTGGTGTTTGTTCACATTACTGAACACTGGTGTTTGTTCACTTACTGAACACTGGTGTTTGTTCACTTACTGAACACTGGTGTTTGTTCACTTACTGAACACTGGTGTTTGTTCACATACTGAACACTGGTGTTTGTTCACATACTGAACACTGGTGTTTGTTCACTTACTGAACACTGGTGTTTGTTCACATACTGAACACTGGTGTTTGTTCACTTACTGAACACTGGTGTTTGTTCACATACTGAACACTGGTGTTTGCTCACATACTGAACACTGGTGTTCACATACTGAACACTGGTGTTTGTTCACTTACTGAACACTGGTGTTTGTTCACTTACTGAACACTGGTGTTTGTTCACTTACTGAACACTGGTGTTTGTTCACATACTGAACACTGGTGTTTGTTCACATACTGAACACTGGTGTTTGTTCACTTACTGAACACTGGTGTTGTTCACTTACTGAACACTGGTGTTTTGTTCACTTACTGAACACTGGTGTTTGTTCACTTCTGAACACTGGTGTTTGTTCACTTACTGAACACTGGTGTTTGTTCACATACCGAACACTGATGTTTGTTCACTTACTGAACACTGGTGTTCAGTATGTGAACACTGGTGTTCACATACTGAACACTGGTGTTTGTTCACTTATGAACATGGTGTTTGTTCACTTACTGAACACTGGTGTTTGTTCACTTACTGAACAACTGGTGTTTGTTCACTTACTGAACACTGGTGTTTGTTCACTTACTGAACACTGGTGTTTGTTCACTACTGAACACTGGTGTTTGTTCATTATGAACCATGGTGTTTGTTCACATACTGAACACTGGTGTTTGATTCACATACTGAACACTGGTGTTTGTTCACTTACTGAACACTGGTGTTTGTTCACATACTGAACACTGTGTTTATTCACATACTGAAACACGGTGTTCACATACTGAACACTGGTGTTTGTTCACTTACTGAACACTGGTGTTTGTTCACTTACTGAAACACTGGTGTTTGTTCACTTACTGAACACTGGTGTTTGTTCACTTACTGAACACTGGTGTTTGTTCACTTACTGAACACTGGTGTTTGTTCACTTACTGAACACTGGTGTTTGTTCACTTACTGAAACACTGGTGTTTGTTCACTTACTGAACACTGTGTTTGTTCTACTTACTGAACATGGTGTTTGTTCACTTACTGAACACTGGTGTTTGTTCACTTACTGAACACTGGTGTTTGTTCACTTACTGAACACTGGTGTTTGTTCACTTACTGACACCTGGTGTTTGTTCACTTACTGAACACTGGTGTTTGTTCACTTACTGAACACTGGTGTTTGTTCACTTACTGAACACTGGTGTTTGTTCACTTACTGAACACTGGTGTTTGTTCACTTACTGAACACTGGTGTTTGTGTTCACTTACTGAACACTGGTGTTTGTTCACTTACTGAACACTGGTGTTTGTTCACTTACTGAACACTGGTGTTTGTTACTTACTGAACACTGGTGTTTGTTCACTTACTGAACACTGGTGTTTGTTCACATACTGAACACTGGTGTTTGTTCACATACTGAACACTGGTGTTTGTTCACTTACTGAACACTGGTGTTTGTTCACTTACTGAACACTGGTGTTTGTTATAGTATGCTCCACCGGGATCACTAACTTTTGTCAAGTGATTGTCCCTTTCCAGTTGATACAGTCACATGTATACATATGTTCATGTTTACATATGTCATGTATACATATATGTATAAACAAGTACATTTATACTAAACACATATATACAAGCATATAAACAAAAATGCATGTATTCACATGCATATATGTGCACAAGTATACATATGCACACATGCTGGTACATATGTGCATATGAACAAAATATAGCTGCGCACATGCATACACATGCGCACACATAAAACGTTAATGGCAGTATGTACACACAGACACATTTTTATATTTCCTGTATTCGAGTTTAACTACGGCCGTGCACACTGTTTTGTGTGCACTGCAGTAGAGGGGGCTGGGCTGACATACACTAGGGGAGGATGCATTTCCTGGCTCGCACAGCGACCGAGAATAATCTAATTTATGTATAAACCTATGATTACATTGACTCCAGGCTGAGGGACTGATTACCTCAAACTCCTTTTTATCTCTACCATTCTTCTTTGTATTGGACTGATGAAACTACTGTGTAGCGAAACGTTTCCGTAGTAAAGATATCCAGGTATTGCACGTGTGTCTAATTTGTCTGGTTATATAGATCATTTTAGGCAAGCTTAAATATGCACCAGAACATAGCCAGTTCTGCTATCAGGACTACAACGCCTTCGGTCTCGTTGTTATGGTCTGAGTGACTTGTCCAACCTTGTAACCATGTACCAGCCTGCTACGTCTCTGTCACTCCGTGCGCACCTGCTACGTCTCTGTCACTCCGTGCGCACCTGCTACGTCTCTGTCACTCCGTGCGCACCTGCTACGTCTCTGTCACTCCGTGCGCACCTGCTACGTCTCAGTCACTCCGTGCGCACCTGCTACGTCTCAGTCACTCCGTGCGCACCTGCTACGTCTCAGTCACTCCGTGCGCACCTGCTACGTCTCAGTCAATCCGTGCACACCTGCTCTGTTGGCGTTATTCAACCCACGGTCATATAATAATAATAATAATAATAATAATAATAATAATAATAATAATAATAATAATAATATCTACAAGTAATGTATAGCGTATACAAATCTATCTGACATCAATGACATGTTAGAAAGCCCAGAAATGCAGAGCAAACTGCCCTAAATGCAGAGCATTTCGGGCAGTTTGGTTAATTTTGTCCCCAGGATGCGACCCACACCAGTCTTCTAACACCCAGGTACCTATTTACTGCTAGATAGGTATCTTCAGGAAACACGCCCTAGAGTTACCCCATGTGCCGATGATCGAACTACGGACACTCGTGTGAGAGCCCATGTTGCAGTGTGTGAGTCTCGCTGGGCAGAGTCTGTGCTCACTCGTGTTCCCAGAAACCATTCTCTCTCTTGTAGTTTTGAGCATTTCCTGGCTTCAGCAACAAGAAAATTGCATTCCCTAGAAATTAATTTCACAGAGGGAGGAGAAGCGTCGTGAAGAACAGAAATGATGATCCCATTAGATGAAGTATATCTCAGTGTTGACTTGGGAGAAATACCGAGAACAGAGCCCGTGTGAAGAGACATTTGCATAATGTAACACAGTGGTGTGAGGTTAACTTCATAACCAACAGAACTTCCAACAAGATTAACCATTGTTGCTAACACTTTATTGCCCGTTAAACCTGATCTCTGTCACCTCCAGCAAACTGCATCTCCACGAGAGTCTCGCCCACGGTTAGGTCACTACCACCATCACCACCACAACAACACACCACCACTACTTCCCCACCTCTTCATCGCTCCACTGCTTCCACCTCACTAATTTCCTTTCACATTTCTTCTTTCTCCTTTCGCGTCCCTAGTGAGCGAAACGCCTCTCAAATATAGCCAAGTGTTTCATATGTCTTATTCACGAGGATCGACACGTTTCTGGCTTTGGTAAGAGTCATCATCAGTACCACAGTTGAGGCTACAGTGATAAAGTCACTTTGACTTTTTTGGGGGTTATCCTATGTTCTCTCCACGTATGCTGCTATGTATAATAATAACTGCATTTGTGTATACCTGAATAAACTTAATTACTTATTAAGAATGGAATCAAAAGAAGTCGAATGTCTATCACTGAGCTGCTTCCTATGTTCAGTGAACGCGTTTAGATCAATCCAGAAGGCTTCTTACCAGAAACGCTCGATGCACTTGATTTATTTACACAAATCGCAAAAAATTCTCACATTTGGACCAACTTCAGGCTTATTTTCCTCCTGGAAACGAGTAAAATGTTTGAGAAAATTCTGTTAAGCAGCTTCAACTGTTAAATTATCACCTCTTTACTGAGAAAAAGTTGTTATTCAGAGGGCATGAGTGGACGCAATATCGTATTCAATGCTATGACTAACATCCGGACACAAGGCAACGTAGCATTGATAATGAGTGGTGTAAACAACGCTTGTATAATGGTCCTGTATTTAAATACTCTAAACTCCTTGACCACGACTAGGTTTTTTTTTTTTTTTAAGATTGATTAGAGGCGCTAAAGTACGAGAGTGTCGCATCAGTATTTGGAGTAAGACATGTGCCATAGTTTGATTTATCGCCTGTTCAGTATTCTGTAGTCAAAATACAGAGAAGACACCTGAAGTGGAGATGTAGATATGAAATGATTAGTTCCTCAGCCTGGAGAGGTAAGTGTTAAGGTGGTCAGTCCCTCACCTTGGGTGTGTTCACTTCTACAGCTTCGATTAATGTAAAACTGAACCACCGGGAAAAGAGAAGGCTGAGGGACTGATCACTTCATATCTGTGTCTCCACCACTAGTGTGGAGGTTGTATGAGACTGACCTGCAGGTCAGTCTCATACAACTTACCCAACATTCTCCACCTGACTCTCCACACTATATATACTCACGTACTATTCACCCAGGTAGATCTGTTTGTGACTTGATAAAGTCCACTGTGTGGGCGAGACGCTCTCAGTAAAGGATCACATTATACTGTATTGGTGTTTATTTTACGCCTTTTATCTCCACTATTTAACGTAATTATAAACGATCTGTCTACCAGTCCTCAACCACACTGTCTACCAGACGTGGAGACGTCATCCACGTGACGACATCTGAACCAGTTGGTCGCTACCCTCCTAGATACACATAGCTTAAAAAAAAAAAAAAAAAGGAAAACAAAATAGGAAGTAGAACTGAAAAGTGGGAAAGGAAATGAAAGATTACCATCTCAGATAAATGGAATTCAGAACAAAATAAACAGGAGACTCTTCTAGCCAGACGCAGCTGATCACATCACCTCTACTTAATGTTATTCTGTCCTGTACTAGAGTAGTCAAGTTATCAGTAATGTGCTAGGAAGACACACACCAGAAGAGGAGCATCAGTATCTGCCATCTGGAAATACAAGGACCCCAGTGGAAATACAAGTACCCCAGTGGAAATACAAGTACCCCAGTGGAAATACAAGTACCCCAGTGGAAATACAAGTACCCCAGTGGAAATACAAGTACCCCAGTGGAAATACAAGTACCCCAGTGGAAATACAAGTACCCCAGTGGAAATACAAGGACCCCAGTGGAAATACAAGGACCCCAGTGGAAATACAAGGACCCCAGTGAAAATACAAGGACCCCAGTGGAAATACAAGGACCCCTATGAAAATACAAGGACCCCAGTGAAATACAAGGACCCCATGTGGAAATACAAGGACCCCGGTGGAAATACAAGGACCCCAGTGGAAATACAAGGACCCCAATGGAAATACAAGGACCCCAATGGAAATACAAGGACCTCAATGGAAATACAAGAATCCAGTGGAAAAAAGTAATTTTGTCTGACTTTTTTGGGGTTTCCTAGGTAATTTACACACGTATGTTAGTATAACAATACTGCAGCCAGCCGGGGATCAAACCCCGAGATTTTTAAAAACCGGCCCCCGGGGGAAGCTAGGTAATTTCTCAGCGTTTTAGTCCCTACGCCACTAAGGGGGTCGATTATTATTAGAACATGGGGGGGCGCAAAAACCCAAAGGATTATACGGCGCACGTGGAGGGGGGATGGGAAGGTATTCAATTTCAATTCAGGGAACAAGGCATGACCCTTTCCCTAGATCAAAAAGGCCCCTCCCCACGTCAAGGAACCTCCCTTGAGGGGTCAAAGGGCGTCGAAAATCTACTTAGCTTCCCGGGGGGTTTGGTTTCAGTATCCCCCGAGTTCGATACCCGGTTTTCCCCAGAAAATTCCCATTTGTTTAAAACCACTTTTTTTTTGGGATGCATTAAATATATTTTACTTGTGTTTAATTGTAGCCGCCTGGTTCTGTATACCTTTATTTAAACTTAGCAGCATCTCTCTTGCTGGTCACAGCCCGGGCCGGGGGGGCTTTGGACCCCCGAAACTCTCTCCAGGTAAACCCAGGAAAAACTGGGGATCATCAGATCTCACCCAAAGCCCTCTTGTACCCGGGTCCCTACTGTGCCCCCACCACTGCCCCCCACCCTTCCCCCCACCACTGTGCCCCCACCACTGGGGTAGCGGCAACGTATTTTTAACATTTCCCTTGCGGCTTGGGGTTTTCTGACTCCCAAAGTTTTACAGCGCTGTCACAGTAAATTTTCCGAGAAACCAAAAATTTTGGCCACCTAGCACCCAAGGTTTTTAAACTACCAGTAAAGTTATCCCGGTAGAAACCAGTATTGGCCACCTAGCAAAAGGGGTTATTACTACCAAAAAATTTAAACCCCGGGTGAAACCAAAATTTCGGGCCACCTAGCAGCAAGTAGAGAAATCCCGGTTTATAAAGGGTTTATCATCAAAAAGTAAATTTTATAAACTGGACAAAACTCAAAAAACCTCCCACTAAAACTTCTTTTTATAAAAAAACCCAAACCCAATCATCCAGTTTTGGAGGGTTTTTCGTGCAAAAAAAAAAAAAATCCTTCTCTACCCCATCCAGTTTCACAATTACCCCACCCAGGGCCCACCTCCCCCCAAACTTACCGGGCCCTCGATCAGAAATGGGGATGGTGCTGTCTATCCCCCCTCCTTTCTATATATAATCGGAAAACTAGTTTTTTTAAAATTTTGTTCGGGTTAAAATACATCGTTATGGGTGACTGAAAACTAACCTTTTTAAAGTGTGTGCGCACGAAATTCCTTCCCATGGGTGGGGTTAATTTTCTTGGGTTTAACAGACACTTTTTTTCCCGACGGGGGTTTTAGTTTTTATGAGACTCGCACGGGGAGTTTTTGAAATCGATTGAGGCCTTTGCGGGGCTTCCCCATCCCCCCCCCTTTAAAAAATTAAAGGTTTAAAAATTACAAGTTTTAAAGATAGGGATTTAGGGAATATGGTTCATGCCCCCGTTAGCAAGTGCACTGTCAGCTGTCCCTAAAACCAACTCAGCACCTCCCCCCGCTCAGCGGGTAACTGCTTCAGCTGAGGGGGCACAACTACGGCACAAACCCCCCCCCCCCCCCCCCCCCCCCCCAAAAAAAATTTTTTTTTTTTTTTGGGGGGCCCCCTGCCAAGGGCCCGAAGGTTTTTGGGCCCCCTTTTTTGGGGGGGGGGGAAATTTTTTGGGGGGAAAAAAAAAAAAATTTTTTTTAAACCCGTTTTTTAAGGGGTTTTTTGGGGGAATTTGGGGTTTTTTTGGGTTTTTAAAGGGGGGCCCCCCCCCTTCTTTGGGCCGCCCCCCCCCCCCCTTCCCCCCCCCCCTTTTTTTTCCCCCCTTTTTCCCCCCCAAATTTAAAAAAAAATTTTTTTCCCCCCCCTTTTTTTTCCCTAATTTTACCCCCTTTTTTTTAAAAAAAAAAAACCCCCCCCCCCCCCAAAAAAAACCCCGGGACCCCGGGTTTTTCCCCCAAATTTAAAGGCCCAATTTTTTTCCCCCAAACCCCCCCCATTTCCCCTTTTTTAAAAAATAACGGGCCCCCTTTTTTTGGGCCCCAAAAAAATTTTTCCCCCCCCCCCCCCATAACCCCCTTTAAACCCCCCCCCAAAAACCCCTTTTTTAAAAACCCTTTTCCCCCCCAACCCTTTTTTTTTCCCCCCCCCCCCCCCCCCCCCGGGGGGGGGGTTTTTCCCTTTTTAAATTTTTAAAATTTTTTTCCCCCAAAAACCCCCCCCAAACCCCCTTTTAAACCCCTTCCCCACCCCCCATTTTTTCCTTTTTTAAAAACCCCCCTTTAAAAACCCCCCCCCCCCCCCACTGGTTTTCCCCTTTTTTTCCCCCCCCACTGGTAAATTTTAAAAAAAAAAAAAAAGGGGGGGGGAAAAATGGTAATTTTTTTAAAAAAAATTTGGGGAAAGGGGAAAAAAAAATTTTTTTTTTTCCCCCCAAAAAAAAAAACCCCCCCCCCAAATTCCCCCCCTTTTTGGGGGGGGGGGGGGGGGGGGGGGGAAAAGGGGGGGGGGTTTTTTTTTTCCCCAAACCCCCTTTCCCAAATCAATTCCCCCCCTCATTTTCCCCCCCCTTTTTTCCCTTTTTCCCCCTTTTCCCCCCCCCCCCCCCCCTTTTTTTAAAAAAAGGGCCCTTTCCCTTTTGGGAAGGGGGGGGGGGGGGGGGGGGGGGGGGGGGGGGGGGGGGGGGGGGGGGGGGGCCCCCCCCCCCCCCGGGGGGGGGGGGGGGGGAAAAATCACTGGGGCCCCCCCTTAAAAACCCCCCCCCTTTTTTAAAATTTTAAAAAACCCCCAAAAAGGGGACCCCCAAAATCAATTCCCTTTTCCCAAATCATTCCCCCCAAAACCCCCTTTTCCCCCAAAACCCGGGGACCCCCTTCCCCCCCCCCCAAAATTAATTTTCCCTTTTCCCCCCCCCCCCTTTAAACCCCCCCACCATGGTTTTACTGGGTTTGGGTTTCCCCCCAAAAAGGGGGAAAAGGGGAAAATTTTAAAAAAAAAAACCCAAAAAAGGGAAAAGGGGGAAAAAAAAAAAAACCCGGGGGTTTTAAATTTTTTTGGGAAAAAACCTTTTGGGGGGCAAAATTTTCCGGGGGCCCCCAAACCCAAATTAAAAAAAAAAAAAAATTTTTTTTCCCCGGGGAAAAAAAATTTTAAAAAAAAGGGGAAACCGGGGGGGGGGAAAAAATTTTTAAAAGGAATTTTGGGGTTTTAAAAATTTTAAAAAAAAAAAAAAAATTTGGGGAAAAAAAAAAAAACCCAAAAAAAAAAAAAAAACCCGGGGGGAACCCAAAAAAAAAAAAAATCCGGGGCCAAAAAAAAAAAAAATTGGGAAGAAAAATTTAAAAATTTTGGGGGGGGGAAAAAAAAAAAACCCCCGGGGGAAAAGGGTTTTCTTTTTCCCAAAAAGGGGGTTTTTGGGGCCCAAAAAGGGGGGGGGGAAAACCGGGGGGGTTCGGGAAAAAAAAAAAAAAGGGGGGGGGGGGTTTTTTTAAAAAAAGGGGTTAAAGGGGAAAAAGGAAGGAAAAAAAAAAGGGGGAAAAAAGGGGAAAAAAAACAGGAGAAAAAAAGGAAATTTTTTAAAGGGGGAAAAAAAACCAAAAAGGCCCAAAAAAAAAAAAAAGGGAAAACAAAGGGGGGGGAAAAAAACTGAAGAACAAAAAAAAAAAAAAAAAAAAAAAAAAAAAAAAAAAAGGGGGGAGGGAAAAAAAAAAGGGGGGGGGAAGTCTGGCCTTTTTAAAAAAAAGGGGCCCCAAAAAAAAAACCCCAAAAATTCAAAAGGGGTTTTAAAAAACCCCAAAAAAAAAGGGGGGGGGGGGTAGGGGAAAAAAAAAAAAAATTTTTAAAAATTTTTTTAAAAAAAAAATTTTTTTTTTTTTTTTTGGGGGGGGGGAAAAAAAAAAGGAAAAAAAAAAAAATTTTTAAAAATTTTTTAAACCCCCGGGAAGGGAAAAGAAGGGGGAAAAAATTTTTTGGGGGTTTTTTTTAAAATTTTTGGGAAAAAGGGGGAAAAAAAAAAAAAAAAAAAAGGAAAAAAAAAAAATAAAAAAAAGAAATTTGGGGGGGAAAAAAAAAAAGGGGGGGGGAAATTTAAATGGGGTTTTTAAAAAAAGGGGGGCCCAAAAGGGGGGGGAAAAAAAAAAAATTTTAAAAAAAGGAAAAAAAGGTTTGGAAAAAAAAAGGGGGGAAAAAAAAATTTTCCCGGGGGGAAAAAAAAAAGAAAAAATTTTAAAGGGAAAAAAAAAATTTTAAAACAAGATTTTTGGGGAAAAAAAAAAGGGGGAAAAAAAAAGCAAAAATTTTTAAACCCCGGGGGGCCAAAAAACCAAAAAAAAGGGGGGAAAAAAAAAAAAAAAAAACCCCCCCCAAAAAAAAAAAATTAAAGGGAAAAAAAAAATTTAAAAACCCCTTTTAAAAAAAAAACCCTTTATTGTCAACAACGACGACTGTGAAGGCTAGAGGTAGGGTAGACAGTTTTAGAAGAAGACCAGTCAATATGATGACTGTGATCTCTAACAGGACAAGTTTAACACTTCTTTTGTGCTCTTTAAGTCTGTCAGAAAGAGAGCGGCCAGTTTCTCCAAAGTATTGGAAAGGACAAGAGCATGAAATAGCTATTAGTAAACACCAGGTCATGTATAGCAGAGGGAGAGGTACGAACTAGATTACTGCAAAGGTTGTTAGTTTGGCGAAGAGTATGTTTAATATCTAAGGGACGGAGAGAGAGTTGTTGAAATTAGAAAAACTGAAAATATAGGGAAGGCAGAGAACAGATGATTTCACAAAAGTAGAGAGTTTGGGAGAGAAGAAAGTCCGTTTAGCACGTGAGAACGAACTGTGAAGAGTGGAAATTTCCGAGTCGAGGAACTGATTGCCACAAATGCGGAGGGCGCGGAGAAAGAAAGAAATGATAGCACTTCTCTTGACAGAAGGAGCATGGTAAGAAAGGTAGTGAACGTGCATGCCACTGTACATAGGCTTGCGATAAAGGGAAAAAGAAAAGCCTGTAGCCGAGCGATGGACATATACATCAAGGAAAGGAAGCAGAGAGTCAGATTCCTATTTAGCTTTAAACTTGATGGAAAGAGCAAGATCGTTAAGTTCATCAAGATATTGTTGGAAGAGACCAAACAGCAAAGATGTCATCTACATAGCGGAGCCTGAGTGAAGGGCACGAAGTATTCCATATAAAGGTTAGCAAGAACAGGGATAGAGGAGAGCCCATAGCAACACCGAAGGTTTGAGAATAAAATTTACCTTGAAAAGAAAAGGAGTTAATCAAGCAGAAAGGCGAATAAAATTTAGAAAGACATCAGTAGGTATAGGAAGATGAAGTAACCCTTCATTGGCCTCTCTGAGAAAATTATGAATATCATCAAGGAGGGACATTAGTGAAGAGGGACTCAACGTCAAGACTAAGCAACTTACAGCTCGGGAGAGGATGAACACGTTCCATGATGTCTTAAGAGTGAGTACAAAAAAGTGCCAGATCAACCAGACTGATATGTGAGCCAGCATGCTGTTAGCAAAATGCTTGGTTGATCAGGCAAGTACTACACAAGCCTGGCCCAGGATCTGACTCCTAGAGCAGGAAAACTCGAAACCCGTCAAAGGTTTCCACTCACTGCTTCCGGTGCCTCCACTTAGTACCCACTGGTACTCCCGCTCAGCACCCACTGGCACTCAAACTCACTCAGCTACCTTATGTTATATGTTTACTACACAACATTCCTGACTGACACAACTTCGTGTCATGTAACCTGACGCAGTGGGTCATTAAGCTGCATGTTACCTATTCACCAGTCAAGAATACTTTTAATACCTAAAGTAGAAATTAAACTCTGTTTATATGTACTGAGAGACATACACCTCTTTGTGTGTGTCTCCTCTGAGATGCTTTTATAACTAACATAGAGATTAAATTTTTATTTAGTCACATGTACATATAAATGCAGTTACACAAATTATCATACGTAGTAACATGTGTGTGAATTACCCAGGATAACTTACAAAAAGTCAGATAAAGTGACTTATTTCCACTGGGGTTCTTGTAATATCTTATTATTTAAACCTTAAAAGTTAATACAGTTAAGTAACTTAACTGTGTGAAAATCAGTTAGGGTAAAAAGGAGATATACTAGGAATTAGGTAAATTGAGTTATTTACATTAACATTAAAGAGAGGATCAGCTTACAATAATAGGTACATGAATGTTAGTTATATGATAGGATAGACTTCGAACTGTGCAGGCAATCAGTTCCGCTCCTTTTTTGTTGTACAATAAAAGGTGTTTGAAGTCTGATCACCTACTGTGGGCGCTACAAAATAGTGTTCACACTCCCTAGTACTATACTTGTTATGATTCCCAACCTTGACAAACTTGACATTGTTTGTAAGCTATTGTATAAATTTGATTTAACTTTAATTGTTTTACTCTGTCTTCAACATTCAGTATATCCAGTTATTGTAATTCATCCTGGCCTACATGTTCTCTTGGACTCAGGTCCAGGATGAATCTCACCATTTTGTTCTGGGTGATTTGTAATCTGTCTTACAGGTTTTTTTTTTTTTTTGTTAAGGCAGAGTAACATGAAAGCAAGAATAATCTAGATGTATGGCTACGCCTGTATATAAAGGAACTTTAACGTATCAGGTCTCCTGACAAGAGTATAGCTTCTGTTTTCACGAGGTGTAACGATAGTTCGTCTACTAACCATATGCCGTAGGACTGTAGTTCTAGTGATTGTACATTAGCTAACAGAGCACTGTCATTTGGTATAACATAAGCTTACACTTGACACTGATGGGCATGTTATTCATATAACATAGGAACAGTAAGGGACCCAGGATACTACCTTGTGGAACCCACATGCTATCGACAGGGGTTCTGATTCTGTGTTGTTGATCTTGATAATTTATTTCATGTTACTCAGGTAGGACTTAAACCAGTCTACAGAACCTATGCTGATAGCTTAGTTTTTGTCATAATATATTATGGTTGACCGCAGGGCCGGATTAAGAAGTCTCCGGGCCCTAGGCTATTCAGATTGGCGGGGCCCCTTTGAGTTATGGTAAGCGAAGCGACCCTTCCAGCTGGGGGTGGGGGGGGGGGGGGTCGGTGTGAGCATTATTTATGGTCGAATTAAATACATTCTGGCTATTTAGATTAAATTTAATAGGGAAAGTACATCAAGACAACCAAAACCATTTACCAACAGCCATTATAACTATCTTGTTAAATCATGCATTTTAAAGAGAATAAACTCAAGACAGCATATATTACTAGATTAGGCTATTTAAAGTAGTGACATCATGTACCTATTTATATTCTGCATAACCACTACAGATCTATTATTCCCTTTATAATTCATGACCAATTATTGTTATCATTGTATCATGCATAAGACTATAAAATCATTATAAACTCAAGAAAGTTAAAGGAATTGTTTATATTCACAGCACTTCTAAATAAACTTTTCTTCTGGGATTTCATATTGGCAAAATCATCAAATTATATTCTGAAAATCAATATTTCTTGTTAGATCAGACTCAATGGTTCAACATAGGCTAGGTTACACAATTGTCTTGGCTCATTGTTGAACGGAGCTGGTTTTTCACTCTTTCCAAACAGAAAACTGAAGCGTTCTCCTTCACAGTTAGTTAGATGGATGTAGTGTTATGTAAAGGCGATACACTATGTCAAAATTAGGGCAGGTTTCTGAGATAACTGCATTTTTAAATGTTTCAAAGCAGCTGAGAGCGCACATTTTTCCAGGTGGAGCTTTAAATTCTGATACCACACCCTATCGATAGAGGAAAGAAATAATGAACTATTTCTCTCAACAAAGTGTCCTGAACATCTGTCTGAAAAGGTGTTGTTGCAAACTTTAATGCAGGATTCTCTCTATTCTGCTCTGGCTTAGCTAGTAATTTTGAAAAGAAATCCAAACTTGGCATGAGATTTCTGGTAGATTTTATTTTCTTTTCCACCAATTCTGTAATCAGTGAATTCCAGAATGACGAAAGTATGTAGCTCCTGTCTTACATTTCTGCCTTGGTAGCAACCACAATTTCATTGTCTGGCTCTTCAAAATTGCGTTTCCTCTTCCTTGACCGCTGATGAATCAGCCCGGTAACTGTAGTCTTCTCACCAGCAGTTTAGCTTCTCTTCAAAACATTCAAAAAGCTTTTTATTCGCGGGAAGTGAAACTTACCAAAATTTCCACTAAGGCCTGCATAGAGGTTAGCCAGTAGCCATTTCAATTTCAATTTTCTGAAGATGTCTTGTTCCGTGGGCAATTAACCGTTACAGTATACAGTCCAAAGCACAAAGAGTAAGGCCATTCAAAATCTTCCAAGTTTGATGCTAAGCTGGCTGCCTTCGCTCAGTGTAGTTAGCTAGTCTGGTCTTCATCTCTGCTGTTTGGGATCAAGTAGAACGTATTTAGCAAAAGCTGTCTTTCAAACGCATGTTCATCATGCTGCGCTGACCACCCTTGTTGTTGATAATGATTTGTGACATCTCCATGGTATGGTTGGACTTGAGTATCTCCACGAGGCGCTGACAGCAGAGAAAATATTAGAGTGCTTTTAAAAAGTCCAAAAAAATTGAAACTGGCAGCGACACAACACTCGCCTGCACAGACCCACAAGATTAAGAGATATGTTGCTGAGCAGGGCACATATTCAGCAAGTGGGCTTGATTTGCTTGATAACGGGCTTGCAATCCATTATATTTACCCGACATATTACTTGCACTGTCGTAGACTCTGGCCACGGCAATCCATTATAGAGAGATCATGTTCAAGCAGAGTACCAGTACTACATTAAATCAATGTTTCTCTTCATGGCCTGAAAGAGGAATGAATTTTATAAAGAGCTACTACAGCTACCACTGGAGTCGACCAAAGCGAACATGAATGTCATATTGATCTGTATGTGAAATATCTGGTTGTTGAATCTACACTTATTGCAAAGTATTTTGCTGTATTCACAGCTGTTATGATGTTATTGAGGGCTTCTTAGTCATCAGTTCAATAAATTTTTTTTTACATTGATTATATAGATGACATGTAAGATACAGTGCCGTTCCTGCATTCCCAAGGCACGTGACACATGATTGCTTAAGATTGGATCGAATTTGTGCTACAGTTCTATGATCCCTAGGGAAATTGCCATGGTTTTCCGAACCAAAAACCTTATTTTCTCCACGGAAAGCAAGTCCTCTTAGAGCTAGAATGTTTACAACTAGCAACATCTCTTTAGAACTTTTTTCCAATAAGTGCGCTCTTTTTTCAGTTTTGATTTTCCAATTGAGGAATACAATTAGCCTTTTTTCTGTGCACGAAATACATGGCTAAAATGCAGCTCCTGTGAGTGGTGCTTGTTTTCATGTTCCTCGAAACAGCTTGAATTTTTCCAGTCTTGAACCCCTGGTGAAGGTATTTTCTTTGGTCGAAATAGGCTTGCATTGCCCTGAACAGTCACTTTTCATGAGCTTCAGAGTATACCATCCATGATCTTTTCACAGTTTTGAATTGCAAGCTTCCTATAAAACATTGATGACTATTAACACAACGACGACTTCCATAATCATAAATCCTTGCTGATTTCCGAAAAGTAAATGTTTCAGAGTTTGACTGAAGTTTTCTGCAATGAAACGCATTACGTTAGAGAATTGGAATACTTTGGCCATGAGGCAGGATCTTTTAAGACTAAATCCTGTGGATGAAATGTCCGTTGAGACCATTGAGAGGAGGACACAAAAGAAGTAGATGCTGGATGAGAAATATTGGAGGGAGGGCCTTCCTGTATATCTGACGTATCTGCAGATTCAACTGTACTGGTACATCAGAAATGATTTTTCGTAAGCATGTCTGTGATCTTTCTGCAGATCTCCACATCTTTTTCTTCTGTTCTTCTTCTTGAATTTTCTTCTTCTTTTTCTAGTGACCCACTCGCATAAGAACTGCAAACATCACGTTCACGAGATGCCATATGAGGGATGGTATCAATTCTCTGTAATCATGCAAATACAAATTTTTCATTTATCAAGTATTATTATTTTTTTATTATTATTATTGGGGGGATATGGCCTTGTAAGCCCCCCTTTCCTCTGGCTGTGGCATCTAAAAAATTCAAAACGTTACCCAGAAGGAGTCATATACAGAAACTTTTCCATAGATTAGGTTAGTGGTTTGGGCTACGAATATTTTACTAATTCATCTCTTGACTCAATTTTCTTAAACAGGAAATCATACCCGATAGTCATGAACAATGCACAATGGTATTTTTATTACCCATTTTCATAACTAAACTAATCATTATGTTTTGCATGATATATGGCCTACCACCTTAGATAAGGACATGAGAATTAAAGAATGCAGGGACATATTTTCAGTTTCACCAACAACGATTTTCTGATGGTGGCTTATGAGTTTCTGGGGGAAAAATGTTGTAAATTAATTGATGTTCTACAATACACTTCCGTCGCAACTTGAAAATAAGCATTTGCGGCGGAGTGCATGTTACAACATCAATCAATTGAGATCTGTATTTGAAATGATAAAGACTTAAAGTACAGAACAAAGTGCCTTTTCTATAAAACCTACAAACGAAAGTAAGTTTGCGTTTTTAGGTTTTCTTTATAGTATTTTTACCAAAAATGCGTCTTTACTGGTCCCCATGCGTCATTTTATGGTCAAGTAACCCTATCAGGTACCTCCCTTAACATTTAGAGGCGAAAAAACATTTATCCATACACATCAATGTCTATCAACAACACTTTAGTTAATTTGTCACAGTACAAGTCTAGATAACGTGTAATTACTACAGAAAATTGGAGAGGAATCTCCCATACTCACCCATTAGCGGGAAAACACAGCTGTTCTGATGTAAACAAAGGCGTGTTGAGTGTTGCCATCTATGGTTAGGTTTATTTATTTTTATTTTATTTTATTTCATTATTTATTTTTGTTTTGATTAATTTTTAAAAATCAATTTTACTCTCCAAACACTTGAACTTTTTAGGTAGGGACCCCTTTGCACTTGCACCATGTGCGCAGTCTTGGATGAGCCCCTGAACCCCTTGGACCGCGGGGCCCCCAAATGCACGGGGCCCTAGGCAAATGCCTCGTTTGCCTATGCTGTAATCCGGCCCTGGTTGACCGTATCGAAGGTCTTTTGCAAGTCTAGGGTCACCATACCTGTAAGATTCGGTAGCGACACAAGAGTTTTCATGTACTCCATCAGACTGATTAGGGAGGTGTTGGTCGAGTAAGATCTGAAACTTGCTGGGTAACTATAGAAAATGTTTTTTTATGTGGGCAATGGGGATTAGCAGTTCAGAGGCACCATGTTTTAGGAACTTGGGAGGGATGTGACCTGGACCGGTGCTCTTAGTTGGGTTTAACGTAGTTCTTTTCGCACGAAGTAAGACACACCTACTGGTTGGCAACTGTTTGAGGTGATGCATTTATTACTGGAGTATACCTGAAGGGGGTTTCGGGGGTTAACGCCCCCACGGCCCTGTGTGACCAGTCCTAGTAGTTTTAAACTTATTGGTGTCTGTGTTAAAGGTATTCGATGTTACCGGTAGTGTACTTAATAATGTTGATGCAACAGTTGTGTAGAATGAATTAAACTTTAGTTTTTGCATGACATACCTCGTTATGGATAGTTAGCACTGTTAGATCCTCGGATTTATGACTATTCTCTAGCTCTTTTAGTTGTTGCCAGAGCATTCTGGGGATGTTCTTGTATTCTTCGATTTTTGAGCAATAGTGCATTGCCTTTGCTCCTTTTTTAAGTCTCTGCACTCTGGTCCTTTCCTTTTGGAATTAATTTAGTGTTGCAATATCCTGTCTGTTTGCCCCTAAATCTTTTTATTAAACTTTCAGATTATATACATACTGAGATGTACACCCCACCAAACTTATATATACTGAGATATAAACACCTCCAAGTATATACAATATATATATATGTCGTGCCGAATAGGCAGAACTTGCGATCTTGGCTTAAATAGCAACGCTCATCTTGCCATATAAGACAAGCGAAAATTTGTGTATGCAATAATTTCGCCAAAATCATTCTGAACCTAACGAAAAAAATATATTTCACTGTGTTTGTTTAGTATTAAATTACCGTAAACAAATCTAAAATATATTTAGTTCGGTTAGGCTAAAATAAATTGCTCTTCTTATAATAAGGTTAGGTAATTTTTCTAAATTTCTTTTGGGTGCAGAATTCTAAATTTTTACATTAACTTTAAATGAAAAAATATAACTTTAAACGTATAAGAGAAAATTTCAGAAAGAATTTAATTTTAAATGAGTTCTTGCTAATTGACTTTTTTTGGGTTATCCCAGGTTCTCTACACGTATGCTGCTTTGTATGATAATTCTATGTAACTGTATTTGTGTATACCTGAATAAAACTTACTTATATATTCGGCACGACATATACACTATTGCTCTTGGTGTATACTGTACACATTGTAATATACTCATTAGAAATTAGGACTGGAATCAGAACATGCACACTCGACTAAATGAATACCTTGATTTCCAAGACGACAAAACTGAACAAGATAAGTTGTCTGATGCAGTTATAATAAACAGTCCACACATTCCTAGTGACATAACACAAGCACAGTGCAAAGAAACTGTTGTCAGGATAATACAGAACCACGTACAAGTCATCGTGCAAAACAATGAAATCAAAGAAACACGTTTGCTAGGAAAACCAGGAAGTAAACACAGTATAATGATCCGACTTCATTCATACGATAAAAGAAAGGACCTAATTAAATCAGCAATTACAATGAAAAATGGAGTGTACATAAATGAAGTGTCTAACAAAAAAAACGTCAAAATCTTCTGTTCAGGCTGAGAAACTAAACAGGAAAACAAAATACATCAGTGTTTAAACGCGAGATGGGAAAATTACTAGTAAGGAAAACATCAACAGGACAACAATATACCATCTAAAACGAACATGATTTCTCTACCTTCCTTAGAAAAGCTGACATTTCTGTAACAGATTAGATAAGTGCCCTTATACATATTATACGTGTGGTCCCATATAGTATACGTTACTATTATATTGTACATTATTATTTTTATTATTTTTCATCACTAGCTAATCCCAACTACCTCCAATACTTTATACTTCTTTCTTACTGCTATTAATTGCTCATAATTTTAAGTTACAAGTCAAATCTTACTCCAAATTAATAATATTCATTATTCTTACCTGTCCATTTATTTTGTTTATCACTACTTTTTTTTTTTTAGTCACTTTTCATTGTGTATGCAATTAGTGTATATTCCAATTACTTTTTTGCAAGTACCAAAACTATCTTTTGCTAGTTAGTACCAACTACCTCATTTTTTTTATTTTTTTTAGGGTGCAATAAACTGCTCAATTTATTTAATATTACAAATCAGATCTTACTCCTAAACCAATATTATTTCATAGTGACCATCTGTCCATTTAACTTTGTTTTTCCATTACTTAATTTTAGTCCCTTATATATTTTCTCCTTTATTTTAGCTTTATATAACACCCTAGTTTATATATTCACAATTGTTAAATAATCAAGGTGCTATTCTTAGGTGCTAAAGTAGAATAAGTTCACAATTTTGCCATTATATTCCAAAGCTCATTTATTTGATTACCACTTTATTGTTCACCACAACTTATATTAGTCCCTTTTATATTATAATTTTATACTATAATTCTAACTCTGAAGGAGGGGTGTTAATGTTGCAGTTTAAAAACTGTAGTGTAAAGCACCCTTCTGGCAAGACAGTGATGGAGTGAATGATGGTGAAAGTTTTTCTTTTTCGGGCCACCCTGCCTTGGTGGGAATCGGCCGGTGTGATAATAAAAAAAATAAATAAATTCTAACTTTAAAGAATTACCTTTATAGTACTACCTACTATCATATTCCCAAGCTCCATTATTTGATCATCACTTTATTTGTATTAGTCCCTTTTAATAATGTCTCCTTTATTTTAGCTTAAAAAAAAAAAAAAAAAAAACTACCTTAGCTCATTATTTTACATTTGTTAAATAATTCAGGTGCTATTTTTTAGCTTAAGACTATTTAACTTTGTCTTATACTTAATTTTAATTATAGATTCACTACAAATCTTATGATTACAAGCATTGACCTGATACCAACCTCTTATTTAATGACTTAAATGAATCAAACAGTTACTGTAATTACTACACTGCAGAACAATCAAAGGCACTTCTCAGTGCCAACAACAACATAACTATCTTTAACTACAATATCAGATCTTTAAGCAAGCATTACGATGACATCATAGCATTACTAATTCCTTACATGCAAATTTCATCATTACACTAACTGAAACCCGGCTAAAGCCTGACAGTACAGATGTCTATGCCATTCCTGGTTACACAGCCATACACAACTGTTGGCCAGACCAACAAGGGGGTGCACAGCCATATACTACTCAGACCAACTAGAATGTATCCCCTAATACTTGCACAAGGGATGAACATGGGGAATATATAATAGCTAAATTAAAATCGAAATACCTACAAAAACCTCTCACTTTGAAAAACCTACATATTTCCCACAGTCAACATTACCCAATTTAGTAAAAACCCCTAGGAATATGAAACTGATGCATGCATGAACAAAGATACTTACTACTTCAGGGACTTCAATTAAATCTCCTGCAAGACCAGGCCCCACACTTCAAATTTTCCAAACACAATGAGTAACTGTATTTTGCTCCAACAGTAACAAAACCAAAAGATTACAGGACTAGTGTTTCCCTACTTGACACACTGACCAACAAAACCCCCCTTTAAAATCAGGCAAAATTTACAGAAAAACCCACAGACCCTACCTACTTCCTCATAACAACTCTTGGAAAACTCCCCCAAGCACCTAAAGTACCTTCAGACTTCAAAATGAGGCAGCCTTAATAACTTCACAAAGCAGTAGCAAACTTTGACTGGCACACTGGCTAGAAATCTATACAGATATTGAAATGTTTTAATAATTTTCAAAAAAAGCCCAATACCTCTTAACAAGCCCCCCAAAAAAAAACAAACAGATACAGCTAAGAACAAACAGCCCCGGCAACACCCAGATTCCAATCCATAAAAAAAAAAACCCCCAATATAAAAAACATACAGAAGGGGTACAAACAGAGCCCAAAAACAAACTTTTCCGCAACCAACCGCCTAAAAAGAAGGGAAAAAAATTGTTTATGAGAACAATTATCAACTTAAGGTGATATAAAAAAAACCCGGAAAACCCTACAGAAATTTGGGGGAAAAAAAAAGATATCCGAAATGCGAAATAAAATTAGCAAAAACAGATGAACCCCCTCCCCCAAAAGAAACAGCAAACAGACTCAAAGATTTCTTTCCACTATAGGGCAAAACCTTTCCCAAAAAAAATCCAAGCCAGATACCCCACCCAAAAGACTACCCACCGGGGAACACCCCAACACATGTTCCTATCTCCGACTAACCCATACGAAGTTCCCTTATTTCAAGCACTAAAAAACAAAACCCGGAGATTTAAATACCTTTCCCCCCCTTTATATACAAAAAAATGTACAAGTCTATCACATCATTGCAACACCTTTAACAAATCCCTTGAATCCCCCCACCTTCCCCACATACACAAAAAGCAAAGGGGCACCCCATCCCAAAAGGGGGAGACCAAACAGGTTGAAAACATAGGCCAATATCCAAATTACCCTCTTCAAAAATCTTCGAAAAATTAATTATAAACGATCACTCCCACCCTTTTCTTCCAAAACAACCAACCCCCCCGCCAATTTTGGGTTCAGGCCTAATAAAAATACAAAGATGTATTATACACTGCTAGAACATATATACACTGCAATAGAAAAAAGAACCCCCCTGGGATCTTTATTTACTTACGTAAAAATTTTGATACAGTTACCATGATTCCCACGTAAAAAATTTTCACCTATGGGATAAGAGGGGACTCCTCAACTACCCTCAAGTCATACCTCACAACAAACCAATAGTTACAAAGGGGCAAACCTTCTGCAAACCCAAATTTAAGTTTTTGTCCAAAGGAAGTGTCCTTGGGCCCCCTTCTCTTTGTCCCTTTCATAAATGACCCACCAAATGCTTCGCAATTACTCAAACCCAACTTTTTTCAGATG
>NC_069444.1:35724886-35760207 GCF_026875155.1 Cherax quadricarinatus
CACTAGACGGTTGAAGGGGCACTGGGACGGGTGGGTACTCCCCCGTGACGTCACGTGGGTACGGTGATTGGCCTTGGCAGAAACATGGCGGTTGAGAGGCCAGTGAACTATTGATTCCGTCTGGCACGACCTTGTAGTGGCTCCCCCCTTCGTACCTCCCTCCCTCCGACACTCGTTTTCTGTGGTGGCAGCGAGGTAGGTAGGAGAGACTGAACCAACATAACATCAGCCAGTGAAGCGTCCATCCACCATAGATTAAGTAAATTATTTAGGTACAGGTACACATAAGTACAATTATGATACATAGTAACATATGTGTAAATTACCTAGGATAAATAAAAATCGTCAAAGTTGCTTATTTTCATTGTAGTCCTTGCTTATTTCCCCTGTGGACCTTGCTTATTTCCATTGGGGTCTTTACCTGTTTCTATCGGGGTCGTGCAGTCATCAGACGATGAGAGAGGATGGAGCAGACACATCAATATAACTGTACTTATATCTCAACACAGTGATGCATGTATGTCAGGAGAACTGATGGTGAATAATATAGTAAAAATAAATGCCAGGTTGAAGTTCCTCTATAGACAGACACAGTGTCTACCTGCTCAACCAGGCACTATGTATCGTGTAGACAGTTCTTGGTCTCCATGGTACTCTGCTCGAATGACAACAAAACCTAAAAACAGAATGCAAATTTCTCAAAACAAGATGGTTAGATTAATCCTGGACCTGGGTCCAGGAGAACATGTACTCCAGAATGAATCACAATAGCTGGATAAGTTTAATGTAGAATATAGTAAGGCAATAAGAAGCCGCCGTGGCCTGATCGCTAAGGCTCTCGCTTCACACGGTGAGGGTCTGCATTCGATTCCCAGCTCGGGTAGAAACATTGGGCGTGTTTCTTGACACCGGTTGTCCGTGTTAAACCATCAGTAAAATAGGGATCTGGGAGTTAGTCGACTGGTGTGGGTCGCATCCTGGGACAAGGACCTAATTTGCCCGAAATGCTCTGCATAACATGTGGTTTTCTATATAGTAGTATGTTATTGATGTCAGCTATGACTGTATACCTTGTACATGTACTTGTAGTAAATTAAGATATTATATTATATTACCTGGCTACCTTCAAGGGAGAGCCGGACAGATACCTAAAGTCAGTACCCGATCAGCTGGGCTGTGGTTCGTATGTTGGACTACGTGCTCCCAGCAGCAACAGCCTGGTTGATCAGGCCCTGATCCATCGGGAAGCCTGGTCAAGGACTGGGCCGCGAGGACGTTAAACCCCCCCCCCCCCCGAACACCCTCCACGGAGGTAGCTGAAGCCCATCCATGTAGACAAGAGTGCTAACGAGCAGTGTCCGGAACGTTTTGCGGAAACTTTTGTCAAAGAATAAAAGTTAGTATAGTCCTGGGAAAAGTGAAGACGGTTTTGTAGCGGCAGGAGTAGCTGGCCAGACCTCAGACACCTGTTACACTGTGCAGGAAGAGTGGAATGGGTCGCCTGATCGAGTTAGGGAAGACAGGTAGCCATTACTAGCCGTGGCAACAAGAGTAATAGCATAGTTACTAGCAGTAGTAGCAGCATAGGTACTAGCAGTAGCAACAATAGTAGCAGCATAGGTGCTAGCAGCAGCAACACTAGTAGTAGCATAGGTGCTAGCATAGCAATACTAATAGCATAGGTGCTAGCATAGCAATACTAGTAGCATAGGTGCTGGCAGCAGCAACGCTAATAGTAGCATAGGTGCTAGCAGTAGCAACACTAGTAGTATGGGTGCTAGCAGTAGCAACACTAGTAGTAGCATAGGAGCTAGCAGTAGCAACACTAGTAGTAGCATAGGTGCTAGCAGCAGCAACACTAGTAGTAGCATAGGTGCAAGCAGTAGCAACGAAGTCTGAAGACCTATTTTTTGTATCATATAAGTTTGGAAATTAAGATAAGATTTGTTCGGATTTTTAACTCAGGGGAGGGTTAGCAATCCAGGATAACCCAGGGGAGGGTTAGCCACCCAGGATAACCCAGGGAAGGGTTAGCCACCCAGGATAACCCAAGAAAGTTAGTGCGTCATCGAGGACTGTCTTATATCCATTGTGGTTTTTCAGTCTTGTCCCCCAGGATGCCACCCACACTAGTCTGACATCCAGGTACATATTTACTGCTAGGGACATGGACAGCAGGAGTAGGGAAACACGCCCAGTATTTCCACCTGTGTTGGGAATCGAACCACGGACACTCAGTATGTGAAGCGAGAGCGTTGCCAACCAAGCGTTCTTGTAATATCACATAGCACTAGTGGCTCTAGTAAGCTGAATCAGCGTCCTCCCAATACTGTGTGTACATGCAGTTTGTCTAGAGATGTTTTTCCAGAGGACACCAGTGGAAATAAGTTCAAGGACCCCAACCTACTCACCCAAAACTAAACAGCTTTCAAATTCACCTCCATTACCACATACTGTGCTAAGGATCACAGTGTCACTCACCTAAATCTCAAAACTTGAAAAATAGATGCTCAAAGTTCATTACATTACTTAATACTACATTGTAAAATAATCAATACCTGCATGAAATTGTACTGACTTATACAAAATTGTAACAATCTCATATTGTAAACTACTTTCAAAATGGCACATTGTAATATTCCCATATTGTAATTAAAATCAGTTTACTATATATAAAAACAGATGTACAGCTTGAACAAACTATGACCTAGTTGTCTAGTATTAAGTAGTCTGTAACCCAGCAAATTTAGTCTGCCCATAATGCCATGGCATGATAGTGGTTCTCTCTGCACTGCAAATCATTATTGTAATTACACACTGTAAACTATCTATGTAAATAGGACTCCCTACAACATGTCAATCACATCGTAAACTTACAAAGAAATAAAAATTTGAATTTTGAAAAATTTGAGTGGAAATAAGTCACTCAGACTTTTTTGAATTATTCTAGGTAATTTACACACATGTTAAACAATATATGATAATTATAGTAATGTGTACCTGTACCTAAATAAAGTTACTAGGTGATCCCAGTGTTGGCGTTGTTGCTACGGTGTTGTCTATGAGAAATGTTACAGTCGTCCCTTAAACTGTAAATTTTCTTTGTTGTTTCAACATCGTCGAGGTTCATTTTAAGGGTTGCTAAAGTATTCTACTTTAGTAGCAAGTTAACACTGTATATTGCTTACAAGGAAATAACCAGGATTAATTCAACAAGGACTCTAATAGAAATAAGTCACTTTGACTTTTATTGGGGTTATCCTAGGTAATTTACACACATGTTACTATGTATGATAATTTGTGTAACTTTATTTATGTGTACCTGTACCTAGATAAACTTACTTAATTTCAACTTTGACCAGAGTCCTGGTAAAGAGGGGAAGGAAGGACACGGAAGGAAGGAGAACATGGAAGGGTCAAAATGGATTGAATAGTTATGTGAAGAGAGGACGAGGGAAGATAAGATAAATAGCTCATTCATGCAGAGGCAAAACAGACAGATAAATGACGGTCTAGTAGCTAGGAATGATAACCTTAACTCCATATGTAATGCATACATAGGTCAATGTGAGACAATACAGCCATTATTATCTCAAGCACTACCAAACAGGTGCATACACTGTACTAAAGTACACATGAAAAACAGAAAAGGCACCTTATGTAAAATGTGTAAGGGGTGGGTGCATGATGGATGTATGTACAATTATAGCAACGGTGCCAGAATTCACTTTCTGTGTAACAAATGCACTTTGGCACAGTTACCCTTTAGCAGTGATGACATTGATTTACCTAATTTTAATACATATGACCCATTGCCATATACTGATGATTATAATTGTTTTATGAAAACAGGCCTTCACTTTATTCATGTCAACGCAAGATTACTTCTTCCTAAATTGGCAGAGATTAAGATTCTAGCTAACAAAATTAGGGCGACAGTTATAACCATCTCTAAATGCTGGTTGGATGATACGGTGACTGACGACGAGGTCAAAATAGATGGTTACAATATAAAACGCTTAGATAGGAACAGAAAGGGTGGTGGTGTATGTGCCTACATTAGAAATGACTTAGCTTACAACCCAAGACCTGATTTAAATAACAAACTGGAGATTCTATGGTTTGAAGTGCTGCTTCCCAAGACCAAACCCATCTTAGTGAGGAACTAGTTACCGCCCCTCGTACCCAGGACCAGTTCTTAGAAGACTTTTTCCATAGTATTGTCCGGACTTGAAAACAATTGCGAGACAATAATACTGGGAGACTTCAGTATATCTGTTTTCAGCAGCAAAATAACGGGCTATGCAAAAGGTATAAGCAAATTCTAGGTTTAAATAGTTACATTCAACTAATTAATACACCAACCCGGATCACACAGTTCTCAGCCACCCTAATTGACCACATACTTTGTAACCGCGCTGAGAACATTAGTCAGTCAGGCGTCATTACCACAGGTCTTAGTGATCATTTCATCATTTACTGCGCTAGGAAAATCACTAGGGATAGGATAGGCCTACACAGGACAATAAAAATGAGTCAACTAGAAACTACAGTAAAGAAACACTGGTAAATAGGCTACACAATTGTGACTGGACAGAGATAACAAGTTGCACGGACGTAAACGATGCCTGGGAAAAATTCAAAACAATGTTCACTACATGTTTATGTCTTATAATATAACAATGGTTATAAATAACCATAATTTTTTAAAGGGGTGGACCGGTAAGCCAGCGGAAGGCCTCGGTCAGATGACCAAAAGCTCCAAAGCGGGTCATCATCTGACTAAGACCCGCGTCAGGAAACATTTGTCCTGTTTCCTGACGAACCTTACCTAACCTAACCTAATGTTCACTACCATCCTTGATAATATTGCACCAGTTAAAGAGGTTAGGATTAAACGAAGAACTGAACCCGGATGACTACTGAGATATTAGATAATAATGAAATTCAGAGACCAGCTGCTAAAAAGATTTAAAGCAAACAGACAGGATATTGCAGCACTAAATGAATTCTAAAGGGTGAGGAACAGAGTACAGAGACTTATAAAAGGAGCAAAGGCAAAGCACTATTGTTCAAAAATTGAAGAGTATAAGCATAACACCAGAAAGCTCTGGCAACAACGAAAACAGTTGGGGTATAGCCATAAGCCAGTAGATAGGTCTAATATAGCACTATCGATAACGAGGTAAGCCACGAAACGTCTAAGGTGGCAAATTGCTTTAATTCCTTCTACACATCTGTTACATCAACACTAGTAAGTAAACTACCAGCTGCATCAAATACCTTTAACACAGACTCTGATTAGTTTGAAACATACTATACCAATAAAGGGGTAACCCCAAACAGTTGTCAACTAGTAAGTGTATCTCATGACTTTATTCAAAAAGAACTAAGCAGGTTAAACCCAACTAAGAGCACTGGTCCGGATAACATCCCGTCTAAGTTCCTAAAAGATGGTGCATCTGAACTGTCAATCCCTATTGCTCACATAATAAATCTATTAATCACCAGTAATACCGTACCGGATGGGTTCAAGGAGGCCAGAGTTACTCCTATCTTCAAGAAAAATAGTAGGTCTGATGTCAGCAACTATATGCCTGTTAGTATACTCAGTGTGATATCCAAAATTCTAGAGAGGGCGGTGTACTCTCAAGTAGTTAAGTACCTTAATGACAACAACATTCTCCATAGCTATCAATCGGGCTTTAGAAGATCTTATTCAACCGACACCTCCCTAATTAATCTGATGGATTACCTGAGAACTGAAATGTCAAAGGGGAACCTCATAGATATGGTAACCTTAGACCTGCAAAAGGCCTTCTATACTGTCAACCACAATATATTATGTAAGAAACTTCAAGCTATCGGTATAGGTTCTGTAGACTGGTTTAAGTCCTACCTTAGCAACAGGAGACAAATTGTCAAAATCAACAAAACGGAATCAGAACCCCTGCCGATAGCATGTGGAGTTCCCCAAGGTAGTATTCTAGGTCCCTTATTATTCCTTTGTTATGTCAATGACATGTCTATCAGTGTCAAGTGCAAACTCCTACTGTATGCAGATGACAGTGCTCTGTTAGTGTCAGGTAAAGACCCACAAGATATAGCTAGTGTTTTAACACTGGAACTGGAGTCCTGCAGCAAATGGTTAGACAACAAACTATCATTACACCTCGGGAAAACTGAAGCCATTCTCTTTGGCACGGAACATAAACTGAGAAGGGTAAATAATTTTAATGTCCAGTGTAATGGGGAGCCCATCACTTTGATTTCATCAGTAAAATATCTGGGAATCCCCTTTGACCCATGCATGTCAGGAGAATGGATAGGGAACAGTGTAGTAAAGAAAGCGAATACCAGACTGAAGTTCCTGTATAGACAAACACAGTGTCTACCTACTGAGTCTCGCAGGACCCTATGTCTAGCCCTTATACAATGCCATATGGATTACGCTTGCTCTTCTTGGTACGCTGCCTTGACAAAAAAACTGAAAGATAGACTGCAAGTCACCCAGAACAAAATCGTAAGATTCATCCTGGGGCTGGGATCAAGAGAACATGTAGGCCAGGATGAATTACAGCAGTTGGATATGCTGAATGTTGAAGACAGAGTAAAATAACTGAAGCTAAATCATGTTTATAAAATTGCTCACAGTGTCCAGAATATCTTGCTGTCAATTTTGTCAAGGTTGGGAACTAAAGCAATCATAGTACTAGGGGGAGAGAGCACAACTTTGTAGTACCCACAGTCAGTGGCCAGGCTTCAAACACCTTTTATTGTGCAGCAATAAAGGAATGGAACAGACTGCCCGCACATGTCAAAGCCAGTCATAGCGTGAACCAGTTCAAGAAGAGTGCCAAAAGGTGTCTGATGAATGTAGCTACAGAAAGGGAGGGAAATGATTTTCTATTTTTTATCTAACATACGTGTAAATTTTACCTTATTCCTAGTAATGACCCTCGTATTGTAGATAGTCTTAATGACCCTCGTGTAGTAGATAGTCTTTTTAGTATGATAATAAGATGTTATCTTCATTGTAGAATAATAAGAAAATATTATAACCTTTATATTATATAATAAGGTAAAAGGACCACAATGGAAATAAGTCACTCTGTCTGACTTTTTTGGGTTATCCTAGGTTCTCTACACATATGCTGCTATGTATGATAATTCTATGTAACTGTATTTGTGTATACCTGAATAAACTTACTTACTTACACTTTTGATTTTGAACGTGTGTGATTTACATATTACATCAAGTTATTTTCCTTCTGGTAGAAAGTCACGGTTCAGGAGCTTGTGGAGGCAAGGTAAGTTTATTTAGGCAGAGGTAAGCCTAAGTGTCATACATAATGTAAATTACCCAGGATAACCCTAAAACGTCAGTGATTTATTTCCTTTGGATGGGTGCTCACGTGTCTTGTTCTCTACCTTTGATGAGTTTCGAGAGATTTTCTACTCAAGGAGCCCAGGCCTGTTTGGTTAACAGGCTGTTGCTGCTGGCGGCCCGCTGGCCCACATATCCATTACAGCCTGGTTGATCTGTTACCTGGCTCTTGCAAGATTCGTGTTTTGCCTGTGTGTTCTTCTGGTGTACGCTGGTGTCACAACTCAGTATATTGTCACAACTCAGTAGTGTCACAACTCAGTATATTGTCACAATTCAGTAGTGTCACAACTCGGTAGTGTCACAACTCAGTAGTGTCACAACTCAGTAGTGTCACAACTCAGTATATTGTCACAATTCAGTAGTGTCACAACTCGGTAGTGTCACAACTCAGTAGTGTCACAACTCGGTAGTGTCACAACTCAGTAGTGTCACAACTCAGTACTTAGACTGGATCAAGTTTTACCCAATATTCGCATGTTCCTGGTAAGGTCACTCACTATCCTTGACCTTGGGAATTCATCCTTGTCAATGAGGCTTCTCAATTTTGTTGTTGCAAGGCCATCCTGTGTGTGTGGGGGGGGGGAGGGTTGACGGAACACACAGCGGCTGGACTTGGCTTTCCTGCCGGGTAAATAAATATAGTGTAAGAGCATTATTATTATTATTATTATAATCAAGGGGGAAGCGCTAAACCCGGAGGATTATACAGCGCCTGGGGGGGGGATGTGGAAGGCATTCAGGCTTAATTCGGGGAACTGGAGCACAGATCCAATTCCCTAAATCAAGAGCCCCTCACCAACATCAAGGAACCTTCCTTGAGGGGAGTGTAAGAGCAGCGCTTCTTGAGTTTGTCTGACGTGGATTGCACCTGTGCCGTGTAATATATGTAACTCTTCCAGTTTGACTTAGTCATTCAGTCATCTGGGTAACTGAGGAGTTTTAGTATTCAACATACAGGGGCACACTTGGATATTCCGAGTATCGGGTGTATCATTATCTTTTAGAGACGTTATTTTCACGTGGGCTGGTGCCTGAATCTGTACAGTTGATAGAGATTAGCTTTTGGTAAATTAACTATTATTGACTTATTTTGTGGAGTTTAGTAGTCTGTCAGTAACCCAAGATGTTACTGGCACTCTTGATGACTACATTACAAGAGTACCAATCATTGTAATTCCTCAGTTGTTCTCGGTCGTCGTTACATAACATCCACTAGTGGTAGTTTGTATTTCGTCCGGGTTGGTGGCAATTATCCCTTTCTCCCAGTTTAGCGTCCTGTTCAGTGTCTCGTTCATGTTTTTAATCACCGTTGTCACTTCGTGTTGAGAGAGAATGAGAGAACACAGTATACATATTTGAGGAAGCATATCACTGGTGAAGGTCAGGTGAAGGCATCATGTAATCTAATTCCGTGTCATGTGGCAATAGGGAATCAACGTAGAATAGTATGTGTGCGAGGATAATTAGTTACTATGGTGTTAGTAGTAGCAATTAAGGGTGGTTCAATACAGCGGCGCCTGTCAATGTTGGACTCTGGATCAATTTTGCTTTGTTCCACTGCATGAGGTGACCTTCCTTAGATTTATTTAAGACAAACATTTGTTGTTTTGTTCTAGGGCGCTTGTTTCTGTGTTCTCGGAAGCTTGTAAAAAAATTCCTTCCTGTTTTTCCTACGTAGATTATATCTCCTTCCTCTGGAATCATGTACGCTCCTACTTCACTGTTACATTTCTCATACTGAGCGAGAGATATGGGAGAATGTGTAGAATAAACCGCCTTGAAATACAGGGGCGCCGTGAGCACAGTAAAAGAACATTGTATCAACATACGCGGCCTTAGACTTAACATCTTGCCAGAAGATATTAGAAACACTGCTGGAACAAGTCTAGAGGTCTTTAAGAGGAAACTAGACAGTTTCCTCCGTCAAGTGTCGGATCAAGCAAGCTGTGACCCATATGTGGGCCACCGGGTTGCCAGCAGCAGCTCCCTGGTTGACCAGGCAAGTACTAGACTGGCCAATGGCCGGGCTTCAAGAATGGGAAAACTCTCAAAACCCATGAAATGTAAATTAAAGGTAAAAGGATATTTCTTCCCGGTGAGGGTAGCTGCGTGGATTGTACTGATAGACACAAGCAGTAGGTGTCTGTGGCTAAAGTCAGGCGCCGTTACACAGTAAGGTCCCGGGCTTCGATTACCTGCGGAAGATTAGGAAACTCGACAAGTTAGAGGTCTTTGAAACTAGAATTTCTCCGTCAGTGTCGATCAAGCAAGCTGTGACATATGGGCACCGTTGCCAGCAGCGCTCTGGTTGACCAGGAAGTACGACTGGGCAATGGGCGGCTTCAGATGGGAAAACTTCAAAACCCCATGAAATTAATTAAAGGTCCTCAGAACGATGATTTCTTCGGTGAGGTACTGCGTGGATTGTAACTGATAAGACACAGCGTATAAAAATATTAAGATAACTTTTCGCCAACACAGTAGGCCTTTTTTTCAAGTCTGATAGACTGAGTGTACTTGGTGGTACCACAGTATATATCAGCAGAGTCCGGTGTGAAGAGTCCGGTGTGAATACAAGAGTAAATACAGAAGGGCACTTCAGTCGACCTGCTGCTCCACGTTATGTATAACCTGACATGTGATAACACTGAATAGTGGCGAGGAGTGGTAATAGTCGTAGTTTTGTTATTATCAGTATGTTCAGTATTGCATGGCTCATGGTGAGCCGAGTTTCATAGTACTTTCTAAAAAATTGTCACCTTTTATGACTAACTTTGCGTCAGAGAATCTTATCAGATCGCAGTGTGAGTTCCTGTGCTGGACACAGGCGTTGTTCAGTTTATAGGTTCAGTAGGCGTATTTGTGTTCATTGATTCGCGTAGTTAGATGCCTAGCAGTTTCTCCTGTGTACATCTTCCTACAACCTCATCATGGACGATCGCAAACTCCGGCATCCACTGTTTGATAATGACTGTTGTGTTTGTGCCAGACAGCGTCGTGAATCATGATGGACGTTGTAACAGGTGCTTTAACGTCTCCCTCAGCATTTTTATGATGTTGGACGCGACTTCACTGGTGGGGGATGATTATTATTATAATCATAACTAAGCGCTAAACTGGTGGGGGATTCGTCTGTAGACTTGTATTAGTGGACACAGTGGTGACCCATGTTAACCTCCCTATGGTACATACAAATATACGTTGTGTGATGAATCCCATTAGATCCAGCTGGTGCAGTAGTTAGCACATTGGCCTGTGAGCTTTAGAACTCGTCTGCCAGGGGTTCAATCCCCTCTTTCTGTGATGTGTTTTACTACCGACGCGAGGTAAACCACGGTTAGAGGTTCACTTGGATGAGAGACGGAGATACATAACTCGCTCACCCTAATGCACTCACATTATATCGTTGTTGTTCTTTTAAAATGTCTGAAATAATA
The DNA here is from genome assembly GCF_026875155.1 of Cherax quadricarinatus. Taxonomy (NCBI): domain Eukaryota; kingdom Metazoa; phylum Arthropoda; class Malacostraca; order Decapoda; family Parastacidae; genus Cherax; species Cherax quadricarinatus. The sequence continues at coordinate 35,735,714 of NC_069444.1, forward strand.
TACTATGGTTATTGTCACTAGACTCAAGGGAAAACACTGGATTGGTACGTTCTAAGGTCCAGATCAACCAGACTGTGATGAATATGTGGACCAGCGGGCCCACCCTGGAGGGTGTTTGGGGGTCAACGCCCCCGCGGCCCAGTCCTTGACCAGGCCTCCAGGTGGATCAGGGCCTGATCAACCAGGCTGTTACTGCTGGCCGCAACGTACGAACCACAGCCCGGCTGATCAGGTACTGACTTTAAGTTTCTGTTCAGCTCCCTCTTGAAGGGAGCTTGGTGGGAGGCTGTTGAACAGTCTTGGGCCCCGGACACTTATTTTCTCTTAGTGTACTAATGGCGCCCCTACTTTTCATTGGGGGTATGTTGCACCATTTGCACCATTTTGCTTTCGTAGGAAGTGATTTCTGCGTGCATATTTGGGACCAGTCCCACTAGGATTTTCCAGGTGTAGATTATGATGTATATCTCTCTCCTGCGCTCCAGTGAATACAAGTCAAGTGCTTCCAAGCGTTCCCAGTAATTAAGGTGGTTGACGGAACTTAAATGTGTAGTGAAGGTTCTCTGTACATTCCCTAGATTTGCAGTTTCACCTGCCTTGAATGGTGCTGTTAGTGACTCGTGAGTAAACACTTGGACATATTTATTAGAAAACGTTTAGGTTCTGGGATCTTGATCACTTCTAACATACACAGGTTAATATGACTATATATAGGCGGAAAGTGAGGTGTGACTGATAGTAACCTGAAAAATTATATGTATGTCCTAGTGTTTGCTCAGTGTTTTTGTAAATCAACAGTCTAGTTAATCAGGAGTCAACAGAAATGCCTAGTCTCTGATTGGGCTGCCACAGAAGGAAAACTCTGGAAACAGGTCACAGGTGTATCATGGGTATATTATTACACAGGTACTGACTGGTATTTACGTCGTCCTGAGACCATGGTAATAATGCTGAGAGGCCGTAGCGTCCACACTTGTACCAACAAAAACACGCTATATGTTATTTGAACGAAGCTTCGCTCTAAGTAGAGCTTAATCAGAAGCTCTGCTTAGAGCGAAACGTTGTCCACATAAATAGGCATAGTGACACGGGGTTGTTTATCAACACTCGTGTGGCCTTCCCATTATAGAGGTCGTCCTCTTCCTCTTCCATTTGGATGCGACCTACAGTAGTTGACTGATGCCTAGACGTTTAATTATATTGCCAGGTGAATAGGGACAGCAGGTGTTGGGAGACTTTTTCTCGCCTCGCTTGGATATTAAACTCTGTTCCTTTCAGTTGTAAACCGAATGGTGTAGCAGTAAGCTGCCAGGCAGGCTGGGCTAGCTGCTGGCTTCACAACTCTCCGGTCAAGGCCTTGACAGTCAACCTCATTGTTTCCCTCCCTGGCAGCCGGACGGCCCGGGTGGGCGGGTTGGTGGGCGGGTGAGAAGCTTTGTTGTTGCGTAGGCAGAACTGCACGGCCTTGTACTCGTGGTTTCCCTTTGTCCTCCACCTGTCCTCCAGTCTGCTGCTCTGCTACACTTTTACATCACAGCCAACCACGTCACCTGTCCTCCAGTCTGCTGCTCTGCTACACGTTTTACATCACAATCAACCACGTCACCTGTCCTCCAGTCTGCTACACTTCTTACATCACAATCAACCACGTCACCCTTCCTCCAGTCTGCTGCTCTGTTACACTCCTTACATCACATCAACCACGTCACCTGTCTTATATCTTACAGACATATTATATGAGAAACAGATTATTCAGTAGCGTGAAGTAAATCTTGTACAGGAAGGAGTAAAGTGAATCCTTCGTGAAGAAGGTTATTGATTTGAGTGTTGGGCATTTTAGTGAACAAGGACGTCACGTCAGAACTGAGTAACTTCACATTCCAGAGTATTTTAGGTGGGCTGTGCTAGCAGTTCCCAAGAGTTGTGAAAGATATTTAGCTAGACCAGCTAGTTGATGTGGAGCACTGCCAGTGCTCTCTCTAGGATCCCAGGTGTGTGTTTTGGACAGATTGTAGATGTGTCCTGGTCTGGGATTTAAAGGGAATCATGTTAAGAAGTGTTTTCTCTGTTAAGATTTCCTTAGGATAGATCTGTTGTCTTGCAAAAAATTGTTTGGTACTTACGAACCCGTCTTTAAAACCACATCTGAACAACGCACCAGACAACTTTTACACGACATCAGCGCTATTCTTAGGGAATCTGAACATTTAACATGATTCCTTTTATTCCCAAACCAGAAATGTGTGTACAGTCTGCCCAAAACACACAAACCTGGTATCTCAGTGAATCATCACCTCGGGCAGCGCAAGTGCTCCACATTGATGTTACTACCTCCAGAGACCTAAGTGACGAAACTAAAAATACAGGCAGTGTGCACAGCAACGCCGAGAACCCCATTATGAACTTCCTAAAAACAAGACTTATCATCAAGGACAGTGACCGTCAAAGCAGATTGTTTACAATCTAGAGTTATAACCACAATGAATAACATTAATTAAAATTCGGATCATTCACAATCTCCACAGTGAGTCTTATTCTCTTAGTACCTGATACTGTGATCACCTAACCTCACTTATTGTGCTGGCTGCTCACATGTGACCTCAGGACTTCATTCTGTCACACCAGAAATTCTCATATATGTAGGTGTTTATATATATAATATATATATATATATATATATATATATATATATATATATATATATATATATATAAACATCCTCACAGTAAAATATCATCACTCGCATTGTGTCTTATTTATATACTGGAGTACCACAACAGGTGGTAAAGAATATACCTGCAAGGTAACAGGTGGTAGAGGGCCACCACAACACTGCCACAATTCAACTAGGTGATAGACAATACACACCTGTAAGACAACAGGTGGTAGACACACACCTGTAAGACAACAGGTGGTAGAGAGCACACACCTGCAATACTATAGGTGGTAGACAACACACACCTGTAAGAAAACATGTAGTAGAGAGCACACCTTCAGTACAACAGGTGGTAGACAACACCTGTTAGACAACAGGTGGTACAGAACACACACCTGCAAGACAACAGGTGGTAGGGAGCACACACTTGCAATGCAACAGGTGGTAGAGATCACACACCTGCAGTACAGCAGGTGATAGAGAGCACACACTTGCAAGACGACAGGTGGTAGGGAACACACCTGTAAGGTAAAAGGGGAGAGAGCACACACCTGCAAGACAACAGGTGTAGAAACACGCCTGTAAGGTAAAAGGTGGTAGAGAACACACCTGCAAGAAAACAGATGGCAAAGAACACACCTGCAAGACAACAGGTGGTAGAGAATACACTCCTGCAAGGTAACAGGTGGTACAGAAGTGATAAGCGTGCACATCTGCAAGGTAACTGGCAGTACAAAGGTGGTGCAGAACACACCTGTCACTGGGACACAAACCGGACTCTCACACCGTAGCTGCAACATCAACAACCACAAAATACACTAATCATAACAACTTCCTTTCTTTTTTTTGCTAAAATGAATATCATGAAAGCCAAGAAAAACAGAATCATTTAAGTGAGATTTTCACAGAATGTTAATGTCTTGCGGTAAGCACAGGTGTGGCTCCAGTGTTGTGGACGAGTGGAACAAACTGCCGAGTAGTGTCACTCAGGCCACAACTATGGGTAGCTTTTATTATAGGTTGGACTCGTACATGTGTGTGTAGGTATTGTTCAGGTCCATGGTCTGGAACGATATTGTTTCAGACTATGGAGCTGAACTCCTCTCCAGGGTGAGGGACTGACCCCCTCAAACTTTTTCTCCAAGGTTAATGGACTGCTTACATCATTATTTCACTACTACACCTGCTATCTCCGTATTTGACTGAAATTGCCTACTGTGTAGGCGGAATATTTCAACACTTAAGATAATCAACTGTTGCACATGTGTCTTAATCATCAACCTGTCGGTATTATATACTGTTTTCAAGGGAAGACCTGCTGCAGTGCTCCTGTGTTATGTTGATACGAAACACAAACAAGGGATGTGTTGAACAGTGAAATGTGGCTGCAAAATAATATTTTGTATACATGCGAGAGATTAACTTTGTTGTACGAATTTGCCGATTTGATGCTGTAGAAGGACTAGTAGAATACCCTGGAAAACTGGTGTGAATACTATACAAACTATCACACATACAGTGGAAAACTAGTTTTAGCAGTGCAGATTAATGCTTGACTAAAACGAGGTCAAACTCAACACTTCGTCAACACATTCCAGGACCTTGCTTACAAGCACACTCATTGGTGTCGGTGCCGCAAATTGTTTGAAATTCAGTAGAGACAAAACACAGGAAAGAAACCATGTTTAACATTAATATTTTGTTCGTTCTCTCTCTTATATATATATATATATATATATATATATATATATATATATTATATATATATATATATATATATATATTATATATATATGTCGTGCCGAATAGGCAGAACTTGCGATCTTGGCTTAAATAGCAACGCTCATCTTGCCATATAGGACAAGTGAAAATTGTTGTATGCAATATTTCGCCAAAATCATTCTGAACCTAACGAAAAAAATATATATTCATGTGTTTGTTTTATATTAAGTTATTTAAACAAATTTTAAAATATATTTAGTTGGGGGGTTCGGCCTAAAATAAATTGTTTTGTTATAAGGTAGGTAAGATTTCCAAGATTCTGTTGGTGCAAAATGATAAATTTTTTCATACATTACATGAAAAAATATATCTTTAAACGTATAGAGAAAATTTTAGATGGACTTAATTTTAAATGAGTTCTTGTTATTGACCAGTTTATACATTTCGGCAACGACATATGATAATATTAAATATATCTATTGACTGCCTGTAATCCCTATAATAAAAATAAATATATTATTATATTATTCGTTCCTCTCTCTCTCTCTCTCTCTCTCTCTCTATATATATATATATATATATATATATATATATATATATATATATATAATATATATATATAATATATATATATATATATATAATGTCGTGCCGAATAGGTAAAATTGGTCAACTAGCAAGAACTCATTTAAAATTAAGTCCTTTCTAAAAAAAATTCTCTTATACGTTTAAAGATATATTTTTTTTTATTTATGTTAATGTAAAAATTAATAATTTTGTACTAAAAGAACCTTAGAAAACTTACCTAACCTTATTATAACAAGCGCAATTTAATTTAGCCTAATCCAACCAAATATATTTTAAATAAGTGTACAATAATTTAATAAACAAACAGAATGAAATATATTTTTTTTCGTTAGGTTCAGAATGTATTTTTGCGAAATTATTGCATACACAAATTTTCGCCTGCCTTATTCGGCAAGAACAGCGTTGCTATTCTTGCCGAATAAGAGAGCGAGACAGAGAGAGTAGGTTATTCATATTAAACAAAAAATTCAAAATTAAGAAAAAAATCTGTCCAAAAATGTAGGTAGAAACACAAACACTTCAAAATCTAAGTAAAAACCTTCTGACAATATTATTTCCCGGTTTAGAAGAGGAATCTACATGAACGACGACAAGTGTAGCATGCAAAGTATGTTTTTATTCGGCGCATGTCACAATCCCACATTAGGCTGCCTCCCAACCGGTGAACCAGGCGCTAAGGGTTTAACGATCAGTAGGTACCCGTCGTTAAATCATTACCTTGGTTCATTGGCTAATCACAGGCAAACCTGCCAACGTGGTTCACTTGTGGTATGCGAACTGACACTTACCAACCTACAGGTTGAACACGGTGTACACTAACTTCTGCTTTGAACATCAAAATGGTATACAATACCGACAGGTTGGTATGTGCCTATGTGTCTTACTTACCAACTTCTGCTTTGCCATCTGTCACCGTGGTGTACACTTACTATTTCTGTCTGTACACATTGTACATGTACATATCACCTGATGAAGGCAAATGTACCTTATATTCTATTGTTGAGTTTGGTTTGCTGCACAGTCCCATTACGGCCAGGTCTCATAAGCCATTCTTTACCTGTGTTCGTAAAAACAAGGATGCATAAAATTTTGAATGATGAATCAAGGTTTAGCAATGCAACAGTCGTGTGTATAAGACGCAGGCAGTTTGCTGCGCAACTCAAAACACATCCTGTAGAGTTTAGACTTTGGAAACTAAATTGATAATACGCGGTCATGTACTTTGTTTATAAAACAATTGCAGTTTTACTATTTTCAAGAACACTCGACGTACCTGGGAAAAACTTAGTCACAGGTGAAATTGAAAAGACCTACGAATAGCAGCCGGAGCTCCACTGCGCAGAAGACATAGTTGAGAAATAGCAAAGAAAAAGTTACGTTCAATGACGACAAATTCCCATGAAGATCTTTCAGAGGAACATAGATATAAAAGCGCAGTCATCCCAGAACTTGTGGAACTTGTAACAACCCTTGGAATAATCATGTCAGATAATATCCGCTTGGCAAAAATATATCAGACACCTTGAGATCAGGATCCCTCTAGGGGGGGTTCCTTGACGCGGTGAGGGCTCTTGATATCAGGAATTGGATCTGTGCTCCAGTTCCCTGAATTGAGTCTGAAATTCCTTCCCTCCCCCACAACAGGCGCTGTATAATCCTAAGGGTTTAACGCTCCCCCATGATAATATGAGGCAGGAAAACTGGACAAGTTCGAGTATACGAACTTGCAAACAAGAAGTCACACCAGTGATGGTAGGTTCACTGAGTTTGTGGTCTCTCACCTTGTGAAAAATGGGGGTTTTACTCATTATCTTTATAAAGATTGACTGTGGAATCATTGTTTAATCCCGAAAAAATCAATAAAACATCTAAACGACGGAAACGCCTCCTAGCACCTGTATTGTATCCCTGGATGGAGAATAGAGGTATTGGATAATAATTACTTGGACAAATACCCGAGGATGTACCACATACTATCAGGTTAGTTCCTGGACAACGGGCTGTGATGCCTACTTTGGATGTGTGTTCCTAGTACCAACGCAAATTAATTTGATCATCCATGAACGATGGGGTTTGTTGAGCACTTACCACGGGCAGATGGACCCAAAAATTCAGCAAATGAAAGCTTTTAAAAACCCCGGTCCGCAGGTATTTTAAACAGGTCTGCCCAGACTGGTACCTGGCCCTCGATTTGTTACCATCCTATGACATCTCTCGCTGCTTCCATTCCACACACCACACACTATGCTTTTAGAAGCCTCCAGTAGTTTTACATGTTTTACTGAATCTTTGTGGGGAAGTAATTGTTCCCTTGCAAATTTTATATCGTGGGCATACAGTGTGGCTTGCAGAAAGTTGTGGTGGTGTGTTGTGTAGGTTGTTGTGGTGGTGTGTTAGTGTAAGTTTGTGATGGTGTGTTGTGTAGGTGTTGTGGTGGTGTGTAGTGTAGGTGTTTGTGGTGGTGTGTAGTGTAGGTGTTGTGGTGGTGTGTAGTGTAAGTGGGGTGGGTGTTTTGTAGCTCTCAGTGTTGATTGAAATGTGAGTGAAGAATGTTTTGTGGTGGACGATTATGTATATATGGGTAAGTCTCTGGTACACGGTGTGGTGCGTTAAAACCAAGGTGACAAACCAGCCACCCCAAACAAACCACTATTTATGTGTGTTTTCTTAGTTTTTCTGTATTAGGGACTGAGAAGCACTCGTGGCGAACGTTTCTTAAAATGTCCTGAACTGTACAAAGTGTCTTTCCACACACCGTGTTCCCCACACCAGCATGGTTTCCTAGTAGGTTTCAAGCCTGTCGCCTGCGCGAGAGCCATAAACTGTATATCACCTGTACACCATCAAGACTCTTATTGTATGTGTGTCGTCTTGAGTTAGCTCTCTCTTACACTTGCTCTGTGATCACACATTTAAGAAAATTATATTTTTTCTCTAAAACGTATAATTTTGCTCTGAGAGTATAATTTGACTCTTTTAAAGAAAATTAAAATTTAAGTCTTTTATTGGTGATATTTTTTTTTATTTAAAATGGTATCAAAATTTAAAAAAATCGCCAAACTAACATAGTCTCCTCAGGTAACCTTCTTCAGAAATTACGTAATTTAACTAGCCCAAAAGAGAAAAAAAAAAACGCACAATACCTTGACGGGAACAATACAAAAATAACCCGCACGTAGGCGAAAGAAACTTCTGACGACGTTTTGGTCGACTTGGCCCCATTAGAGGTTATTTAATTTAGCCTGTTTATACTAAAGGCATGTTAGTCAGTTAGATTTAAAACCCCATTTTTTTTTCGTTACGGTTCAACAGATTTCACAAAATTATTTATAATATAAAGTCTTCACTCTGTTAAATCGTAGAAAAAAAAAACTGTGCATTTTTAAGCTAACATCGCTTTCTTGACTTATATATACAGGCAGCCCCGCTTATACAGTACGTTAGGTTGCAGGCTACTGTAAGGCCCCGCTTATACAGCAGGTTAGGTTCCAGGCTGCTGCTGTAAAGTAAAAATCGCTGTAAAGTGAAACTTAGCCTTTTTTTCACTTTCAAATTTATACAAAAGCCTGATAATATGTTTACACTATCATATATTAAGTGAGCAATAGAGCTAGACCTAAAACACATATTACTTACCTTAAAATATTTTCGCTCTTGGTTTATAGTGAGAGGTGAATATATTTATTGTAGGAAGTATGAGCAAATGAAGAATGGATATACGTAATTAAAAACCGCTGCATTAGCGAACGCCGTAAAGTGAAGCACTGTAAAGCAAGACGTGCCTGTACTGAGAGTATATTGCTCTTAGTGTATATAGTATGTAGAAGGAGTGGTTGTTGCTTCACTAGTGTCACTCAGTGATTGTTTCCTAAGGGCTGTAACTGACTTCCTCAGCAGAGTGACTCGTGGGTACTGCTTGTCGTGGTGAACACACCTCTCACCACAAGTTGTGATGCATCCTTCACCACGGCACCACACAACACTCCGGGTGTGGATTAATAAGACATCTCTGCAACACTTTGATATCTGTATTGTGGAAACGTTTCGCCAGTCAGTGGCTTCCTCGCTTGAGTACAGAGGAGAATGTTGTAAAATCAGAAGGAGTTTGAGGTAATCAGTCCCTCAGCTTGGAGTCGATGTAATCAGTCCAAAAATCTTATTAAAGTATAGCATATGCGGGAAGAAGCTTATATACTGTAGAAGCAGTTGTAGGCGGTGTCATTATGGAAAAACTCATAGGTATGTGGTACCACGTGTTGTGTGGTACTATGGGTGTTGTGTGGTACCACGGGTTGTGTGGTACTATGGGTGTTGTGTGGTACTATGGGTGTTGTGTGGTACTATGGGTGTTGTGTGGTACCACGGGTTGTGTGGTACTATGGGTGTTGTGTGGTACTATGGGTGTTGTGTGGTACTATGGGTGTTGTGTGGTACCACGGGTTGTGTGGTACTAAGGGTGTTGTGGGTACTATGGGTGGGTTTTGTTTTGGGTACTATGGGGGGGTTGTGTGGTACCACGGGTTGTGTGGTACTTTTGGGTTTTGTGTGGTACTATGGGTGTTTTGTGTTTACTATGGGTGTTGTGGGTTTCTATGGGTTTTGTGTGGTACCACGGGTTGTGTGGTACCACGGGTTGTGTGGTACCATGGGTGTTGTGTGGTACCACGGGTTGTGTGGTACCATGGGTGTTGTGTAGTGCTATGGGTGTTGTGTGGTACCACGGGTGTTGTGTGGTATTATGGATGTTGTGTGGTACCACGGGTGTTGTGTGGTACCATGGGTGTTGTGTGGTACTATGGGTGTTGTGTGATACCACATGTTGTGTGGTACTGTAAGTGTTGTGTGGTACTATAGGTGTTGTGTGGTACCACGGGTTGTGTGGTACCATGGGTGTTGTGTGGTACTATGGGTGTTGTGTGGTACCACGGGTGTTAAGAACATAAGAACATAAGAATGTAGGAACACTGCAGAAGGCCTACTGGCCCATTCGAGGCAGGTCCTTATCAAAACGACATCTACCTAAAGCTACTCAAGAAACAACTCTCACACCCCCCAACACCAATCAAACCCAGCCCCTCCCACTCATATTTTGTCCAATCTCTTCTTAAAGCTGCCCAAGGTCCTGGCCTCTATCACCCCACTGGGAAGACTGTTCCACGCATCTACAACTCTGTTAGAAAACCAGTACTTACCTATGTCCTTTCTAAATCTAAATTTATCCAACTTAAATCCATTATTCCTGGTTCTTACCTGGTTCGACATCCTCAGTGTTGTGTGGTACTATGGGTGTTGTGTGGTACCATGGGTGTTGTGTGGTACCATGGGTGTTGTGTGGTTCCATGGGTGTTGGTGGTACCACGGTGTTGTTGGTACCAGGGTTTGTGTGGTACCACGGGTGTTTTGTGGTACTATGGGTGTGTGTGTACCTGGGTGTTGTGTGGTACCAACGGGTGTTGTGTGTACATGGTGTTGTGTGGTACCATGGGTGTTGTGTGGTACCATGGGTGTTGTGTGGTACCACGGGTGTTGTGTGGTACCATGGGTGTTGTGTGGTACCATGGGTGTTGTGTGGTACCACGGGTGTTGTGTGGTACCATGGGTGTTGTGTGGTACCACGGGTGTTGTGTGGTACCATGGGTGTTGTGTGGTACCATGGGTGTTGTGTGGTACCATGGGTGTTTTGTGGTACCACGGGTGTTGTGTGGTACCATGGGTGTTGTGTGGTACCATGGGTGTTGTGTGGTACAAGGGTGTTGTGTGGTACCTGGGTGTTGTGTGGACCACGGGTGTTGTGGTGGGTACCATGGGTGTTGTGTGGTACCATGGGTGTTGTGTGGTACCACGGGTGTTGTGTGGTACCATGGGTGTTGTGTGGTACCACGGGTGTTGTGTGGTACCATGGGTGTTGTGTGGTACCATGGGTGTTGTGTGGTACCACGGGTGTTGTGTGGTACCCCGGGTTTGTGTGGTCAGGGTGTTGTGGTACCACGAGTTGTTTTGTGGTACCACGGGTGTTGTAGGGAAGCCACTGCGGACGCCCGGGGCTGGGGATGTCCACACACTAAATATATGTGTATGTGTAGGTGTATGCTGTGTTGGTATTATTTTTGCTGTTAGTCTTGTGTAGATATTGTGGGGAGTTGTGAATTTTTACACCACCATGTCTCACCACCACCACCACACCACCACCCCACCATCGTCTCACCCCACCACCTCGTTCACACACCACATGTTTTACCACACCACATCGTCTCACCACCCCACCATCGTCTCACCCCACCACCATCGTCTCACACCCCACATCGTTTTACACCACCACATGTTACACACCCATCGTTCACACCACACAGCTCACCACCACCTCATCGTCCCCCCGCCGCCGCCCCCCACCACCACCACCCCCCACACCACCACCACCACCACCACCCGCCACACCACCCGCCACGCACGCCACCACCACAACCCACCACCACCGTACCACCACCCCACCACCACACCACCACCACCACCGTCAACACCCCCACCCACAACCACACCACAACCCCCGCCCCACCACAACCACACCGCCACCACCACCAAACCACACCACACGCACCACCCACAACCACCACACACCACCACAACCACAAAACCGCCAAACCACCGCCACTAACCACCCCAACCACAACCACCACCACCACCACAACCACCTCCACAACCACCACCACCCCACCACCACCACCACCACCACCGCCACACCACCCCCACCAAACCCCTCCACCCCACCACCACCACCCCCACCACCACCCCCCCACCACCCCCACCACCGCCACCCAAACCCCCCGCACCCCCCACAAACCACCACCCCCACCACCCGCCCCAACCACCCCCACCACACCCACCACCCCACCACCACCACCACCGCCACAACCACCCGCCACCACCACAACCACCACCACCACCGCCACAACCACCCACCCCCCCACACCACCACCACCACCACCGCCACAAACCCCCGCCCCACCACGCCACAACCACCGCCACACCACCGCCAGCACACCACCCAAACCCACCACGCCACAACCACCACCACCACCACCACCACCCAAAACCCCCACCACAACCACCCATTTTCATCGAAGCTCAGAACTAGAATTTCTCATCAGTACAGTTTAATAACTAAGACCCCTGTGCAACCCGCAGGTGTCTTTATTCAGAACCGTTCCGCCTACACATAGGCCTTCTTAGTCGAGTACAGGGACGCAGCAGAAGCAGAGAGAATGTAAAAGGGGATGTCATCCGTCCACCCTCAGGACGTAGTTTAGGTAGTCAGTCCCTCATTTTTAGGGACGACTACCCTTTACCCTATATAAAACTCAGCACAGTGATAGAAGCCTATTTTTTCTTAGTGAGGAAAGGAAAGGGGGGAGAGAATGATGTGAGCCGTGGGAGGGGGAGGGGAAGAGGGAGGGGGAGGGGAAGAGGGAGGGGGAGGGATGAAGGGAGAAAGGAAAAACCACAAAGTGATATGGTCTAGATTTTCTCTCTACTTTCTCGACTCTCTCTCTCTTCCCTCACTCTTCTTCCTCGCTCATTCTGCCTCTTGTTCTCTCTATCCCTCCTCCCTTAACTTACCTTCCTTCCCTCACTGTCACTTTCCTAATTGTTTCTTCGCTATCTTGGCCTCTGAACCCATAATTTGTTTCTCTGGCTGTGTTATGTTACCATCAGTAACTATACTGAGTCTGGCTGTGTTATGTTACCATCAGTAACTATACTGAGTCTGGCTGTGTTATGTTACCATCAGTAACTATACTGAGTCTGGCTGTGTTATGTTACCATCAGTAACTATACTGAGTCTGGCTGTGTTATGTTACCATCAGTAACTATACTGAGTCTGGCTGTGTTATGTTACCATCAGTAATAACTTTTATTTTCTCAGTCTACGGCTGGGGGTTATGTTACCATCAGTAACTATACTGAGTCTGGCTGTGTTATGTTACCATCAGTAACTATACTGAGTCTGGCTGTGTTATGTTACCATCAGTAACTATATAGTCTGGCTGTTTTTATGTTACCTCGTAATATATGAGTTTGGCTGTGTTATTTTAATCAGTAATATACGATCTGGCTGTTTTATGTTACCTCTAATATACGATCTGGCGTGTTATTTACCTTCATAACTATTTGAGTCTGGCTGTGTTAGTTCCACAGTAACATATGAGTTGGCTGTGTTATGTTCCCATCAGTAATATATGGTCGGCTGTGTTATGTTACCATCAGTAATATATGAGTTGGCGTTTTTATGTTCCATCGAAACTAACTGGTCTGGCTGTGTTATTTCCCATCATAACTATACTGAGTCTGGCGTTTTTGTTCCCAATCGTAAGTATTGTGCCTGGCTGTGGTAATTCCCATCGTAACTAACTGTGCCTGGCTGTTTTATACCCCACAGTAAGTTACGGCCGGGGTTTGTTATATTCCTCTAAGTAACTGTGCCGGCTGTTTTAAAATTTCCCTCGTAGTTACTGTGCCGGGCTTGTTATGTTACCATCAGTAACTTACTTCCCCGGCTGTTTTTGTTACCATCAGAAGATACTGGTGGTGTTTTAAGTTCCCTTCAGAAAGTATACGTGCCTGGCTGTTTTTATTTTTCCCATCAGTAAGTATACTGTCCCTGCTGTGTTATGTTCCCATCAGAAAGTTACTTTTTTCCCTGGTGTTTTTGTTACCACAGTATATAGTGCCGGCTGTGTTATGTACATCAGTAAGTATTTGTCCCGGGCTGTGTTATTTTACCATCGTAACTTACTGAGCGGCTTTTATGTTACCATCATAATATTACTGGGGGCTGTGTTAGTTCCATCATAACTAAAATGAGGGGTGTGTTATGTTACCATCAGAAACTATCGTCCCTGGCTGTGTTATGTTACCATCGAAGATATGTGCCGGGCTGGTTATGTTACCATAAGTTACTGTGCTGGCTTGTTATTTTCCCTTCAGTAAGAACTGTGCCTGGCTGTGTTATGTTACTCAGTAAGTATACGTCCTGGCGGGGGCAGTTTTAAATTACTATCAGAAGTATACTGTCCCTGGTGGGGGCGTATTTTATTACTTCAGTAATATACTGTGCCTGGCTGTGGGATTTAAATATTACCATCAGAATATTCTGTCCTGGCGGGGGGCAGTTTTTCTATCGAAGATACTGGGCCGCGGGTTTTTTCTCTAATTACTGTGCCGGGTTTGTTTATGTTCCCAGTAAGATACTGTGCCTGGCTGTGTTAGTTATTCAGTAATTACTGTGCGGCTGTGTTATTTTTCATCAGAAAGTATACTGTCCCTGGCTGTTTTAGTTATATCGTAAGTATACTGTGCCTGGCTTGTTTTGTTACCTCAGTAAGATACTGGCCGGGCTGTGGGCATTTAAATATTACCCTCATAAGAAAGGGGCCGGGCTGGGGCAGAAATTATTACTTCTAAGTTACTGTGCGGTGTGTTTATTTACAATCATAAGTTACGTGCTGGCTGGTTATTTTACCATCGTAAGTATACTGTCCCCTGGCGTGGGCAGTAATTTATTCCCATCAGTAAGTTTACGTGCCTGGGCTGTGGGCAGTAATATTCTTCAGAAAGTTACTGTGCCGGCTGTGTTAGTTACTATCGTAAGATACTGTCCCGGGCGGTTATTTTATCGAAAGTTACTGTCCGGGCGGGGGCATTATTTTTTCCCTCAAAAAAGTATCTGTCCCTGGTGGGGGCAGTATTATTCTTCGAAATTACTGTGTGGCTGTGTTTGTCCCACAGTAAGTATACTGTGCTTGGCTGTGGGCAGATAATTATACGTAAGAAAATTGTGCCTGGTGGTTTTTTTTACCATCGTAAGTATACTTTTGCTGACTGTGGGCGTATTTTACCATCAGTAATTATCTGTGCCTGATTGGGGCATATATATTACCATCATAAGATCTGTGCCTGGCTTGGGCGAATTTACCACAAAAAGTTACGTGTGGGCTGTGGGGTCTAAACGTATATCTTCATATCTTGAGTCCCTTAACTTTGTTTTTTTTGGGCCAATATTGATAACTTTTTTAAACTTTTATGCGACAAGCTGAATATAAAGTAACTTTTGCGTAAACACAACATACGCAAAGTTTGTGTTGCATAAAAGTTTTATCGAAAGTGTTTGGTATGAATGGGGAAATCTCTTTTTTAATTTTTATAAATTATACATTTGTTTTTGGCTGTTTTTCCTAGGAAAATTTTAATATATATTTTAATGTGGGACTTGGTCATTGGGTTAATGGGGTTATCAAAGCTTTTTTTTTGGGCAGCATTGAAAAGGGGTTTTGGGCAGATATTTTTGTTAGGGGTTTGAGAAAGATTCCCTAGATGGGTGCAGTGTTCCTCCCTTTTTATGTTCTATAATGCCTATATTCCCGGCTCGAGAATAAAACAAGTTTTTTCCCTGAAAAAGCATTTAATACCAACCTTAACATTTACTTCCCATTTTATTAAAAAAATTAGAATCATTTTTTGTGCCCAGTACCACTTTGGATTTTTTATTTATTAAAAACAGAAATGAAATTAAAAAATTTTTGGGGATTGCAAGATTTCTGGTTTTTTGCATTGTTATTTTCAATCCTTTTTGGAACAGCTTTCCTCTGTTTTTAAACCACGACTTTTTGTAATCAAATTTCTTGGAAATGAGTATTCGACCCCAGTTCTTGTGAACCATGATTTGTACCGAGTTCTTACTCAAAAAACAGTGAAATTATGTAAGAATGGTTTAATTAGTGTCCCCAAAAGGGCCTTTTTTACTGAGAGTTTTGGGAAAATGCTCCCAAACCTTTTACAAAAAAAAAAATAAGGAATCAAACACCTAATGTTGGACGACCCATGAATCATAACACCCCTAAAATATTTGGGACCAATGAATCATCACACCCCCGTAATATATTGGGACCACCACATGAATCATACACACCCAGTAATATGTTGGGTACTCCCACAAAATTTAAAAACACCCATAATAGTTGGTACACCAATAAAAACATACACGCCCCGAATGTTGGTATCCCACATAAACTACACGCCCCGTAATTTTGTTTACTCCACAAAATCGTACACACCAGATATGTTGGTATACCCCATAAATCAAAACACCTTATTTGTTGGGATACCACAAAATAACCCCCAGAATTTGTTTGGGACTACCCTAAACATCACGCCCAGTAAAGGGGGGTATCCCCCAAAAAATCGTCACACCCGTAATATGTTTTGGGATACCAATAAAATCATACACACTCTTTATGTGGGACTAACAAAAAATTACCACCCCGTAATATGTTTTACTACCCCATAAATCAACAACAGTAATATGTTGGTACTACCCTAAATCATACACACCCAAAAATGTTGTACTACCCATAAATATAAAGCACCCCGTAATATGTTGGGCACCACATAAAACATAACACCCGTAATATGTTTGGGACTACCACATAAAAACATACAACCCGTAATATGTTGGCTACCCATAAACATACACACTCAGTAATATGTTGGGACTAACATAAATTACACACCCCGAAATGTTGGTATACCACTAAATCATACACATCATAAAATTTTTGGTTTCTACCACAAAATTACACACCCAGTAATATGTTGGTACTACCATAAATAAACGACCCCTAATAGTTGGTACTCCACTAAATCATACAACCCTAATATGTTGGTATCCCACTAAATATACACACCCAGTAATATTTGGTTCTACCACATAAATCATACACACCGTAATAGTTTTTATACCCACATAAAAATACACCCCCGTAATATGTTGGGACTACCACATTAATATACACACTCAGTTATGTTGGTACTACCACATAAATCATAAAAACACCCAGTAATATGTTGGCACCCCAAATTTAAACATACCCTCAAATTGTTGGACTACCCCAAAAATCATCACACCCCCGTAATATGTTGGTACTATACAAAAACTAACACCGTAATAAGTTGGTATACCAATAAATCATACACACCCAGTAAATTTTGGGACTCCAATAAATCAAAAACCCCCTCAGTAAAATGTTTTGGGATACCACTAAAACATACACCCCCCATTAATATGTGGTACTACCACAAAGACTTCAATCTTTCCCTTATTTCGAGGGTTTAACAAAAATGTTTTTTTTTAGAGATTGAAAACAAATAGTAACTTGTTTGGGCATTATTCCCCCGACATCCGGATTTAAAAATTAAACAAAAATATATTTATTCAGGCGGAATATTTCTTCTTTTAAGAGAGTTTTCATTTTATGACTGGCTTTTAAAATAAAAAAATCGTTACAGAAAAACAAAAATGGAGCGAAATTTAGCGTCAAATTGTCGACAAAATTATTTGATTGTATCTGTAAGACATTTGAAAATTTTTTAAAGTTTGAAGGGTGTGGGGAAAAGAAAAAAAATGGATAACTGAACCTTTCAAAAAGTGATCAAAACAATTGTTTATATTTTCTTTTTTTAGGCCGGAAAATTGCTGTATATAAAAGATCCATTTTTGGCAGGTAGAACTGCAAAATTTAAACAACGTAAAGAACCCCTTAGCAAAAAAAAAATTTTGTCGAGTAATGATGATAGAGAAAAAAGATGAGATTCTTGGGAAACAGGGTGAGTTCTAAACCCCCCGTAAGTGCATGTAAAAGTCAAAATACAGACATGAAGGGTTTTGTATAAAAAAGTTGAAAAGATTACGGGAGAAAAAAAAATTAAAAACGAGAAAAAATTTCTATATAAGAATTTATGGGACTTCTTTAAGCTGGGAAAAAGAAATTAAATAAGGTAAATTTCCCGAGGAGTAAAAGGCAGACATAGCCTTGCACAGGGAGATAGCCATTCTGGTAAAAATTTCCACCTAAACACCAACACATACACAAAATTTTTTAAAGGTGGTGAGACAATTAAATTTTTTTAAAAAAAAAAATGACCTGACAAGTAAATAAAAAGGATTTTGAGTGAGAAAACCCGGGTTGTCACAACCCTGGTCTAATGACTTATTCGTAAAGGAAACAAAAATACATCTGTGGTCTACCGGACTTTGGATATTTGATGAATGTGACCTTGAGTGAACCCAAAAAAGGAGGTCGGTAGTTAAAAGAGAAACATGTATTAGATATTGAGTTTTTTTTTTTAACAAAAAAAACACAAAGAGCAGTAGTAAAAAAGAAAAACTTCCACAGCAGGTGAAAAAATCGGATTGAAGGTACAGACCCGGCGGTGTACTGTGTCTTTAGGATACCTGCAGTTTACCAACAGGTTTTTTCCTCCGTAACTGCACGAATAGTGATGTGCAGGATTACTTGTTTGCTTTAGAGATTGGGGTTTCTCATTTCATAGCAGATTAAAAAAAAAAAAACTTTGCAAAGCTTCTTTTTATCCTTCGCCGAATATACCAACAAAGTTTCTCATTGGGCAGTGGAAAATAATATGATGGTTAGCGGTGACGAATTCCAACTTCCCAGATATGAAAAGAATAAAGAACTCAAAATGATGTTAAGTAACAGGACACAAAATATCACATTAGTTGCATCTGTGTCGTTTTACTTAACATATTGTCGGTAATTCTACCAATATTAATACAACTGAAAATGAGCACCAGATACATGGAAGGACCATCTCATTGAAGGAAAGTGCATGAAGAAGATTTGGGTATAATAATGTTGGACGACCTGTCATTTAGAGAACGCAATAAGGCAGATGCCGTCAAGGCCAGAAAAATGAGTGGGTGGGTGATGAAAATTTTCAAAACAAGTGAAATGCCGCCAGTGGTGGCACTGTTCACATCACTTGCGCTGTCATGTCTGGAATATTGTCCCATACTGATTCTTCCATTCAACACAGGAGTGATACCTGAATTGAAAAGTGTACAAAGATTGTTTACTGCCACATAGAGCCAATGAAGCACTGAAAGAACACTGGGAACACCTCAAAACATTTAGAATGTTCTTTATTGAGAGAAGTAAGAAAATTGGTAATATAAGCGTTGTAATATACTATATACTATCACAACTTACTGGTGTGAGATATGGGAGGAGGTGTAAAATAGACCCATTGAAAAAGCACAGGTGCAATAAGCACCATAAAGGAACACTGTATCAACATCCATAGCTCGAGACTCTTCAACCCGTTTACCAGAAGATATCAGAATATTGCCTGAACAAGCATAGTATTGAATTATTATATTCATGATGGGGGCATTAAACCTATAGGGGTCATGCAAAACCTGGGTGGAATGAAAGATAATCAGGTTTAACCCAAGGAAGGGGAAAGGATAGTTCTTGGAACAAGACTCGGTGGCATCAAGGAACCTCCCTTGAGGACAAAGAATTGACGCCGACCATTAATTCTGTAAAGTGCCAGATCAACCATTGTGTGCTGTCGGTGGGCCAGCAGGGCGCCAACAGTCATAGCCTTTTTGAACAGGTAATTTAAAAAAGGAAGACTGGCCTCAGGCTGGTCTGTAAAGGTATAAACAAGAAACACTCGAAATGGGTCACAGGTATATAAAAAAAAAATTTGATCTTCGTAACTTTTATTATCAAAAATCTAAGTACGTCTGATTTTGTCCACACACTCATAGCTGTAACTTTGTTTTCAGTTGAAGCTGCCTAGACTAACTTGGTAACTGTTACCGCTGTCTTAGGTAAATAATAACAATGAATGGTAGTGCATTTTCTTTGCAGTATTTTTCTTCTGATTATTTCTTTCCGTTTGCTCTGTTATTCTTGCTCTGTTTTCTAGTGTGATGAAATCGTTTTGAAAAAAAGACAGATTGAATATTGAGGAACTTGTGCAACATTTGGGAAACCCTTTACTGAGGAAACGTTTGGCAAACCACTGGCTTCTTCGTCTATTACGGAGAATAACCGTGGAAGATGATGAGGAGTATGAAGTAAATCAGTCCCTGAGCCCGGAGTCAGTGTGTTCAGTCCATCAATCTTGCGAAATGTACATTTCTCAAGATTGATGGACTGAAGAAGCCACTGGCTGGCGAAACGTTTCCTTAATGAAGATTCCCAAACATTGCATAAATGTTTCATTCTTCATATTTTCTAGCACCTAAGCCAGTATGCTACTCACAAAACTGGGCTGTAATTTGTGACTTTCAGAGTATTTTTTTCTGGTATATTAAGGGGGGACGTCAGTTCCCCGTCTTCCAGTAATATGTTATTTTTCCCTATAATTACCTTGTCCATAATTACTATGGCATTTGCTATGTCTGCTTTCGTAAGCAAAGTAAATGCCATAGTAATTATGGACAAGGTAGATTATAGGGGGAAAATAAACATAATATTAGGAGACAGGGAAACTGACGCGCCTCTTATAGTTACAGCTGCTAGTTGTCTTTTTTCTATAAACTTTGTATATCCTTGCTAAGGACCCCACACAGTTCCTCTTCTCGTCCTCTCCATACCCAAGTAAGAATCTCTAGTACTGCTTTCCTCACATCTACTTACCTGGGGAGTCCTCTCACTTTCTCCTTTGTTGTTGCAATTTTCTCTAATATCCACTACTCGCCTCGTTCTCCCTCTCATCCTGGCAATGTTTTCTGTTTAATTGTTTACTTTGTATGTATGTGTGTGTGTGTGTGTGCGTATGTATGTGTATGTGTGTGTTGGTAATGGAATGTGTTGTGAGGGAGGAGGAGAGTGGGTGGGCAGCCAGCCGTAGCGTATGTTCCACACACCCATCCTGATCCCTATTGTCCAACTCCATCTTTATTACTCCACCCTTTTACACACACACACACGCACACACACACACGCACACATACACACTCACACACACACACACGCACACACACACACACGCACGCACGCGCACACACACACACACACACACACACACACTCAGAAGTGTCCTTGTTTGCAGATGATGTGAAGTTAATGAGAAGAATCAAATCGGACGAGGATCAGGCAGGACTACAAAGAGACCTGGACAGGCTACAAGCCTGGTCCAGCAACTGGCTCCTTGAATTTAACCCTGCCAAATGCAAAGTCATGAAGATTGGGGAAGGGCAAAGAAGACCGCAACACAATATAGTTTAGATGCCCAAAGACTGCAAACCTCACTCAAGGAAAAAGATCTGGGGGTGAGTATAACACCGAACATATCTCCTGAGGCGCACATCAATCAGATAACTGCTGCAGCATATACGGGCGCCTGGCAAACCTACGGATAGCGTTCCGATACCTCAGTAAGGATTCGTTTAAGACTCTGTATACCATCTACGTCAGGCCCATACTGGAGTATGCAGCACCAGTTTGGAATCCACACCTAGTCAAGCACGTCAAGAAATTAGAGAAAGTGCAAAGGTTTGCAACAAGACTAGTCCCAGAGCTACGGGGATTGTCCTATGAAGAAAGGTTGAGGGAAATCGGCCTGACGACACTGGAGGCCAGGAGGGTCAGGGGAGACATGATAACGACATATAAAATACTGCGCGGAATAGACGAGGTGGACAAAGACGGGATGTTCCAGAGATGGGACACAGACACAAGAGGTCACAATTGGAAGTTGAAGACTCAGATGAATCAAACGGATGTTAGGAAGTATTTCTTCAGTCATAGAGTAGTCAGGCCATGGAATAGCCTAGAAAGTGATGTAGTGGAGGCAGGAACCATACATAGTTTTAAGGCGAGGTATGATAGAGCTCTTGGGGCAGGGAGAGAGAGGACCTAGTAGCAATCAGCGAAGAGGCGGGGCCAGGAGCTGTGACTCGACCCCTGCAACCACAAATAGGTGAGTACAAATAGGTGAGTACACACACACACACACACACACACACACACACACACACACACACACACACACACACACACGCACACGCACGATAGAGCTTTTGGAGCAGGGAGAGTGTGGACCTAGTTGCAACCAGCGAAGAGACGGGGCCAGGAGCTGTGAATCGACCCCTTAACCACAAATAGGTGAGCGTACACTCATTCTGACCTCTATCATTATATACTGACCCTTACCTCTATAGTTCCATCACTACTCATTTGGCCTCCCTCCATGGTGCCAGTGCAGCACAATCTAAGTCAGTATTCCACTGTTATAACGCATTCAAACGGGTGAGTGTACACGAGCCTAAAACAGTGATTATTTGACTATGTCTTGTGTAATGGGCTTGGTAGCTTCTCATTTTCTGTGCTTCCACAATGTGAGGTGTTATAGCTTTCATCTTGTACTGAATTAATACGCGTTTGTTATTTTTTACTGATAAACGGCAGTTTAACTTAACCTAATTTAAGCTAACGTAAACAAAGGAATTTGTTGAACACCAGATGTTAGAGATTGACATAGAATTCGCGATAACGAGTTGGCTTAGGTGATTATGATCTGTCCCACTATAGGTGGGACGTACATTGCTTTTAATGGAGGGGATTGGCATACTTGCCGTTTGGAGGGGTATCTGAACACTGCACAGCTCCTGATGACGCACTCAGAAGTGTGAAAGTACTTGAGCTAAAGATTCCCCCCCCTCCCCACCCCGTGGTTTGTCCTGCATAGTTAAGATCGCCCGTCTACGATTGTTTATATATATATATATATATATATATATATATATATATTTTATATATATATATATATATATATATATATATTTTATCACACTGGCCGATTCTCACCAAGGCAGGGTGGCCCGAAAAAGAAAAACTTTCACCATCATTCACTCCATCACTGTCTTGCCAGAAGGGTGCTTTACACTACAGTTTTTAAATTGCAACATCAACACCCCTCCTTCAGGGGCATATATATATATATATATATATATATATATATATATATATATATATATATATATATAAATATATATATATGTCGTGCCGAATAGATAAAAATTGGTTAATTAGCAAGAACTCATTTAAAATTAAGTCCTTTCTAAAATTTTCTCCTATACATTTAAAGATATATTTTTTCATTATGTTAATGTAAAAAATAATTTTGTGCCAGAAGAACCTTAGAAAACTTACCTAACTCTATTATGACAAGCGCAATTTAATTTAGCCTAATCCAACTAAATATATTTTGATAAATTTACAATAATTTAATAGTAAGCTAACACAATGACATATTTTTTTCGTTAAGTGCAGGATGATTTTTGCGAAATTATTGCATACACAAATTTTCGCTTGCCTTATTCGGCAAGAAGAGCGTTGTTATTTAAGCCCAAAATCGCAAGTTTTACCTATTCGGCACGACACACACACACACACACACACACACATATATATATAATATATATATATATATATATATATATATATATATATAATATATATTATATATATATATATATATCAATAACAATGTGACTAGCCAAGGAGTCGAAAGGCACACGACGCTCTAGTCCACGGGACCACACAGTCCTCAAGAATGGCGCACCCAGCCAAGATAAGTATTGTACTCGTCATCCGAGAACATACACGGTGGTGTGGATGCCTCTGAGCTAATTTCATTCTACTCCCTGTACTCCATGAGGACGGCCAAAGCAGCATGGGTTCGACTCCTTGGCTAGTCGCAGTTTTGTTATTGATTACTACCACTCGTTCGTGGGTACAATAATATGAAATACTGCTCGTTGGGCTAGTGCACCAAACAGGGAGTAGAATGAAATAGCTCAGAGGCATCCACACCACCGTATGTTCTTGGATGACGAGTACAACACCTAGCTTGGCTGGGTGCGTCATTCTTGAGAACTGTGGTCCTGTGCACTAGAGCGTCATGTGCCTTACGCTCACCATGAGGCGGGCCAAAGCATCATGGATTCGACTCCTTGGCTAGTCGCATTGGTGTTATTGATCATTACCACTCGTTCGTGGGTACAATAATATATATATATATATATATATATATATATATATATATATATATATATATATATATAATATATATATATATATATATATATTATATATATATATATATATATTATATATATATATATTATATATATATATATATATATATATATATATATATATATATTATATATATATATATATATATATATAATATATATATAATATGTGTGTGTGTGTGTGTGTGTGTGTGTGTGTGTGTGTGTGTTATTGCTGTTCTTGCTGTTGAACAGCGGTTTAGTGCCGATGAAGGTAGCGTAGGTAGCAATGATACGGCCGTGGACTAGATTGGCTTTAATCGGGTAGGAGTGAGTACACAACGGGCAGTGTGAGGAAGTGACCGCAAGCCAGTCCGTGGAGGGGGAGTACCTGTGTACTCAAGTCGGTCGAAGCGGGAGTGAGAGAGGGTGGACTGTGTGTCCCACCGACCTAGGTAGGCCTACAGAGGGCAGCACTGAATGCCGCGAAATATGAACTAGTCAGAGCAGACGGCTAGGCTGTGTGCTCTGCCAGTACAGGCTGTCTACATTTGCTCGGCCACGCACCTCGCGCGTCCGACGCGACAATACTGGTGGGCCCATAGGAATAAAGGGAAATTTCCTACTACCCCAAAAGGGGGG
>NC_069444.1:35760707-35784704 GCF_026875155.1 Cherax quadricarinatus
TGGAAGGTTCCCTGGATGATGTAGATGGAAGGTTCCATGGGCTGATGTAGATGGAAGGTTCCCCCTGGCTGTGTAGAGGAAAGGGTTTCCATGACTGATGTAGATGGGAAGGTTCCACTGGGGCTGATGTAGATGGAAGGTTCCACTGGACTGATGTAGATGGAAGGTTCCCCTGGAAATGATGTAGATGGAAGGTTCCACTAAACTGATGTGATGGAAGGTTCCACTGGACTGATGTAGATGGAAGGTTCCACTGGACTGATGTAGATAGAAGGTTTCCATGGACTGATGTAGATGGAAGGTTTCCACTGGAATGATGTAGATGGGAAGGGTTCCACTAAGAACTGATTAGATGGGAAGGTTCCACTGGACTGATTGTAGATGGAAGGTTCACACTGAACTGATGTAGATGAGAAGGTTCCACTGGGACTGATGTAGATGGAAGGTTCCACTGGACTGATGTAGATGGAAGGTTCCACTGAACTGATGTAGATGGAAGGTTCCACTGGACTGATGTAGATGGAAGGTTCCACTGAACTGATGTAGATAGGGAAAGGGTTCCACTGGACTGATGTAGATGGAAGGTTTCCACTGACTGATGTAGATGGAAGGTTCCACTGGACTGATGTAGATGGAAGGTTCCACTGGAACTGATGTAGATGGAAGGTTCCACTGGGAAATGATGTAGATGGAAGGTTCCACTGAACTAATGTAGATGTTAGTTTCAAGTGATGTTGGTAAGTAGACTGGGTGTTCAGTGGTCAGAGATCAATAACCAGTATATGACCAAGGTATCTTAACACCACACCTCGTGGATGTGAATGTATAGTCTCTCTTCCTGCAGATGAATCAAGCCTAGCTTGGTGATGACACCGAGTGATGAACCCACTGACCAAGCCTCACATAGTACTGAACCTGAAGCTTCAGAAACCCTGACCAAGCCTCAGCATGAGTGATCAACCCCAGACCAAGCCTCAGCCCAGTGAGTGACCAACCACCATGAACCCAAGCCTCAGCACTGAGTGATCAACGCTGACCAAGCCTCAGCACTGAGTGATCAACCCTGACCAAGCCTCAGCACTGAGTGATCAACCCTGACCAAGCCTCAGCACTGAGTGATCAACACTGACCAAGCCTCAGCACTGAGTGATGAACCCTGACCAAGCCTCAGCACTGAGTGATCAACACTGACCAAGCCTCAGCACTGAGTGATCAACCCTGACCAAGCCTCAGCACGAGTGAAAAACCCTGCAAGCCTCAGCACTGAGTGATAAAAGGACCAAGCCTCCACTGAGTGATCAACACTGCCCAAAGCCCAGCACTGAGTGAAATGCCCCAAGGCCTCAGCATGATGTAACCCCTGACCAACCTCAGATGAGGTGAACCCTGCCCAAGCCTCGCACTGGTGGATCAACGTGCCCCAAAGCCTCAGCACTGATGTCAAACTGACCAAGCCTAGCCTGAGTGATCAACCCTGCCCAAAGCCTCAGAAATGATGATAACCTGCCCAAAGCTCGACTGAGTGATCAAAACTGCCCAAAGCCTCGCATGAGTGATAAAACCGGGACCAAGCCTCAGAAATGATGAGAACCCCTGACAAGCCCCCGCCTGAGTGATCCCCCCTGCCCAGCCTCGATGGGGTTTTTCAACCTGACCAAGCCTCGCATGAGTGTCAACCTGCCCAAGCCTCAGCACTGAGGTTTTCCAACATGACAACCCCTCGCATGAGGATACCCGCCCAAAGGGCCCCCCGGCATGGAGTGATCACCTCCCCAAGCCTCAGACTGAGTGATAAACCTGACCAACCCCTCGCCTGAGTGATAACCCCTGCCAAGCCTCGCATGAGTGACCCGGGGACAACCCCCCACACTGAGTGATCAACATGCCCCCACCCCTCGCACTGAGTGATAAACCCCCCCCCCGCCAAACCTCAGATGGTGTAAAAACATGACAAAAGCCTCAGACTGAGTGATCAACCTGACCAAGCCTCAGCATGATGATCAACCTGCCCAAAGCCTCAGATGAGTGATAAAAACCGCCAAGCCTCAGCACTGAGTGATAAAACCTGCCCAAAGGGCCTCAGCACTGAGTGTAAAACCTCCCAAGCCCAGCATGAGTGATAAACCTGCCCAAGCCTCAGAGATGATAACCCTGCCAAGCCTCGCACTGAGGACAACACTGACCAAGCCTCAGCACTGGTGATCAAACTGACCAAGCCTCAGCACTGATGTCAAAGGGGCCCAAGCCTCAGCACGAGTGTCAACACTGACCAAGCCTAGCACTGAGTGTCAACACTGCCCCAACCCCTCAGCACGAGTGATAACCTGACCAAGCCCAGATGAGGATCAACACTGACAAGGCCTCGCACTGATGATCAACCTGCCAAGCCTCAGCACTGAGTGATCAACCTGACCAAGCCTCGCACTGGTGATCAACATGACCAAGCCTCAGACTGAGGGTCAACATGCCCAACCCCTCGCACTGAGTGTCAACCTGCCCAAGCCTCAGCACTGAGTGATAAACATGACCAAGCCTAAGCAGATGATAAACCCTGCCCAACCCAAAAGCAGAGGACAACCTGACCAAGTCAGCACTGAGTGATCAACAGGGACCAAGCCTAGCACTGGTGAATAAATGCCCAAGCCTCGCATGGTGAAAACCTGCCAAGCCTCAGCACTGAGTGATAAAACCTGACCAAGCTCAGCATGAGTGATTCAACCTGCCAAGCCTCAGCACTGGTGATCAACGCTGACCAACCCTCAAAAAGGGAAGTCTTGTGCGGAAGGAGTAAGTGGGTATTGAGTTTTTACAGGAAGGTAAAAAGACCGAGGGGGTTGGCCACTTTAATGGAGTCAGTCGGCTGGGGATCTCACATGCTTTATCGCGTGTCCCTAATTCGCTGAGTCTCCAGGTTTTAGGTGGGCTGTGCTAATAGTTCCCCCAAAAAGCTTTAAAAAATTTGTTTGTGAATAAGGAGGTAGTTGACGTGGGGGCAGTAAAAAAAAGCTCTTGGGAAACCCAAAGTGGGTGTTTTAGGACACCGTGATGTGTCCTGGTCTGGTTTAAAAGGAATTTTGTTAAGAAAGTGTTTTTCTCTGTTTGGCTTTCCAAGGAGAGGTTATTTTAAAAAATGTTTATACTTACAAACCATCTTTTTAAAAAAAAAAAAATCAATGAAGAAAACCTTTCATTGGGAGCCGGGGAAAAGTTTTCACAAAAAAAATGCCATAACCCGTTGTGTATATTTAACATTTTCTCACTATACTTCCAACATATAAAAAAAACAGCTGTCTACGAAATTACGAACCACTCACCATTTTAAAAGAGGAAATTTTTTTCTGATTTAAAATACCTTTTTGGTTAAGCAGGGCCATTTCAATGGCCTTCCCTTTACGGGCGGGCCAATAGGAAATGTGTGGTCAATGAAGTTTGCCTAACGTTGTAAGAATTATAAAAAGGAAAAGGAAAAATAGACTTAGGGAGACCCGGGGGCAACACCCGTGCTGGTTTTTTAACTGTTATCGGTTTGTTTTGGAAGTTCCCTTTTGTTTTCTAGTGTTTTTTTATTTAAGTTAAAAATTTACATTTTGGTGGGGGGTTAAAATGGGGGGGTGTTGGCTTTTCCTTTTGGGGTTTTGGGGGGGGGGGTTCAAAAGGGAGGTTTAGGTTTTTTGGTTTTTTTAAATTTAATTGGTTATGTGTTTGGGTTTAACATCTGGTTTGGTGTTAGGTTCAATTTGGTTATTGTGTTAGATGGGTTAAATACTGGTTATGGTGTTAGGTTTCACATATGGTTATGGTGTTAGGGGTTTTAAAATATGGTTTTGGTGTTAGGTTTAAAATATGGTTATGGTGTTAGACTTCACATTCATGGTGGAAAGGGAGGCTTCATGTTATCGTAGTGTAAGGTTTTTGTAGGTTTCCATGTTATTTGTTGTACACAGGTTCAATGTTTTTGGTGGTAGACAGGCTTCCCTTTTTTATGGTGGTAGACAGGCTTCTACGTATGGGGGACGATGAAGTGTGCCCTCCTTTCCCCTTTGGCCTACTCGTTTCGGTCTACTTCCCCTTTCCCCAAAACTACATAACATTGCACTTAGCGGTTTAATACAAAATGCCAGTTGCATGATCTTTACAAATTTTCCGGGTTCATCTGTGCACTTTCCTTATTTAAAAGTTTTTTAGTTCGGTAATTTTGCATTTGTAAACAGGGATACTCACCCCGGCATGTCACTAACATGTATACACAGTACTGGTTTTAATAGTGATCCCTGCGGAACCCCACCTGTACATTTTTCCATTTCTTCATCTGGGTAATCACTCGTGTCCGCTTCAAAATACTACTTTCCTGCAATAAATTCCCGTTTTTCCTGCTTTTTCTGTCAAACGTCCCAGTTACTGTGATAACAGCTTCAAAGGCTTTGCAGAGCAAGAAAAAGCAATCCACCCCTGCCTTGGTTGCCAGGAAAGCTAAAGGGGGGGAGAAAAAAAAAAAAATTGGGAAAACCCCTCAAAGGGTAGCAAAGGAAAGGTACCCCCGGGTTCACTTCTGCAATTCGTCGTATAACTCCAGAACGAGCATGATTTTTAATCTGAAACCCACAGAAGACTGTCGGAAATCTCTTCTACTGAAGCGTTCCCTTTCTTTGAATGTGTGTGAGGGGGGGAGAGAGGGGGGGAGGGGGTATGGGATAGGAGGGAGGGGGTGGGGGGGGGAATGTAATGGAGGGGGGGGGGGGTGTGGGGGAAAGGGGAGAGGAGGAGGGAAAGGGGGGGGGGTTTAAAAACCAGGGGGCTGCTGTAACAGCGGGGTGCTTCAAAATAATTTTTTCCCCCAATTAAATTTTAGGGAAATATTATAATGGTGAGATCTTGGGAAAAATTTAAAATTTGCGGCCGAAACCCACAGTGACTGTTACAGTGTTCACCTGCCGACCCGGGGGCTTTACGTGTTCACACGACTGACAGTCTTTTTACAGGTTACATGACTGCCAGTGGGGCTGTTCAGGTTCACACGACCCGTGACGTTACATGTTCAACTGACTGCCCGTGCTTTACGTTTCACAAGACAGGCTGTTTCTTTTTCCCCAAAAGACCAGGATGTCAGGGTTTACCCCAAATGTCAGTGGGCTGTTTAGTTTTCACATACCAGGGTGTTTCATTTTTTACAATGGGGACCAGTGACGTACAGTGGTCCACTGACCCGTGACTGTTTCGTGTTCCCCTGATTCCAGTGACTGTTACAGTGTCACCCTGACTAACCCGTGCGTTACAGTGTTCACCTGATGCAGTGACTGTTACAGTGTTCACCCTATAAGTGATGTTACTTTTTTCACCTCAAGACTGTTACGGTTCACACAACCCCGGGACTGTTACAGGTTCAAACTATAAGTGACGTTTTCAGTGTTCACACTCCCATGGGGTTACAGTGTTCACACTACCAGTAAAATGTACATTTTTCAATGAAGACCAGTGACTGTTTTCATGTTCCACTACCTTTATTTTCGTGTTCACCTGACCCGGGACTGTTTACTTTTTCACAATGACTGACCGTGACTGTTACATGTTCACCCATGACCAGTGACTGTTACGTGTTCACCTGAGGCCAGGACTGTTTTCTTTTTTCACCCTGACTGACCAGTGACTGTTACAGTGTTCACCTGACTGGGGCCGTTGACTGACGTGTTCCAATGACCAGTGGTGTTACAGTGTTCACACTCCAGTGATGTTACAGTGTCACATGACAGTGACTGTTTCGTGTTTCACGGACGACGTGACTGACATGAGAGTGTTTACTGACGATCATGACTGACCCCGTGACTGTTACAGTGTTTTCCCCTGATGACCAGTGACTGTTACGTTTCACACTGACCCCGTGGGGCTGTTTGGTTCACATGAACCAGTGACTGTTAAGTGTTCCCCATGACCAGTGACTTTTCAGTGTTAACATGACCCTGATTTAAGTCTCACATGACCCGTTGTTACAGGTTTTACACTGGCCAGTGGTTACAAGGTTCACATGACGGAGGGTTTGGTTTTTACACGACCAGTACTTTTAAGTGTTCACACTGACTGACAGTTCCTTAGTTTACCCTGACTGCATGACTTTACAGTGTTCACCCTATGACCAGTGACTGTTTTGTGTTCACACTGACCAGGATGTTTAAAGGTTCAACTGAATTTTGTGTTTTCAGTGTTTTCCCCTGAACAGGGGGTGTTACGTTTCATTATGACCAGTGACTGTTACAGTTTTTCACACTGACCAGTGGGTCTGTACAGGGGGTTTTACACTGGGCCCGTGACTGTTAGTGTTTACCTGACCCGGCTGTTAAGGTTCCATGATGCAGTACTTAGTGTTCACCCCCGAGACCAGTTTTTGTTACAGTGTTCACCCCCCTGACCAGTGACTGTTGGTTTTACACTGACCCCGGAGTTTTTAGGTTCCTTTTATTTTTCAGTGACTTTTTCAGTGTTCCCCACGACCCGGTGTTACAGTGTTCATATGACCGTGGGGCTGTTTTTCAGGTTCACATGACTGACCCGTGACTGTTACAGTGTTTCACACTGACCAGTATGTTTAAGTTTCCATGACCAGTGTTTTTACGTGTCCACTGACTGGGCCAGTGACCTTTTCAGGTTTTAATAAAAAAGACAGTGACTGTTCATGTTCACATTGACCGTGACTGTTACGTGTTCACACTGATCAGTGGTTTTTACGTGTTCCACTGATGACCATGATTTTTACAGGTTTCCCCTGATGACAAATGGGTGTTACAGTGTTCACACTGACAGGATTTACAGTGTTCCGCTGACAGTGACTGTAAGTGCTCACTGATGACCAGTGGGTGTTTCAGGTTCCTGCCCGACAGTGACTGTTACATTCCATTGCTGCCAGTGACTGTTACGTTTTACCTGACGTGATGTTGGTTCTCACTGTGACCAGTGCTGTTACCGTGTTCCACTGGCAGTATGTTTCAGTGTTCCATGACAGTGATGACCCCTGTTCCCTGCGGGCCAGGGTTTTGTGTGTTAAAATACCCCCGCCCGTGATTTACCGTGTTCCAATGAGCAGTGACTTTTAGGTTTTAAAATGAGCAGGACTGTTACAGTGTTCCACTGAGCCCTGATGTTAAGGGTTCCATGAGCCAGTACGTCAGTTTCCACTGAAGCGTGATGTTACGTTCCACTGACGAAGGACTGTTAGGTTTCACGATGACCAGTGAATGTTCATGTTTCAAACCCCGACCCGTATGTTCAGTGTTCACCTGACCGTTGGTGTTTTTAGTGTTCCACTGTGCCCGGGACTGTTTTTCGTCTCAACTGACTGCCAGTGATGTTAAAAAGGGTTTAACTGACCGTGTGTTCAGTGTTCCAAAATTGGGTGACCAGTGCTGTTACATGTTCACACTGATCTGGCGGGTTAAAAGGGGGGGGGTTTCACTGATACCCGTGACTGTTTCAGTGTTCAATGACCCGGACTGTTACGTTTCACCCGACCAGTGATGTTACAGTGTTCGCCTGACTACCAGGGGGCTGTTACAGTGTCACACTGAACCCGGTGTTCGGTTCCATGATGACCGTGACTGTTTCAAATTTCCAATTGACTGAAGTGACTGTTAAGTGTTCCCCGATCATGCTGTTAGGTTTCAAATGCAGTGACTGTTAAAATGTTTCCACTGATGACCCGTGACTTTACAGTGTTCACACGCCAGGATGTACAGGTCAACTGACTGACCAGTGAGGTTACAGTGTTAACCCCTGACTGACAATGACTTTACGGGTTCCCATGACCCTGGTGTTACGGTTCCCCTTTATGACAGTGATGTTTACAGTGTTCCATTGGGCCAGTGTTTTACGGTTCCACTGACAGTGATGTTACAGTGTTCCCGGGCCCGCCAGTGGGGTGTTTCAGGTTTACACTGATGCAGGGATGTTTACATTTTCACTGGGGAAGGGAAAAGGGGTGTTACAGTGTTCCACACTGGGCAGTGACTGTTTTCAGTGCTCACTGACGGGCCCTAAGTTTTCCCGAAGTTCACAGTGCCTGCCAGGACTGTTACAGGGTTTTCATTTATGCCCGTGGGGCTGTTCATGTTCCATGCAGTGACTGTTGGTTCTCAATGGATGACCCCCGTGATTTTTTCCACTAGCAGTGATGTTCAGGTTAAATGACCGTGATGTTTCAGGTTTCCCCTGAGCAGTTTCTGTTAGTGTTCCACTGAGAGTGTATTACGTGTTCCATGAGCCAGTACTTTTACGGTTTTTCCCACTGCCCGTGACGTTACGTGTTACATGAGCCCGTGCTGTTTCGGGTTCCATGAATGCCGTGCTGTTCAGTGTTCCACTGAAGACGTGACTGTTACATTTCCATGCTACAGTGACTGTTTGGTTTTATGAATACCCGTCGTTACAGTGTTCACACTGCCAGTACTGTTACAGTGTTTAACGACCAGGAGTGTTCAGTGTTCCCTTGACTGACCCGTGACTGTTACAGTGTCCCTGCTGCAGGACTGTTACAAGAGTTCAAGGACTGGACAGTGAGTACAGTGTTTCACATTGATGAACAGGACGTTTCAGTGTTTTTACAAATTAGTACTGTTACGTTCCCCTGATGACCAGGCTTTAAGGTTTCCCCAAATGACATACTTACAGTTTACACTGACGGGGGTGTTACCCCGTCCACACTGACTTACCCGTACTTGGTTTCAGGTTTACAGACTGATAATACTTTTCGAGTTTAAACGCCAGTACGACTTGTTTTTTCATTTTACCTGATTAAGGTTTTTAGCAAAGGGTGTTTTAGTTTACACTGATGCTGAGTTTGTGTTACAGACTGGACCAGTGGAATGACAGTGTTTACCACTGACCGTGGCTTTTAAAAGGGGGAAAATGTTGCCAGTTTATGTTCGTGCCCATTTTGGTCCCGGGTTACAGGCTCCGGTCATGCACACAGTGTTAGTGGGGCCTAATGTTTTCCCCTGTGACAGGGGTGATAGGGTTTACATTGTGACCAGTGTGTAATCCACACTGGCAGGCTGTTTGGTTCCATGAGAAGTGCGTTACACACGTGATATGACTGGGAAGTGTTCTCCTGACATGGGGAGGTTCCACACAACTCACCCCTTTTTATGAAGTATGTAAGGTTTTAAGGCAAAAAACCACAGGAGAGCAGTCTGGGGGGGATGTTTCAAACTATAGGAAGAAGGTTTTTTGAGTAGTAATTCCCTTTTATTTTTCCTTGAAGTGACTCTACATTTTTTGAGCAGGGGCTGCCCAGATTTCCGACATCTTAAGAATTCTCAGACTGTTTCCCCGTGTTCTCATTTGGAGTAACGCACAGTTTCCAACAGAATGCTTTAAGATTTATGAGAGTAAGTTTCAGATTTCCGAGCAGGTTGGTTTACGGCGTGATTCACGGTTTTCCCATGAAAGGGGCGTTAAGGGGGTTAATGAACCGGGAAAATTTTTCATTTAAAGACTGACTGTACACGTGTTTAAGATGGGCCCAAGACAGGGTCACAGATAAAGGATTTAAAATTTTTTTTAGGAATAATTTCAGGTTTTACGATGGCCCGAAATTTTAAAAAGTTTTCCTGAGGAAAAAATTTAAATGTTTATGGACCCGGGTTCATTTTACACACTTTTAAGAAAGAGTAGTAAAGGGGGAATGAGGCGGAAAAGTTTACTATTGGAGCAAAATTGAGACGGGCCAGACTGTAATCTCACATAGTAGTACAACCAACACAAACAAAAACCCCACAAATAAACAAATAAACTGATTCTTTTACGATACGGGAGAAGAGAGAAGTCCCCCCTTAGTAAATAAATTTCGGGCGGGGCCGACTGTATTTTTCTCAACTGTGTACACAGTTTACAGATGGCAGCCAATGAGTTTCCCTCCACACTGAGACAGTCCGACGGTTTGTCAGCACAGGAGTCGAGTGAAGCCCGGGTAACAGTCTTGGGGGGCCATAGATAAAACCCCCCAAAGGAGAAGGATCTTGAGGTGAGTATAACACCGAGCATATCTCCTGAGGTGCACATCAACCAAATAACTGCTGCAGCATATGGGCGCCAAGAAAACCTAAGAACAACATTCCGACATCTTAATAAGGAATCGTTCAGGAACCTGTACACTGTGTACGTTAGGCCCATATTGGAGTATGCGGCACCAGTTTGGAACCCACACCTAGCCAAGCATGTAAGGAAAATGGAGAAAGTGAAAAGGTTTGCAACAAGACTAGTCCCAGAGCTAAGAGGTATGTCCTACGAGGAGAGGTTAAGGGAAATCGACCTGACGACACTGGAGGACAGGAGAGAGGGGGAGGATATAATAACGACATATAAAATATTGAGAGGAATTGACAAGGTGGACAGACAGGATGTTCCAGAGATGGGACACAGCAACAAAGGGTCACAGTTGGAAGCTGAAGACTCAAATGAATCGTGGGATGTTATGAAATATATCTTCAGTCACAGAGTTGTCAGGAAATGGAACAGTCTGAGAAATGATATAGAGGAGGCAGGGTTCATACACAGCTTTAAGAAGAGGTATGATAAAGCTTATGGAGCAGGAAGAGTGACCTAGTAGCGACCAGTGAAGAGGCGGGGCCAGGAGCTGTGAATCAATCCCTGCAACCACAACTAGGCGAGTACACACGTACACACACACACACACACACTGCTCTTGGATCAGGAGAAAGAGTGCATCTAGTAGTAACTAGCGAAGAGGCGGGGGCCTGGAGCTGTGATTTGACCCCCTGCAACCACAAATAGGTGAACACACGTTAGGAAGACAGATGGAGGGATGCAGGACAGAGAGAGTGGAGTGCACTCACCGTGTACTTGGAGAGACGAAGGTCGGTGGGGTCTGATCGGTTGGTCTCCACCGACACGTTGGAGAGTCGGGAGGTGACGCTGTGTACATCAGAAGCGTAGTCTCCGCCGCTCTCCCGCAGGAGTGGGCGGCGTGGGCGGCGACCGCCCCCACGCAACGCGTCTACATTGTGGTACTCGGGTTCCCGTCGGCGCGGACCGCTCAGGTACTACCGGCAGGCACGTTAATCAGACGTACGTTTCGTACACGGGCTGGGGCGTAGGTGGGCACGCAGCGCCCACTCTGGTAAGCAGCCTCGGGCCAGTGGGTGTGGGTGGGGTGGCGGTGGGCGGGGCTGCGGAAGGCAAACCCTGGGCCTCCTACCGCCCAGTGGGTGTGGGCGGTCTTAGTGACGTCACGAGGTACAGAGATATCACCAGCTGTTCTCAGGGAGATAATATCTTCCTCGTTCACCACTACACGCAAGCTGCCCACGTATGGCTCTCTGGTGAACACAAACAATAAACATATAAGACTCTGGGGGAACACAAATATCATTAAGACTCTCTGGGGGAACACAAATATCATTAAGACTCTCTGGGGGAACACAAATATCATTAAGACTCTCTGGGGGAACACAAATATCATTAAGACTCTCTGGGGGAACACAAATATCATTAAGACTCTCTGGGGGAACACAAATATCATTAAGACTCTCTGGGGGAACACAAATATCATTAAGACTCTCTGGGGGAACACAAATATTAAAATTCTCTGGGGGAACACAAATATCATTAAGATTCTCTGGGGGAACACAAATATCATTAAGACTCTCTGGGGGAACACAAATATCATTAAGACTCTCTGGGGGAACACAAATATCATTAAGACTCTCTGGGGAACACAAATATTAAAATTCTCTGGGGAACACAAATATCATTAAGATTCTCTGGGGGAACACAAATATCATTAAGACTCTCTGGGGGAACACAAATATCATTAAGACTCTCTGGGGGAACACAAATATCATTAAGACTCTCTGGGGGAACACAAATATCATTAAGACTCTCTGGGGGAACACAATATCATTAAGACTCTCTGGGGAACACAAATATCATTAAGACTCTCTGGGGAACACAAATATCATTAAGACTCTCTGGGGGAACACAAATATCATTAAGACTCTCTGGGGGAACACAAATATTAAAATTCTCTGGGGGAACACAAATATCATTAAGATTCTCTGGGGGAACACAAATATCATTAAGACTCTCTGGGGGAACACAAATATCATTAAGACTCTCTGGGGGACACAAATATTAAATTCTCTGGGGGAACATAAATATCGTTAAGACTCTCTGGGGGAACACAAATATCATTAAGACTCTCTGGGGGAACACAAATATCATTAAGACTCTCTGGGGGAACACAAATATTAAAATTCTCTGGGGGAACACAAATATCATTAAGACTCTCTGGGGGAACACAAATATCATTAAGACTCTCTGGGGGAACACAATGACTTATCATCAAGACTAGTCTCTAGGCCTAGGGAACACGACAAACATCCTGTAAGACTCTACCCGGAGGTGTGAACCAGGACCTACCTGAAGGTGTGAGTGAACCAGAACCTACTTGAAGGTGTGAGTGAACCAGAACCTACCTGAAGGTGTGAGTGAACCAGGGCCTACCTGAAGGTGTGAGTGAACCAGAACCTACCTGAAGGTGTGAGTGAACCAGAACCTACCTGAAAGTGTGAGTGAACCAGGACTTACCTGAAGGTGTGAGTGAACCAGAACCTACCTGTAGGTGTGAGTGAACCAGAACCTACCTGAAGGTGTGAGTGAACCAGGACCTACCTGAAGGTGTGAGTGAACCAGAACCTACCTGAAGGTGTGAGTGAACCAGGACCTACCTAAAGGTGTGAGTGAACCAGAACCTACCTGAAGGTGTCCTTGGCGATGAGGAAGTCTTCAGGGTCAGACTCATATGGAGGTTCATCATACCAGTGGTGTGGCGGGCCCAGACAACCCTGTGCTGCTGACACTGCCGCTCCGTCATCCACTCCGTCACCCACGTCATCGTCGTACATGTACGTGTCATCTGTGTGCATGTGCAACGAATTCATATTGCTGAAACACACACACAGAGCAAAGAGGCGGGGCCAAGAGCTATGAATCGGCCCCTGCAATCACAAACAGATGAGTACACAAACACACACAATACATACACACAGAACACAACACAAATTTGACAACACAAATCACATATGCAACTCAAATCACAACATACAAATTTCACACGCAACACACAAAACACACAACAAAACACACAACACACACACACACACCACACACACACACACACACACACACACACATAAGATATTATCCAAACACACAAAAAATCCGTTCATGGCAATACACACCTACAAAGACAAGTATAAACATACATATAGCACGTGTATTATGTTGTGTATAAGGACGTGCTTGACCACACATGTCAGAAACGAAGTGTTAAAGCAGCTTTGAAATGACTGGTCATGTTAGTTCAGAAGTCCACAAGCTACAGAGATGAAAATATACACGATATGCGATGATAATCCGAAATAAGGAAGAAAAACTCTTAATTATCAGTGCGTATAACTGAAAATTATCAAGACGTATAACTGAGAGTTATCAATGAAACCGAGAACTTTTAATAAGCATAAAAAAATCAATGTATACAAATCAAAATTTTCAATATATACCCATCATTCAACAGCACATGTCAGTTACCCATGCATATAACTATCTTTCAACTATAACTAAGAGAAAATTTTGTAAAAATGAAAGGCTAGTCAAAAGTTACAAAAAAAGCAATAAACACACGAGATAAAGCGATCGTGATAAACAAAAATTATTAACCACAACTGCTCAGTGTAGTGATTTATGCAGCAGTAAGTTAAGGAAGCAACCAGAGTGAGAGAAGGAACTGTATTACTGTTACAGTTACTACAAGTATTTACTATAAGAGATACTCAGAAGATTTGAACCCAGGCAGTATAAGATTTTAACCCAGGTGGTAAAAGATTTAAACTCAGGTGGTAAATGATTTAAACCCAGGTGGTAAATGATTTAAACCCAGGTGGTAAATGATTTAAACCCAGGTGGTAAATGACTTGAACCCAGGTGGCAAATGATTTAAACCCAGGTGGTAAATGACTTGAACCCAGGTGGCAAATGATTTAAACCCAGGTGGTAAATGACTTGAACCCAGGTGGTAAATGATTTAAACCCAGGTGGTAAATGATTTAAACCCAGGTGGTAACTGACTTGAACACAGGTGGTAAAAGCGATGTTTTAGATATACGCTGTAAGTTATGACTTGAGAAATATGTACTTTTAAGTTATGATTTGAGGAAGGAAAAAAAAAGGATAAATTAATGACGAGAGGAAAATTTGATGTAAGATAAAAACTGTGAAAAAAATGGAATGGAATATGCCAAGAAACAGACACCAGAACAGTCTCTAGAGTTCTTACAAGCAATCACACACTATATTCCAGTAACTGAGAAAGAGAGGAAAGAACAAAGACTGGTTAACAGGTGCTGCAGCCATGAAAAAGACCAAGTGTGGCACTTAGATAGGTACAGTGCCAACCCAGTGACGTACCAGAGGGATCGATAAGTAAATGTATGAAGGTAACGAGGAAGAAACTTGAAAAACACTAAGTAAAATAAATGTGAAAGATATAATATAGAGAATCAAGCAATCGATAAATGGGAAGTGTTTACTTAAGACCAAACTTAAAATTAATACACTAGACTTAAGCCTTGGACAACCATTTGAAACAGTGAGATATACAATACGATAATAATAATAATAATAATAATAATAATAATATATATATATATTATATATATAATATATATATATATATATATATATATATATATAATACATATATGTCGTGCCGAATAGGTAAAACTTGCGATTTTGGCTTAAACAGGAACGCTCTTCTTAACGAATAAGGCAAGCGAAAATTTGTATATGCAATAATTTCCAAAAATCATTCTGAACCTAACGAAAAATATATTATATTGGGTTTGTTTATTATTAAATTATTGTAAACTTAACTAAAATATATTTAGTTGGATTAGGCAACATTAAACTGCGATTGTTATAATAAGTTTACTTAAGTTTTCTAAGGTTCTTTTGGGACAAAATTAATTTTTACATAAAGATAAATGAAAAAAATATATCTTTAAAAGTACAGGAGAAAATTTTAGAAAGGACTTAATTTTAAACGAGTTCTTGCTAATAAGAACATAAGAAAGAAGGAACACTGCAACAGGCCTACTGACTCATGCGGAGCAGGTCCATGTCCCCCCCGGATTAGCCCAATGACCCCCCCCGGGATTAGCCCAATGACCCCCCCCCGGGATTAGCCCAATGACCCCTCCCCCCGGGATTGGCCCAATGACCCACCCAATCTGGTCACCTCCACTCAAGGATGGAGCACGGCACCAGACCCAGCAGCACAAGCTAGTCAGGGCCAACTCACACCCACCCACACCCACTCATTAATTTACTAAACCTATTTTTAAACTACACAACGTGTTTTAGCCTGAGAATACTGAACTCGGAGTTATTGTTCCACTCATCCACAACTCTATTACCAAACCAGTGCTATTCCTATATCCTTCCTGAATCTGAATTTATCCAACTTAAACCAAGAGGTACTCGGCGAGTCCTGTCTTGACTGGAAATTTTTACAGCACGTTATTATACATCCACATAATTATTCCTGTTTTCCTATTATAAACCTCGATCAATATCCCCCCCCATAATTCTACGCCACTTCGAGAGATTGCAGATATCAGGGCCCTCAGTTCTATCCTCATAGGAAGATTTCTGATACAGGGATCATCATTGTCATCCACCACATTACGTTTCAGAACATGTTGTTATCCATTCT
This sequence comes from Cherax quadricarinatus, assembly GCF_026875155.1. Taxonomy (NCBI): domain Eukaryota; kingdom Metazoa; phylum Arthropoda; class Malacostraca; order Decapoda; family Parastacidae; genus Cherax; species Cherax quadricarinatus. The sequence continues at coordinate 35,776,483 of NC_069444.1, forward strand.
GTAATACGGTGACCAGAACTGGAGCAGAATTAGTCTGAGGCCTAACCAAGGAATGATATAGAGTGGAGAAGAACAACCTGGACTTCTATTATTTATACTCCTAGATATAAAGCCAAGAATTCTGATAGCTTTATTAGCGAACACAAAGCACTGTTGACCTTGATCATAAAGATTACTGCTGACCAAACTCCTAAATCCTTTCGCATCAGTAGTATTAAGATCTACATTATTTAGTTATATGTGAGCATGGTTATTTAACTGTCTAACATTTAGAACTTTGCATGTTGTCAATATTAAACTGCAATCCTGCACTTCTCCGACCATTGCACATCAGTCTATTCAAATCCAGAGTGCTCTAGTGTCCTCATTAGAATGAATTGGACGGCCTATTTTGGTGTCATTCAGCCAAATTTGCTTATGTCGCTATTTATTTATTCCCTCATCTATGTCATATATGTAAATTGTGAACAACAACGGGCCCACACGGCCAATGAGGAACACCGCTGTACGTGCCCCCATTCTGATTTCTCCCGCAATTATGCAAACTCTAACTGCTGCCTAATTGTCAGCCATATCCTACCCATGAAAAAATTTCTCCTCCTATACCATGTGCCCTTAAATAACCCTTTAACCGACCCGCGCGTAGCCGTTCAATATTGAGAGGCACCAAAAGTATGGTTTTCATGGTGCCATAACAACACAGCATATGCTCCCAGAGACTTCTTGTCCTCAATCCAGGCCAATCACACACCTTCTGGGCGAGCTGACGGTGGCTGACACTTTTGTATTGTCACTGCTATTGGCTGTGAGCTCCTCGGATGTTCATGTACTGCTTGACTTGTTTGAAGGAGCAGCATTTCGACCCTCACGTCTCCTGAAATTTCACCAATTTAAACAAACCACCCCTGAAAGTCGGTTAAGCTTCTGAAATCTGTTTTCCAGTGATTATGAATGTTTGACCCTCATTTGAGATGCAAATGAAATATGCCTGAGGCATTGAGCAGTACACATAAATATGCACTTGAAGTTTTGTTTACCTTTTTGGGCATCAATATTGAGGCCCGGCCTGACAATGGTAAAAATCACTTACGTTTTTGTATCAATATTGGGGCCCCGGCCCTGACAATGTGATAAGAAATGGCCAATAATATCTTTAAATCATGGTTTTAACAATCATAATTAGACCGCCCCTTTGTCATGATATAACAATTGCTGCTGAATCAAATTTCATTAATTATAAGAATTTTACCTTTAAATTTATAAAATTTTGCTCATATGGAATGTCATTTTGTTTTCTTTTCATTTCTTTTGAACACAAAGTGTTTTAGGGTAAAGGGCTCAAAAAAAGGGATTACATATGCCAGGTTACAGATGACAGGGACCCAAATGGGGGGGAAGTGGATTCTGGAGATGTTTTATGACCCAGGCAGAACTTCTTCTTCAATGAAGATGAACATAAAGATTGCCCTAAGAAAAGTGGGAAAATAAGTAAACAAAGAAATGTACGAAAACAAGCATTAAAATGACGGGGTTGGGGTAAGAAAAAACTGTCAACAACACTAATCCCACCTGGAGCAAACTGACAAAAAAAATACCATTACTTGACACGAACATGATACCAACACAGAGGGGAGAAAAAAATGCCTATAAGTTCCAAGGTTGTTATTTGCCTTTCAAAGACTATGGACCACACAAAGACCATGCAATTTAGCAGATAACTTTTTTACCAGTTTGCCTTAAAAGAAATACGTGCTACATTTAATTGCAGGTACACAGGCACTGCAAGGGGCAGCAGAATGGAAAACCACCACTTATTCTGTCAAAGACAAAAAAACAAAAGGGAAAAGGATGCTAGGATTACGTTCATTTGGGTGTTTGCCTTCTGTACTTTTAAAGACATAAGGTTTTTTACTTTTACTGATAATGAATTGGCATCAACCCCGTGGCAAAGATAAAGAGGTACGAAAACTCAAACAAAAGGTGGAAGTTGACTGTCCTTGCAGTGATAAAGAAATTATAATGCCCATATGGGGGCAAAGATAAAATGATATTGGTGCATCTCTACAATCTCCACTCAAAGCAAAAACCTGTACTGAGGCTCTTGGATGATATCATTGATCTTTGTTGTGTCATGCTGTGTTGTAACAGGCCATGACTGTGTGTTTGGAAAGACAGAAATCATGAAGCCTCAAGGAATTCGTTTTCCATCTCCCATTCTGCAAGAAAGTCAATGAATCCCAAGAGCCTGAATCTCCAAAGTTGTTCAACTTCACGGACTTCTTCACTTTGATGACATTCCCATTGCATAGAAAAAGGCTCATGATTACAATATTTGAGAAACGACAAACACACTGCATTTTCTGCAGAAGAGGCATTCATTAAACATTGCAACACCTAAGTAACAAGAGGACCTACTCTTCCTTTGCTTGTTCCTTCTGCAAGGTTAATTTATGTCTAAATTCAATGAGAATTGGTTTCCTGGAATTCCATAAGCAACAACATGCTAAATTCCTCTGATAAATATTTTTGTAACATTTTTTTGTCAATTTTTTATAAAATGTCAATTACTAAAAAATGTTTAAATTTATGAAATCAATTTTCTTGCCTTGTTTACCCAATGGTTTATGACGAAACCTAAATGTAATAATTTTTATGCTTTAATTATCATTATAGAAGCTGTTATGATCTTTTAGACAAATGCCTCTGTCAGCTTCAATCAAATGATGCCTGATCTGTCAGCCTACAGTTACCATTGTCGGAGTGCCCTCATATTTATACGCCAAAAAGGGATCTTATGGCCCAAAAATCAATAAACGCAAAAAAAATACACAAATAAATATTCTTAGAATTGCATAAACTGTCACAATATAGTTTGCAATGTTGCATCTGCTCAAATAAGAGCACGACTGTATAGGGTTTTAGTTTTCTCAATAGCCTCTGATGAACTCATCGAAAGCTTTATTGAAGTCCATATACACAATATCATATTCATACTAATCTAACCTCCTCAAACAGACCTATGAAAAACCATGTTTGAAGAATTTCATTAATCAGTCTGTGCCAAATCAAGATGGCTACGAATGGCTTTCGAATTTATTGATTCCATAAATTTTCCACTATGAAGTTTAAGGGCTTATTGTCTATATTCAAAGTCCAGAACCTGTCACCTCCTGGTAAATAGAATACATTTGCCCATTTTCCACTTTTCAGGCACTTATTCCATTTTGTAGTGAGAATTAAAAAAAAGATTAGCCAAACGTAATGGCAAATTCCTCTTACATGCCATTTAATACCCCTGCAACATTTCATCAGCCTGGGATTTTTAGGTTATAGTTTCTCTATTTGGTCTAGGACCATGTCACTATTACCGCATTATATAATAGTTTTATTATCCGTTCTACATAATTTTACTATTTCTGGAATATCGGAGTATTTTCCTGGTGAAAACTGGAGTGGAAGTTGTATTGAGAATCACAAATATCCTTATCACTGTCAGTGATCTGACCAGAGTTACCTTAAGTGACCAATCTTGTCCCTAATCTATTTCTGTATACCTAAAGAACCCTTTTGGGTTAGTCTTTTGAATTCCTTTGCGACTTAGCCTCATAATCCCTTTTGGCTTTTCTATTCCTTTCTTTATTTCTCGCTTTAACGAATATATTGATTTCTTAGCTGCACCATCCCCTCATTTGATGAATACCCTATATGCATGCCTCTCTTTGACCCATTGAGATGTTTTTAACCTTTCATCCATTTGGATCATTTTTGTTAGACTAATTACCCTACCCGAACAAAAGTTTGTACTGGGCACTAGAACTATGCCTCTGAAAAACGTCAATTGGCAACAAGATCACCTACCTGACCCATAGTCAACAATCCCAATATAGCCCCACCCAGGTATTTTTTCATGTCCCATGAATCGCCAAGTGATAATCTGGGACAGAGATTGAATGCATTATCTGGGTAATTCCATGAATTTGAAACTAATGATTTGTGATCAATTTCCCAACTTATCATTAACCTCTAGATTATAGTTAGTGAACTTTGTTGCAAGAACAAAGTCTAGCAACAGTTTCCTCTAGTTCGTTCTGTCACAACCGTTCTAAAAAGCATACCTGAACTGTATCAGAAATCACTAGACTCAAGATCCATCATATTGTTTCAATCAATTTGTCTAAAGTTAAAATTCTCCCGATTAACACAATACATTTATCATATCGAGAGGCCTTATAAAATTTCATCCCATAACACTTACTGCACTCCCTAGCAAGTGGGGCCTATAAATCAAACCCAAAATTAATTTGTCACGTCCCCTCGAAATCCGGAAGCCAAACAGATCTGTTTCGATGTTTTCTAATCTTATATCATGTCTAAGACAACAATTTAAATTTTTTTCTCTGACATACCATCGCCACTCCACTCCCCACCACCCTCCTGTTGACCCTATCACGTGAATAGTTTTATACCCTGTATGTTAGCCCATTCACGAAGACCTTTCTCTCTAAATAATTTCAGTCAGAACAGGCTCGCTTTCTTAAACCAATATATCTATATTACTGCATCTTAGAGCAAAAGTAATTATTAGTAGCTCATCCTATCTTATTTCTTAAGACTCTACAATTTGTATATAAAACCTTAAGGGGAGCTAGACACCATCCGTGCCCTCTACTATCTACTCCATCTTTTTTATGATCACTGATTGCATTACCTTAGCCCAACTAATGTGACATTGTCTTTAAACCAGATCCTGGAGTATCCCATAATACTCGCGTTCACCTTTAACCGTAATGTGTCACTGATTGTTTTCCCACATCCCCATACCTCTATAATCTATCGTTTAAATTCCTAGCAAGTTCATCATTTACCCTCTCAACTGAATGGCTAATGCAACACATCCATCCCCAGAAAGGTTGAACACCATCCCTGGCAGTACCTAACACGTTTGACAAAGATAGGTCCATATGATCAATGAAGGGGATTGCAAGTTCCTTGCAGTACCTGTCCTACCTCAATTATACAAAGTGCCCTAGACATCCATTCATTGCCCATTCTGTTTCCAGGCAAGATGCTACATATGACTGGGATCCCTCCCTTAGACCTACCTACTTCTGTGGCTGACCTGTACTTATCCAGCAGCTCCTCTCTCCTGCCCTTCCCAATGTCATTAACCCCAGCACTAAGACAGATAATGGGATTGTTCCCATAACCTACCATAATATTATCCAACCTGCTGACTATGTCACCAACACCAGCTCCAGGAAGGCACACTCTCTGTCTGACCTTTCTGTCTGTTACAAAATGCATGGTCCATATATCTTACCTGAGAATCGCCTACTATTAAAATATTCTTACCTTGATTAGCAGGGGAATCAGTGGTACCTTCAACCTCACTAACCACTGAAGTACACTCGTCTTGGAGAACAGAGAATCGATTTCCTACCGTCATATCTTCACTATTAACTCTCCTCATCTTCCTTCTTCCTGAACTGTGAACCACTTGCCACTTAAAGCGGCTGCCACTATCACTGCTGGTGACCATTTCCTCCTTACCAGCTAAATCCTTCTCACACTCGCTCCCAAACTCATCTATGCGAAGCTTCAGCCTCCTATTTTCCTCCTGAAGAAGTAAAATCTCCTTCTTCAACACTTGAACCTGAGATTCTAAAACACTACAACAAGCCATGGTGCTTGGTAACAGCCCACGCTAACTCCCAAGAGCTTAGGCAGGTATGACCGCAGGTGACCAATTACCTTAGCGTACTGACCAGTTTTACCTGTTCGGCACGACATGTGTGTATGTGTGTGTGGTGTGTGTGTGTTGCAGAAGCAGCAGCAGCAATCGTAAACAAGCGATGAAAAAAAGCACCAGAACCATCAGGGAGGAAGAGGAATGATGTTGCTCGAGTCTTCACTGCTCTGACATACAGCTGTGGTACTATGACACACACAGCTGTGGTACTATGACACACACAGCTGTGGTACACTGACACACACAGCTGTGTCAACACCAGCAGTGTACTGACCACAGTAATTAAGACACAGGTGCAGGTCCAGCTTCCACTGTGGGAACATTCCGCTCTGCCTGCAGCTTTAGCAAGTCAAATGAATCTGACTTTATATCAAAGTCAATATGACTCTCATAAAGTTATAGAGAGCGATACTGACTGGTGGTGCACCTGCTGGTGGTGCACCTGCTGGTGGTGCAACACCACCAGGGCTGGCGGTGCACCTGTGTCATTTTGAACGTTGCGCAAGACTACACTCGCACCAGGAAAACATTGTGTTTATTAAGATGTCTGTCACCATCACCAGTCTCCCTCACCCCAGTCACCATCACCAGTCTCCCTCACCCCAGTCACCATCACCAGTCTCCCTCACCCCAGTCACCATCACCAGTCTCCCTCACCCCAGTCACCATCACCAGTCTCCCTCACCCCAGCCACCAGTCTCCCTCACCCCAGTCACCATCACCAGCACCAGTCTCCCTCACCCCAGTCACTCACACCAGTCTCCCTCACCCCAGCCACCAGTCTCCCTCACCCCAGTCACCATCACCAGCACCAGTCTCCCTCACCCCAGTCACCATCACCAGTCTCCCTCACCCCAGTCACCATCACCAGTCTCCCTCACCCCAGTCACCATCACCAGTCTCCCTCACCCCAGTCACCATCACCAGTCTCCCTCACCCCAGTCACCATCACCAGTCTCCCTCACCCCAGACACCATCACCAGTCTCCCTCACCCCAGTCACCATCACCAGTCTCCCTCACCCCAGTCACCATCACCACCAGTCTCCCTCACCCCAGACACCATCACCACCAGCACCAGTCCTCCCTCACCCCAGTCACCATCACCAGTCCTCCCTCACCCCAGACCACCATCACCACCAGCACCAGTCCTCCCTCACCCCAGTCACCATCACCAGTCTCCCTCACCCCAGACACCATCACCACCAGCACCAGTCCTCATCACCCCAGTCACCATCACCACCAGTCCCTCCCTCACCCACCACCCACCAGTCTCCCTCACCCCAGTCACCATCACCAGCACCAGTCTCCCTCACCCCAGTCACCAGTCTCCCTCACCTCAGTCACCATCACCAGTCTCCCTCACCCCAGTCACCATCACCACCAGTCTCCTCACCCCAACCACCAGTCTCCTCACCCCAGCACCAGTCTCCCTCACCCCAGTCACCATCACCATCACCAGTCTCCTTCACCCCAGTCACCATCATCAGTCTCCCTCACCTCAGTCACCATCACCACCAGCACCAGTCTCCCTCACCCCAGTCACCATCACCACCAGTCTCCCTCACATCCATCCACCACCAGTCTCCCTCACCATCACCCCCCCCAGTCACCATCACCACACCAGTCTCCCTCACCCCAGTCACCATCCCCCCCCCCCCCCACTCCCCACCCACACAACCATCTCCCTCACCCCCACCACCATCACCACCAGCACCAGTCTCCCTCACCCCAGTCCACCATCACCACCATCTCCCTCACCCCAGCCACCATCACCAGCACCAGTCTCCCTCACCCCAGTCACCATTACCAGTCTCCCTCACTCCAGCCACCATCACCAACACCAGTCTCCCTCACCCCATCACCATCACCACCAGCACCAGTCTCCCTCTACCCAGTCGCCATCATCACCAGCACCATCTCCCTCACCCCAGTCACGATCACCAGTCTCCCTCACCCCAGCCACCATCACCACACCAGTCTCCCTTACCTCAGTCACCATCACCAGTCTCCCTCTCCCAGTCACCATCACCAGTCTCTCTCACCCCAGTCACCATCACCACCAGCACCAGTCTCCCTCACCCCAGTCACCATCACCACCAGTCTCCCTCACCCAAGTCACCATCAGTCTCCCTCACTCCAGTCACCATCGCCACCAGCACCAGTCTCCCTCACCCCAGTCACCTATCGCCACCACACCAGTCTCCCTCACCCCAGTCACCATAACCACCAGCACCAGTCTCCCTTACCCCAGTCACCATCACCAGTCTCCCTCACCCCAGTCACCATCACCAGCACCAGTCACCCTCACCCCAGTCACCATCACCAGTCTCCCTCACCCCAGTCACCATCGCACACCAGCACCAGTCTCCCTCAGCCCAGTCACCATCATCACCAGCACAAGTCCCCTTAACCCCAGTCACCATCACCACCATACCCTCACCCAGTCACCATCACCTCCATCTCCCTCGCCCC
>NC_069444.1:35785204-35827704 GCF_026875155.1 Cherax quadricarinatus
GGGGAAAAAAGGGCCCTTTCCTGGAGCGGGGTTTTTGGGACATTCCAGGTTGGATAATATTAGGTGTTATGGAACAATCCCATTATCTGTCTTAGTGCTGGGTTAATGACATTGGGAAGGCAGGAGAGAGAGCTGCTGGATAAGTACAGGTCAGCCACAGAAGTAGGTAGGTCTAAGGGAGGGATCCCAGTCATATGTAGCATCTTGCCTGGAAACAGAATGGGCAATGAATGGATGTCTAGGGCAATTGGTATAAATTGCTGGCTAGACAGGTACTGCAAGGAACTTGCAATCCCATTCATTGATAACTGGGACCTATTCTTTGGCAAACGTGATATGTATGCAAGGAATGGGGTTCATCTTTCTGGGGCTGGAGTGGTTGCATTAGCCAATTCAGTTGAGAGGGTAATTGATGACTTGCCTAGGAATTTAAACTGATTGATTATAGAGGTATGGGTGTTTGTGGGAAACAATCAGGCTGCAACATTAAGGTTAAAAACAGCAGTTATTACTAGGATACCTCAGGGATATGTTTAAAAGACAATGTTCAAAATTAAGTTGCTAGTAATGGCAAATCAGTTGATCAATAAACAAAGAGAGATAGTAGAGGGCAACGAGTGACTAGCTCCCTTAAGGTTTACTATACAAATAGTAGGAGTCTAAGAAATAAGATAGATGAGCTAAAATTACTTGCAAGTGCAGGTAATATAGATATTATTGGTATAACAGAGACCTGGTTCAACCTGAAATATAGAGAAATGCCTTCTGAATGCAACATACAGGGTTATAAACTATTCCACGCTGATAGGGTCAACAGGAAGGGTAGTGGAATGGCGATGTATGTCATAGAAAATTTAAATTGTTGTCTTAGACATGATATAAGATTAGAAACATCGAACACAGAATCTGTTTGGCTTCAGTTTCTCGAGGGACGTGACAAATTAATTTTGGGTGTGATTTATAGGCCCCCAAACCTTGATAGGGAGTGCAGTAAGCTGTTATGGGATGAAATTCATAAGGCATCTAAATATGAAAATGTTGTGATAATGGGAGATTTTAACTTTAGACAAATTGATTGAAACAATATGACAGGAAATCTTGAGTCTAGTGACTTTCTTGATACAGTTCAGGATTGCTTTTTAGAACAGGTTGTGACAGAACGAACTAGAGGAAACAGTCTGCTTGACTTTGTTCTTGCCAACAAAGATTCACTAACTAATAATCTTGAGGTTAATGATAAGCTGGGAAAGTGATCACAAATCACTTAGTTTTAATATATCATGGAATTACCCAGATAACTGCAATCAAATCTCTGTCCCAGATTTTCACTTGGCCGACTTCATGGGACTGAAAAATTACCTGGGTGGGCTAAATTGGGATGTCCTGACTATGGGTCAGGTAGGTGATCTTGGTTGCCAATATGACGTTTTTCAGAGCATAGTTCTAGCTGCCCAGACAACTTTTGTTCCGGGTAGGGAAATTAGATCTAACAAAAATGATCCCAAATGGATGAATAGGTTAAAACATCTCATTGGTCAAAAGAGAGGCATATATAGGCGTATCAAAAGAGGGGATGGGCAACTAAGAAATCAATATATTCAGTTAAAGAGAGAAATAAAGAAAGGAATAAGAAAAGCAAAAAGGGATTATGAGGCTAAGGTCGCAAAGGATTCAAAGACTAACCCAAAAGGGTTCTTTAAGGTATACAGAAATAAGATTAGGGACAAGATTGGCTCACTTAAGAGTAACTCTGGTCAGATCACTGACAGTGATAAGGATATGTGTGAAATTCTCAATACCTACTTCCTCTCAGTTTTCACCCAGGAAAATACTAGCGATATTCCTGAAATAATAAATTATGTAGAACAGGATAATAAACTATGTACTAATGCGGTAACTAGTGACATGGTCCTCAGACAAATAGAGAAACTAAAACCTAACAGGGGACCGAGACTGTTCAACTGCCTCCCAGCACACATAAGGGGGATTACCAACAGACCCCTGGCAGTCTTCAAGCTGGCACTGGACAAGCACCTAAAGGCAGTTCCTGATCAGCCGGGCTGTGGCTCGTACGTTGGTTTGCGTGCAGCCAGCAGCAACAGCCTGGTTGATCAGGCGCTGATCCACCAGGAGGCCTGGTCACAGACCGGGCCGCGGGGGCGTTGACCCCCGAAACTCTCTCCAGGTAAACTCCAGGTAACAAATCCCCAGGCCCTGATGAACTGTTTGCAAGGGTTTTAAAGGAATGTAAAGAGGAATTTAGCATACGTTTGGCTAATCTTTTTAACATATCACTACAAACTGGCATAGTGCCTGATAAGTGGAAAATGGCAAATGTAATTCCTATTTACAAGGCAGGTGACAGGTCCTTGGCTTCGAACTATAGACCAATAAGCCTTACCTCCATAGTGGGAAAATTTATGGAATCAATAATTCCCGAAGCAATTCGTAGCCATCTTGATAGGCACAGACTGATTAATGAATCTCAACATGGTTTTTTCACTAAGGTGTTTGAGGAGGTAGATCCTAGTAATGAATATGATATTGTGTATATGGACTTCAATAATGCTTTCGATAGAGTTCCACATCAGAGGCTATTGAGAAAACTTAAGGCACATGGAATAGGAGGAGAAATTTTTTCCTGGGTAGAGATATGGCTGACAAATAGGCAGCAGAGAGTTTGCATAAATGGGGAGAAATCAGAATGGGGGCACGTCACAAGCGGTGTTCCTCATGGGCCAGTGTTGGGCCCGTTGTTGTTCACAATTTACATAAATGACATAGATGAGGGAATAAATAGCGACATAAGCAAATTTGCTGATGACACCAAAATAGGCCGTCCAATTCATTCTTATGAGGACACTAGAGCACTCCAGGATTTGAATAGACTGATGCAATGGTCGGAGAAGTGGCAGATGCAGTTTTAATATTTGACAAATGCAAAGTTCTAAATGTTAGACAGTTTTAAATAACCATGCCACATATAAACTAAATAATGTAGATCTTAATACTACGATTGCGAAAGGATTTAGAGTTCTGGTTAGCAGTATCTAAAACCAAGACAACAGTGCTGCAGGTGTCCAATAATGCTAAGAAGCTTGGCTTCATATAGAAGTATAAATAATAGAATCCCATCAGGTTGTTCTTCAACTCTATATATCCCTGGTTAGAGGCCTCAACTATGCTGCTCAGTTTCTGTCCAACCGTATTACAGAATGGATACAAATTTCTGGAAAACGTACAGAGAGGATGACAAAGATGATCCCATGTATCAGAAATCTTCCCTATGAGGATAGACATGAGGGCCCGAATCAGTGCACTCTCTCGAAGGCGTAGAATTAGGGGGGAATATGATCGAGGTATACAAATGGAAAAACAGGAATAAAAAAAGAGGAGTAATATAACGTGCTGAAAAATTCCAGTCAAGACAGGACTCGCAGCAATGGTTTTAGTTGAAAAAAATCAGATTCAGGAAGGAATAAGGAAAGCACTGGTTTGGTAATAGAGTTTGTGGATGAGTGGAACAAAACTCCCGATACGAGTTATTTCATCTAAGGCTAAAAACGTTTGTAGTTTTTAAAAATAGTTATAAAAATACATGAGTATGGTGTGGTGTGTGTGAGATGGCCCTGACTAGCTGTGCTTGCTGGGTCTGGTGCCGTGCTCCATCCTTGAGTGGAGGTCTAATCAGACTGGGTGGGTCATTGGGCCAATCCCCGGGGGGAGGGGTTTCATTGGGCTAATCCCGGGGGGGGTCATTGGGCTAATCCCGGGGGGGGGTTCATTGGGCTAATCCGGGTGACATGACCAGCCCGGCATGAGAGCGAGTAGGCCTGTTGCAAGTGTTCCCTTCTTTCTTATGTTCATTATTAGCAAGAACTCGTTTAAAATTAATTCCATTCTAAAATTTTCTCCTGTACTTTTAAAGACATATTTCTTTCATTATCTTTAATGTAAAAATATTTTTGTGCCCAAAAGACCTAGAAAAACTTAAGTAAACTTATTGATAACATCATGCAGTTTATGTTGCCTAATCCCAACTAAATATATTTTAGTTAAGTATTAATACAATAATTTAATAATAAACAAACCCAATATAATCTATTTTTCACTCAAGTTAGTTCAGAATGACTTTGAAATTATTGCATATACAAATTTTCGCTTGCCTTATCGTTAAGAAAGCGTTCCTGTTTAAGAGCCAAAATCGCAAAGTTTTAACCTATTCGTATAGGTATATCTCACTGTTTCAATTGTTTGTCCAAGATTTAAGTCTAGTGTATTAATTTTAAAAGTTTGGTCTAAGTAAACCTTCCCATTTATCGATTGCTTGATTCTCTATATTATAACTTCACATTATTTTACTTAGTGTTTTTTCATTTTCTTCCTCTTAAACCTTCATACATTTACTTATTGATACCTCCTGGTACTTCACTGGTTTGGCACTGTAACTATCTAAGTGCCACAAGCTTGGTTTTTTCATGGCTGCAGCACCTGTTAACCCCCCCCCAGTCTTTTGTTATTTCCTCTCTTTCCTCATTACTGAATATAGTGGTTGATTGCTTGTAAGAACTCTGAGACTGTCTGGTGTTCTGTTCTTGGCATATTCCATTTCCATTTTTTTCAACGTTTTTTATCTTACATCAAATTTTCCTCTCGCCATTAATTATTCCTTTTTTTTCTTCCTCAAATCATACATAACTAAAAAGTACATTTTTCTCAGTCATAACAACAGTGTTCATTTTCTTTCAATAACTTACAGCGTATATTCAAAACATCGCTTTTACAACCTGGGTTCAGTCAGTTACACCTGGCCCTTTAAATCATTTAACCACCTGGGTTCAAGTCATTACCACCTGGGTTTTAAACATTACCACCTGTGTTAAATCATTTACCACCAGGGTTCAAAGTCATTTACCACCTTGGGTTTAAATAATTTGCCACCTGGTTCAAGTCATTTACCACCTGGGTTTAAATCATTTACCACCTGGGTTTTAAATTCATTTACCACCTAGGTTTAAATCTTTTACCACCTGGGTTAAAAATCTTATATCCGCCTGTGGGTTTCAAATCTTTCTGAGTATCACCTTAATAGTAGGAATACTTGGGTAGTAACTGTAACATAATACAGTCCTTCTCTCCACTCTGGTTGCTTCCTTAGAATTACTGCTGCATAAATCACTACACTGAGCAGTTTGTGGTTAATGATTTTTGTTTATCACGATCGCTTAATCTCGTGTGTCTATTGCTTTTTTTTGTAACTTTTGACTAGGCCTTCATTTTTTACAAAAATTTTCTCTTAGTTATAGTGAAAGATAGTTATATGCATGGGTAACTGACATGTGCTGTTGTATGATGGGTATATAATTGAAAAATTTGATTTGTATAATTGATTTTTTTATGCTGAGAAGGGTTGTTTGAGGTGTTTGGACATGTAGAGAGAATGGAGCGAAACAGACATGACTTCAAGGATTGTATCAGTCTGTAGTGGAAGGAAGGCGGGTAGGGGTCGGCCCTAAGGAAGGGTTGGAGGGAGGGGTAAAGGAGGTTTTTGTGTGCGAGGGCTTTGGACTTCCAGCAGGCATGCTTGAGCGTGTTTTGATAGGAGTGAATGGAGACAAAGGGTTTTTTTTTTTTTTTTTAATACTTGACGAGCTGTTGGAGTGTGAGCAAAGTAACATTTATGAAGGGATTCAGGGAAACGGCAGGCCGACTTGAGTCCTGGAGATGGGAAGTACAGTGCCTGCACTCTGAAGGAGGGGGTTTAATTTTGGCAGTTTAAAAACTGTAGTGTAAAGCACCCTTCTGGCAAGACAGTGATGGAGGTGAAATGATGTGAAATTTTTTCTTTTTCGGGCCACCCTGCCTTGTGGGAATCGGCCGGTTGATACTAATAATAATGAAAGTTCTCGGTTCATTGATAACTCTCAGTTATACGTCTTGATAATTTTCATTATACGCAATCTGATTAATTAAGAGTTTTTCTTCCTTATTTCGGATTAATCTTCGCCTATCGTGTATATTTTCAATCTCTGTAGCTTGTGGACTTCCTGAACTAACATGACCCAGGTCCATTTCAAAGCTGCTTTAATATTTCGTTTCTGACTGTGGTCAAGGCACGTCCTTCATACACAACAAATACACTTTGCTATATGTATGTTTATACAGTTTCTTTGTAGGTGTGTATTGCATGAAATGGATTTTTGTGTTTGGATATCTTATGTGTGTGTTGTGAGTGTGTGTGTGTGTGTGTATTTTTGTTTGTGTGTTTTTTGTGTGTTGCGTTTTGTGAAATTTGTATTTGTGATTTGAGTTGCAAATGTGATTTTGTTGTCAAATTTGTGTTGTTTCTGTGTTATGTATTGTGTTGTGTGTGTGTGAGTGTACTCATCGTTTTGTGATTTGCAGGGGGCCGATTCATACTCTTGGCCCCGCCTCTTTGCTCCTGGTGTTGTGGTTTCACCAATATGAATACTTTGCACATGCACACAGATGACACGTACATGAGTCGACGATGACGTGGTTGACGGAGTGGATGACGGAGCGGCAGTGTCAGCAGCGACAGGGTTGTCTGGGCCGCCACACCACTGGTATGATGAACGCTCCATACTGAGGTCTGACCCTGAAACTTCCTCCCTCATCGCCAAGGACACCTTCAAGGTCGGTTTCTGGTTCACTAACACCTCATGTATCGTGGTTCACTCACACCGTCGAGGTATGTCCTGTTTCACCATCACACTTTCAGGTAGTTCTGGTTCACTCACACCCTTCATGTAGGTTCTGGTGACATCACTGACACTCCTTCAGGTAGGCCCTGGTTCACTCACCAACTTTCAGGTAGGTTTCTGGTTCACTTCACACCTTCAGGTAGGTTCTGGTAGCACTCACACTCAGTAGTTCTTATGGTTCACCGTCACGACACTTCAGGTAGGCCCTGGTCAACTCACACCTTCAGGTAGTTCTGGTTCACTCACACCTTCAGGTAGGCCCTGGTTCACTCACACCTTCAGGTATGTTCTGGTTCACTCACACCTTCAGGTAGGTTCTGGTTTCACATCACACCTTCAAGTTAGGTTCTGGTTCACTCACACACACCTTCAGGTAGGTGCTCTACTGGAGGTTCACTCACACACCATCAGGTAGGTTTCTGTGTTCACACCCCGGGTAGAGTCTTACAGGATGTTTTGTTCGTGTAGTCCCCTCGGCTAGAGACTAGTCTTGATGATAGTCAATGTGTTCTCCCAGGAGAATCTTAATGATATTTTGTGTTCCCCCAGAGAGTCTTAATGATATTGATGTGTTTCCCCCCCTGAAATTTTTAATATTTGTGTTCCCCCCAGAGCGTCTTTAAATGAATTTTGTGTTCCCCCAGAGAGTCTTAATGATATTTGTGTCCACCCAGAGAGTCTTAACGATATTTATGTCCCCCAGAGAATTTAATATTTGTGTTCCCCCCCAAGATGTCTTAATGATTTTGTGTTTCCCACCCAGAAGAGACTTATATGATATTTGTGTTCCCCCAGAGAATCTTAATGATATTTGTGTTCCCCCAGAGAATTTAATATTTTGGTTTCCCCCAAGAGTCTTAATGATATTTGTGTTCCCCCAGGAGTCTTAAATGATATTTGTGTTCCCCAGAGAGTCTTAATGATATTTGGTGTTTCCCCAGAGAGTCTTAATGATATTTGTGTTCCCCCAGTAGAATCTTACTGATATTTGTGTTCCCCCAGAAGATTCTTAAATGATATTTGTGTTTCCCCCAGAGAGTCTTAATGAATTTGTGTTCCCCAGGAGTCTTAATGAATTTGTGTATCCCCCCAGAGTCTTAATGATATTTGTGTTCCACAGAGAGTCTTAATTATGATATTTGTGTCCCCATAGAGTCTTAATGATATTTGTTTCCCGCCAAGTAGAGTCTTAATGATATTTGTGTTCCCCCCAGAGAGTCTTAATATATTTGTGTTCCCCGAGAGTCCTTAATGATATTTGTGTTGCCCCCCAGAGAGTCTTAATGATATTTGTGTTCCCCCAGAGAGTCTTTAATGATATTGTGTTCCCCCCCAGAGAGTCTTAAAGGTATTTGTTTTCCCCCAGAGAATCTTAATGGATATTTTGTGTCCCCCCAGAAGAGTCCTTAATGAATTTGTGTTACCCCAGAAGAAGTCTTAATGATATTTGTGTTCCCCCCCAGAGAGTCTTAATGATATTTGTGTCCCCCAGAGAGTCTTAATGATATTTGTGTGTCCCCCATGAAATGCTTAATGATATTTGTGTTCCCCCAAGAAGTCTAATTGATATTTGTGTTCCCCCAGAGAGTCTTAAATGATATTTGTGTTCCCCCAGAGAGTCTTAATGATATTTGTGTCCCCCCCAGAGAGTCCTTAATGATATTTTGTGTTTCCCCCAGAGAATCTTAAGATATTTGGTTTCCCCCAGAGAGTCTTAATGATATATGTGTATCCCCAGAGAGTCTTAATGATATTTGTGTTCCCCCCAGAGAGGTCTTAATGAATATTTGTGTTCCCATCCCCCAGAGAGTCTTAATGATATTTGTGTTCCCCAGAGAAATCTTAATGATAGTTTGTTGGTTTCCCCAGAGAGTCTTAAGTGATATTTGTGTTCCCCCCAGAGAGTCTTAATGATATTTGTGTTCCCCCAGAGATTCTTAATGATATTTGTGTTCCCCCAGAGAGTCTAATGACATTTTGGTTGTTCCCCAGAGAGTCTTAATGACATTTGTGTTTTCCCCCCAGAGAGTCTTAATGACATTTGTGTTCCCCCCCAGAGAGTCTAATGACATTTGTTATCCCCAGAGGTCCCTTATGACCATTTGTGTTCCCCAAGAGTCTTAATGAACATTTGTGTTACCCCTCCCAGAGAGTCTTAATGACATTTGTGTTCCCCCAGAGAAGTCTTAATGACATTTGTGTTCCCCCCAGAGAGTCTAAAGACATTTGTGTTCCCCCCAGAGAGTCTTAATGACATTTGAGTTTCCCCCCCCAGAGAGTCTTAATGACTTTGTGTTCCCCCCAGAGAGTCTTAATGACATTTGTAGTTCCCCCCAGAAGATCTTAATGACATTTGTGTTCCCCCCAGAGGAGTCTTAATGACATATGTGTTCGCCCCCAGAAGTCTTTGACATTGGTGTTCCCCCCCCAGAGAGTCTTAATGACATTTGTGTTGGCCCCAGAGAGTCTTTAATGACATTTAGTGTTCCCGCCCAGAGAGTCCTTAATGACATTTGTGTTCCGCCAGAGAGGTCTTAATACATTTGTGTTCCCCAGATGAAGTCTTAATGACATTTGTTTTCCCCCCAGAGAAGTCTTAATGACATTTGTGTTCCCAGAGAGTCTTAATGACATTTGTGTTCCCAGGAGAGTCCATTAATGACATTTATGTTCCCCCAGAGAGCTTAAGACATTTTGTTGTTTCCCCCAGAGAGTCCTTAATGATATTTGTGTTTCCCCGTCCCCCCAGAGAGTCTTAAAGATTTGGTTCCCCCAGAGAGTCTTAAATGAGATTTTTGTTCCCCCATAGAGTCAATGATATATTTGTGTCCCCCCCAAGAGACTTAATGATATTGTGTTCCCCCCAGAGAGTCTTAATGATATTTGTGTTCCCCAGAGAGTCTTAATGACAATTGTGTTCCCCAGAGATCTTAAGACATTTGGTGTTCCCCCCAGAAGAGTCTTAATGGACATTTGTGTTCCCCCCAGATAGTCTTAATGACATTGGTGGTTCCCCCATAGAGTCTTAATGACATTTTGTGTTCCCCCCAGAGAGCTAATGACATTTGTGTTCCCCCCAGAGAGTCTAATGACATTTGTGTTTCCCCCAGAGAGTCCTTAATGATAGTTGTGTTCCCCCTGAGTCTTATATGTTTATTGTTTTGTGTTCAACCAGAGAGCCATAACGTGGGCACTTGCGTGTGTGATGAACGAGGAAAGATATTATCTCCCTGAGAACAGCTGGTGATATATCTGTACCTCGTGACGTCACTAAGACCGCCCACACCCACTGGGCGGTTAGGAGGCCCAGGTTTGCCTTCCGCAGGCCGGCCCCGCCCATCCGCCACCCCCCAACCCCACACCCACATGGCCCGAGGCTGCTTACCAGAGTGGGCTCTGCGTGCCCACCTACGCCCAGCCCGTGTACGACAACGTACTTCTGATTAACGTGCCTGCCGGTAGAACCTGAGCGTTCCGCGCCGACGGGAACCCGAGTACCACAATGTAAGACGCGTTGCGTGGGGCGGTCGCCCGCCCACGGCCCCGCCACAGATCCTGCGGGAGAAGCGGCGAGACTACGGCTTCTGATGTACAACAGCGTCAACAACCTCCCCGACTCTCCAACGTGGCTCGGTGGAGACCAACCGATCAGACCCCACCCGACCTTCTGTCCTCTCCAAGTACAAACGGTGAGTGCACTCCACTCTCTCTGTCTCTGCATCCCCCACCATCTGTCCTCTAACGTGTGTTTTCACCTATTGTGGTTGCAGGAGTCAAATACACAGCTCCAGGCCCCCGCCTCTTCGCTAGTTACTACTAGATGCACTCTTCTCCCTGCTCCCAAGAGCAGTGTGTGTGTGTGTGTGTGTGTGTGTGTGTGTGTGTGTGTGTTTGTGTACTCGCCCTAGTTGTTGGTTGCAGGGGTTGATTCACAGCTCCTGGCCCCCCTCTTCACGTGTCGCTACTAGGTCACTACTTCCTGCTTCCATAAGCTTTATCATACCTCTTTCTTAAAGCGTGTATGAACCCTGCCTTCCTCTATATCTTTCTCAACTGTTTCCATTCCTGAACAACTCTGGGACTGAAGATAATATCAATAACATCCCATCCCGCCGATTCATTTGAGTCTTTCAGCTTCCAACTGTGACCCTTTTGTTGCTGTGTCCCAGTCTCTTGAACAGCTCTTTCTGTCCCCACCTTGTCATTCCTTCTCAATATTTTTATATGATGTCGTTAATTATATCCTCCCCCTCTACCTGTCCTCCAGTGTCCTTCAGAGTCGATTTCCCCTTACTCTCCTCGTAAGGACAACCTCTTAGCTCTGGGACTAGTCTTGTTGCAAAACTGTTTCACTTTTCTGCCATTTTCCTTACATGCTTGGCTAGGTGTGGGTTTCCAAACTGGTGTCCGCATACGCCAATATGGGCCTAACGTACAACAGTGTACAGTTCCTGAACGATTCCTTTTAAGATGTCGGAATGACTTAGGTTTTGCTTGGCGCCCATATGCTGGCAGCAGTTATTTGTTGATGTGGCACCTCAGGGAGATGTGCTCGGTGTTATACTCACCTCAAGATCCTTCTCCTTGAGTGAGGTTTGTAGTCCTATGCCCCCTAGGACTTACTTCCGTTGTGGTTTTTCTTTGCCCTTCCGCCCCAATCTCATGACTTTGCATTTGGTGTGTGTGTGGTGTGTGTGTGTACTCTTCTACTTGAGTTTACAGGGGTTGAGTCAGCTTTTGGCCCAGTCTTTTATTCAAAGCGTGTGTGATACTGGCAAGGCTTCTCACGTGTGTTATACTAGGCCAGGCTTGCCACGTGTGTGATACTAGTCCCAGGCTTGTCACATGTTTTGATAGCTAGACTAGCTACCAGGCTTTGTCACATGTGTGAGCAATACCAGGCTTATCACATGGGTGTGACACTAGGGCCAGGCTTGGTCACATGTGACACTGGCCATTTTTCACTGTGTGACACTGGCCAACTTGTCCCACGTGTGTGACAACTCGCCAGGAGTCACTGTGTGACACTGTCCAGGCTTTCTCACGTACTGTACACAGTCTGTGACTGTACTATCGACAGTGAACTACTACAGTGTGGACTGTACTACAGTCTGTGACTGACTGTACTACAGTAAATAGTATACTACGGTCTGTGACTGCTGTAACTACAGTAAATGAGTATACTACAGTCGTGACTGCACTAAACGAGTGACTGTACTACAGTTTGGGACTGTAACTAACAATCTGACTGACTGTACTCAGTAAAATGAGTATACACAGTCGTGACTCTGTAATTAGTCTGTGACTGTATTTAATCTGATTGTGCCTACAATCGGTAACTGTACAACAACTATGTGACTGTATTGCAGTCTGTGTGACTGCCTGTACTACAATCTAAGAACTTGCCAATAACTAATCTGTGACTGTCTGCTCTACAGTCAGGTGCGCCTTGCCTGTACTACAGTCTTGCCTGTAGCAAGTCATGAAACAGACAGTGAAACACTGGTAACAGTCCTGGTCAGTCAGTGAAACACTGTAACAGACTCTGGTCAGGTCAATGAAACACTGTAACATTATGGCCAGTCAGTGAAACATTCTTGTAACAGTGACTGGTCGAGTCAGTAAACATTGTAACCCTCACTGTTATCAGTTGGAACACTGTAACTGTACCCACAGGTCAGTCAGTGTGAACACTGTAACAGTCACTAGTCAGTCAGTGAGAACACAGTAGCAGTCACTGCTCAGTGAGAACACAGTAGCAGTCACTGCTCAGTGAGAATACAGAGCAGTTACTGCTGGCAGTGAAACACAGTAGCAGTCACTGCTCAGTGAGAACACTGTAGCAGTCACTGCTCAGTGAGAACACTGTAGCAGTCACTGCTCAGTAAGAACACTGTAGCAGTCACTGCTAAGTGAGAATACTGTAGCAGTCACTACTCAGTGAGAACACTGTAGCAGTCACTGCTCAGTGAGAACACTGTAGCAGTCACTGCTCAGTGAGAACACTGTAGCAGTAACTGCTCAGTGAGAACACTGTAGGAGTCACTGCTCAGTGAGAACACTGTAGGAGTCACTGCTCAGTGAGAACACTGTAGCAGTCACTGCTCAGTGAGAACACTGTAACAGTCACTGGTCAGTCAGTGAGAGTGCTAACAGTCACTGATCAGTCAGTGTGAGCACTGTAGCAGTCACTGGTCAGTCAGTGAGAACACTGTAGCAGTCACTGCTCAGCGAGAACACTGTAGATGTCACTGATCAGTCAGTGAGAACACTGTAACAGTCACTGATCAGTCAGTGAGAGCACTGTAACAGTCATTGGTCAATCAGTGTTAACACCGTAAAAGCCACTGGTCAGTCAGTGTGAACACTGTAACAGTCACTGGTCAGTCAGTGTGAACACTGTAACAGTCACTTGTCAGTGTAAACACTGTAATGGTCACTGGTCAGTCAGTGTGAACACTAACAGTCACTCGTCAGTGTGAACTCTGTAACAGTCATTGATCAGTCTGTGTGAACACTGTAACAGTCACTGTTCAGTCAGTGTGAACTCTGTAACAGTCACCGGTCAGTCAGTGTGAGCACTGTAACACTGGTCAGTGTGAACACTGTAACAGTCACTGGTCAGTCAGTGCGAACACTGTAACAGTCACTGGTCAGTCAGTGAGAACGCTAACAGTCACTGATCAGTGTGAACACTGTAACAGTCACTGGTCAGTCAATGTGAACACTGTAACAGTCACTGGTCAGTCACTGTGAACTCTGTAACAGTCACTGGTCAGTCAGTGTGAGCACTGTAACAGTCACTGGTCAGTCAGTGCGAACACTGTAACACTCACTGGTCAGTGTGAACACTGTAACAGTCACTGGTCAGTCAGTGAGAACGCTAACAGTCACTGATCAGTCAGTGTGAACACTGTAACAGTCACTGATCAGTGTGAACACTGTAACAATCACTGGTCAGTCAGTGTGAACACTGTAACAGTCACTAGTCAGTCAGTGAGAACACAGTAGCAGTCACTGCTCAGTGAGAACACAGTAGCAGTCACTGCTCAGTGAGAATACTGTAGCAGTCAACTGGTGCTCAGTGAGAACACTGTAGCAGTCACTGCTCAGTGAGAACAACTGTACAGTCCCGCTCAGTGTGAACCCTGAGTACAGTCACTGCACAGTAAAGAAGCACTGGCAGTCCACTGCTAAGTGAGAATAATGTAGGGCAGTCAATACTCATGAGAACACTGTAGCAGGGGGGGGGGGGGGGCGGGGGGGGGGGGGGGGGGGGGGAGAGACGTGCGGCGCGAGTAGGAGGAGCACTCGTAGCAGTCACTGCTCAGTGAGAACACTGTAGAAGTAACTGCTCAGTGGAGAATCACTGGTAGGATCACTGCTCAAGAAACACTGGATTCACTGCCTCAGTGAGAACACTGTAGCAGTCACTGCTCAGTGAGAACACTGTAACAGTCACTGGTCAGTCAGTGAGAGTGCTAACAGTCACTGATCAGTCAGTGTGAGCACGTAGCATTCCTGTTCAGTCAGTGAGAACACTGTAGCAGTCACTGCTCAGCGAGAACACTGTAGATGTCACTGATCAGTCAGTGAGAACACTGTAACAGTCACTGATCAGTCAGTGAGAGCACTGTAACAGTCATTGGTCAATCAGTGTTAACACCGTAAAAGCCACTGGTCAGTCAGTGTGAACACTGTAACAGTCACTGGTCAGTCAGTGTGAACACTGTTACAGTCACTTGTCAGTGTTTACAAAACACTGTAATGGACAACTGGTCGAGTCAGTGTGAAGCACTGTAACAGTCCAATAGAGAACTGGGGTCAGTGTGAACTCTGTCCCGAGTGCATTGATCCGGTCTGTGTGAACTACTGAAAAAAGTCACAGATTCAGTCCAGTGTGAAACTCAGTAACAGTGCCCGGATCATTCAGTGTGCATCACTGAGACGGTCTGGACTTGGGGTCAGTGTGAAACACTGTAACAGTCACTTGGTTCAGCAGTGCGAACACGTGTAACAGTCACTGGTCAGGTCCAGTGAGAACGCTAACAGTCACTGATCAGTGTGGAACACTGAACAGTAACTGTTCAGGTCCAATGTGAAGTGGGCATGTACCAGTCACTGGTCAGTCACTGTGAACTCTGTAACAGTCACTGGTCAGTCAGTGTGAGCACTGTAACAGTCACTGGTCAGTCAGTGCGAACACTGTAACACTCACTGGTCAGTGTGAACACTGTAACAGTCACTGGTCAGTCAGTGAGAACGCTAACAGTCACTGATCAGTCAGTGTGAACACTGTAACAGTCACTGATCAGTGTGAACACTGTAACAATCACTGGTCAGTCAGTGTGAACACTGTAACAGTCACTGGTCAGTCAGTGTGAACACTGTAACAGTCATTGGTCAGTCAGTGTTAAAACCGTGAAAGTCACTGGTCAGTCAGTGTGAACACTGTAATAGTCACTGGTCAGTCAGTGTGAACACTAACAGAAACTGGTCAGTCAGTGTGAACACTGTAACAATCACTGGTCAGTGTGAACACTGTAACAGTCACTGGTCAGTCAGTGAGAACGCTAACAGTCACTGATCAGTGTGAACACTGTAACAGTCACTGATCAGTCAGTGTGAACACTGTAACAGTCACTGGTCCAGTCAGTGTGAACCCTGTAACAAGTCCAGCTGGTCAAGATCAGTGTGAACCCTGTAACAGTCACTGGTCAGTCAGTGTGAACACTGTAACAGTCACTGGTCAGTCAGTGTGAACACTGTAACAGTCACTGGTCAGTCAGGGTGAACACTGTAACAGTCACTGGTCAGTCAGGGTGAACAATGTAAACATCACGGTATTGCTGTTCCCAGTCCAAGGGTGAACACTGGTAACAGTCACTGGTCAGTCAGGTAAACACTGTAACATCACTGGTCAAGTCATGGTGAACACTTGTAACAGTCACTCTTGGTCCAGTCAGGGTGAACACTGTAACAGTCACGTGGTCATTCCCATATTGTGAAAAATGTAACAGCCGCTGGTCAGTGTGAACACTGTAACAGTCACTGGTCAGTGTGAACACTGTAACAGTCACTGGTCAGTCAGTGTGAAAAATGTAGCAGTTACTGGTCAGTGTGAACACTGTAAGTCAATGGTGAGTGTGAACACTGTAACAGTCACTGGTCAGGTCAGATCATATGAGCACTGTTAACAGTCTACAGGTTAGTGTGAACACTGTAACAGTCATTGGTGAGTGTGAACACTGTAACAGTCACTTATGAGTGTGAACACTGTAACAGTCACTGGTCAGTCAGTGTGAACACTGTAACAGTCACTGGTTAGTCAGGGTGAACACTGTAGAACAGGTCATTACTGGTTAGTCAGGGTGAACACTGTAACAGTCACTGGTCAGTCAGGGTGAACACTGTAACAGTCACTGGTCAGTCAGGGTGAACACTGTAACAGTCACTGGTTAGTCAGGGTGAACACTGTAACAGGTCCCACTGGTCAGGTCAGTTGAGACACTGTAACAGTCAACTGGTCAGAGAGTCATGGTTGAATCTACTGTAACGAGGTCGCACTTATGTAGTCAGTGAAAACACTCTGAAACATTCACTGGTCGTGTGACCACTGTAGCATGTCACTGGTCAGGTCATTGTGAAAAATGTAACAGCCGCTGTCAGTGTGAAAAACTGTAACAGCGAGTCACTGAGATCAGGTCAGTGTGCAAAAGACACTGTAACAGGTCACTGGCAGTGTGAAAACAAGAGGACCAGAAACACCAGGTGTCACAGGGTGCAGTCAAGTGTGAAAGACACTGTAAAAGTGCACTAGGGTCATCAGTGTGAAACACTGTAAAAGGTCACTGGTCAGGAATCCAGTGTGAACACTGTAACAGTCATGTCGGTCCAGAGCCGCTAATTAAATTTCCCAAGATCCACCATATATGATTTCCTCTATAATTAAGTTGTAGGAAGATTATATTGAAGCACCGATGCTTACAGCACTGCTGGTTCACCCCTCCCTCACTCCCCTCCCTTTCCCTCACACGCCCCTCCCTCCTATTACATTCCCCACCGTCCACCCCGCTCCCTCCCATATCGCCGATTACCCCCTCACCCCGTCCTCACCCCTCACACACATTCAGTAAGAAAGTGGAACGCTTCAGTAGAAGAGATTTCTCGAGCAGTCTTCTGTACGGGTTTACAGATTGAAAAATCATGTCTCGTTCTGGAGTTATACGACGAATTAGCAGAAGTGAAGCCGGGTACCTTTACCTTTGCTACTCCTTTGATGAGTTCCCAGAGTTTTTTTTTTTTTTCTACTCCTGGAGCCCGGCCATAGGCCAGGCTCCTCTGGTGCTTGCTTGGTCAACCAGAGGCATGGGTGGATTGCATATTCTTGCTCTGCAAGAAGGCCTTTGAAGCTGTTCATCACAGTAGACTGGGACGTTGACTAGAACAGGCAGGAGTAACAGGAATTTATTGCAGTGAAAGTACGTATTGTGAAGCGGACACGAGTGATTACCCGAGATGAAGAAATGGCAAATGTACAGGTGGGGTTCCGCAGGGATCACTATTAAGACCAGTACTGTGTATGACATGTTAGTGACATGCCAGAGGTGATGTATCCCTGTTTACAAATGCAAAATTACCGAGACTAAAAAAACAGGTTAGAATAAGGAAAGTGCACAGATGAACCCGGATAAATTTGTAAGAGAGGTCATGCAACTGGCTACTTGTATTCAACCGCAGTAAGTGCAATGTTATGTAGATTGGGGAAATGGGAAGTAGACCGGAAACAGAGTATGGACACGGGAAAGGAGGGGCACAGGCTTCATACGTCACCATGACGTATGAAGCCCTGTCCTAAAAAAAATAAAAGTAAAAAAATAAACCTAAAATCTAAAAAAAAAATAAAATAAAAAAAAAAAAAAAAATATAAATGAAAAATAAAAAGAGCCACCACCGTAACATGTGAAGCCTGTCTACCACCATAACATGTGAAGCCTGTGTACTAACATAATAACATGTGAAACCTACAGAACCTTACACTACGATAACATGTGAAGCCTGCCTTCCACCATGATATGTGAAGTCTAACACCATAACCAGTATGTTAAACCTAACACCGAAAACCATATGTTAAACGCTTAACACCATAACCAGTATGTGAAACCTAACACCATAACCAGTATGTGAACCCTATCTAACACCATAACCAGTATGTGAAGCCTAACACCATAACCAGTATGTTAAACCTAACACGATAACCAGTATGTGAAACCTAACACGATAACCAGTATGTGAAACCTAACACCATAACCAGTATGTGAAGCCTAACACCATAACCAGTATGTGAAGCCTAACACCATAACCAGTGTTTGAAGCCTCCTTATCACCTTGATAACTAGTGAAATTTACTTACAATAAGCAAGTGACACTATGATAACAAGTAAGGGAAGCTTACCTAACACACCAGGATAACAGTTAAGGTAAGGCCAGGTCAGGCGGGTGGTGTAGCACCTCGGTCTGCTTCCTAAGATCTAGTTTCCTGTCTGTCCTTTTTATAATTCTTACAACTTGTTAGGCAAACTTTCATTGACACACACACTTCCTATTGGCCGCCCGTGGAAGGAAGGCCATTGAAATGGCCTGCTTAACAAAATGGTATTTTACATTCAGAAATAAATTGCCTCATTTAAATGGTGATGTGTGTTGCGTAGATTTCTGGTAAGACAGCTGTTGGTTATATGTTGGTAGGTATAGTGAGGTTGTTATTATACACAATGCGGGTTTTATGGCATATTTAGTGGATGACTTTCAGGCTGCCGATGAAAGGTTTTCTTCAGTTGAGTTTTTTTTTTTTTTGAAAGTGGGTTGTTAATGTAAGTAAACGTTTATTATCAACCTCTCCTTGGAAATTTCTGACAGAGGAAAGAACACTTCTTAACATAATTTCCTTTAAGTCGCAGGACGCAGGTCACATCCTAGGGGTGCCAAATATCACCCACTTGGGATCCCAGTGAGAGCTTTGTTACTGCTCCACGTCAACTACTCCTCTATTCACTACACTAATCTATTTAATAGCATTTGGGAACTATTAGCACAGCCCACCTAAAACACTGGAGATCTCAGCAGAATTAGGGACACGCAGATAAAGCATGTAGAGATACTCAGCTCTGACATGACGTCCATTATAGTGGCCAACACTCGAGTCTTTGACCTTCCTGTAAAAACTCATGATGACCTCACTTTACTCCTTCCTGCACAAGACTTCCTTGCTGAGGCTTGGTCAGCGTTGATCACTCAGTGCTGAGGCTTGGTCAGGGTTGATCACTCAGTGCTGAGGCTTGGTCAGGGTTGATCACTCAGTGCTGAGGCTTGGTCAGGGTTGATCACTCAGTGCTGAGGCTTGGTCAGCGTTGATCACTCAGTGCTGAGGCTTGGTCAGTGTTGATCACTCAGTTGCTGAGGTTTGGGGTCAGGGTTTGATCACTCAGTGCTGAGGCTTGGTCAGTGTTGATCAGTCAGTGCTGAGGCTTGGTCAGTGTTGATCACTCAGTGCTGAGGCTTGGTCAGTGTTGATCACTCAGTGCTGAGGCTTGGTCAGTGTTGATCAGTCAGTGCTGAGGCTTGGTCAGTGTTGATCACTCAGTGCTGAGGCTTGGTCAGGGTTGATCACTCAGTGCTGAGGCTTGGTCAGTGTTGATCACTCAGTGCTGAGGCTTGGTCAGGTTGATCACTCAGTGCTGAGGCTTGGTCAGTGTTGATCACTCAGTGCTGAGGCTTGGTCAGGTGTTGATCACTCAGTGCTGAGGCTTGAGTCATGGTTGATCACTCAGTGCTGAGGCTTGGTCAGGGTTGATCAGTCAGTGCTGAGGCTTGGTCAGTGTTGATCAGTCAGTGCTGAGGCTTGGTCAGTGTTGATCACTCAGTGCTGAGGCTTGGTCAGGGTTGATCAGTCAGTGCTGAGGCTTGGTCAGGTTGATCAGTCAGTGCTGAGGCTTGGTCAGTGTTGATCACTCAGTGCTGAGGCTTGGTCAGTGTTGATCACTCAGTGCTGAGGCTTGGTCAGTGTTGATCACTCAGTGCTGAGGCTTGGTCACTGTTGATCAGTCAGTGCTGAGGCTTGGTCAGTGTTGATCACTCAGTGCTGAGGCTTGGTCAGTGTTGATCACTCAGTGCTGAGCTTGGTCGGGTGTTGATCACTCAGTGCTGAGGCTTGGTCAGCGTTGATCACTCAGTGCTGAGGCTTGGTCAGCGTTGATCACTCAGTGCTGAGGCTTGGTCAG
This sequence comes from Cherax quadricarinatus, assembly GCF_026875155.1. Classification (NCBI taxonomy): domain Eukaryota; kingdom Metazoa; phylum Arthropoda; class Malacostraca; order Decapoda; family Parastacidae; genus Cherax; species Cherax quadricarinatus. Next base: position 35,805,210 of record NC_069444.1, read on the forward strand.
TGTTGATCACTCAGTACTGAGGCTTGGTCAGTGTTGATCACTCAGTACTGAGGCTTGGTCAGTGTTGATCACTCAGTGCTGAGGCTTGGTCAGTGTTGATCACTCATTTGCTGAGGCTTGGTCAGGGTTGATCACTCAGTGCTGAGGCTTGATCAGGGTTGATCACTCAGTGCTGAGGCTTGGTCAGTGTTGATCACTCAGTACTGAGGCTTGGTCAGTGTTGATCACTCAGTGCTGAGGCTTGGTCAGTGTTGATCAGTCAGTGCTGAGGCTTGGTCAGTGTTGATCACTCAGTGCTGAGGCTTGGTCAGTGTTGATCACTCAGTGCTGAGGCTTGGTCAGTGTTGATCAGTCAGTGCTGAGGCTTGGTCAGTGTTGATCACTCAGTGCTGAGGCTTGGTCAGTGTTGATCAGTCAGTGCTGAGGCTTGGTCAGCGTTGATCACTCAGTGCTGAGGCTTGGTCAGCGTTGATCACTCAGTGCTGAGGCTTGGTCAGTTGATCACTCAGTGCTGAGGCTTGGTCAGTGTTGATCACTCAGTGCTGAGGCTTGGTCAGGGTTGATCACTCAGTGCTGAGGCTTGGTCAGGGTTGATCACTCAGTGCTGAGGCTTGGTCAGGGTTGATCACTCATGCTGAGGCTTGGTCAGGGTTGATCACTCAGTGCTGAGGCTTGGTCAGGGTTGATCACTCAGTGCTGAGGCTTGGTCAGGGTTGATCACTCAGTGCTGAGGCTTGTTCAGTGTTGATCACTCAGTGCTGAGGCTTGGTCAGGGTTGATCACTCAGTGCTGAGGCTTGGTCAGTGTTGATCACTCAGTGCTGAGGCTTGGTCAGCGTTGATCACTCAGTGCTGAGGCTTGGTCAGGGTTCATCACTCAGTGCTGAGGCTTGGTCAGGGTTCATCACTCGGTGCTGAGGCTTGGTCAGGGTTCATCACTCAGTGCTGAGGCTTGGTCTGGGTTCATCACTCGGTGCTGAGGCTTGGTCAGGGTTCATCACTCAGTGCTGAGGCTTGGTCTGGGTTCATCACTCGGTGTCATCACCAAGCTAGGCTTGATTCATCTGCAGGAAGAGAGACTATACATTCACCTCCACGAGGTGTGGTGTTAAGATACCTTGGTCATATACTGGTTATTGATCTCTGACCACTGAACACCCAGTCTACTTACCAACATCACTGGAAACTAACATCGACATTAGTTCAGTGGAACCTTCCATCTACATCAGTTCAGTGGAACCTTCCATCTACATCAGTTCAGTGGAACCTTCCATCTACATCAGTCCAGTGGAACCTTCCATCTACATCAGTTCAGTGGAAACTTCTATCTACATCAGTTCAGTGGAACCTTCCCATCTACATCCAGTCCAGTGGAACCTTCCATCTACATCAGTCCAGTGGAACCTTCCATCTACATCAGTCCAGTGGAACCTTCCATCTACATCAGTTCCCGTGGAACCTTCCATCTACATCAGTCCAGTGGAACCTTCCATCTACATCAGTTCAGTGGAACCTTCCATCTACATCAGTCCAGTGGAACCTTCCATCTACATCAGTCCAGTGGAACCTTCCATCTACATCAGTTCAGTGGAACCTTCCATCTACATCAGTCCAGTGGAACCTTCCATCTACATCAGTCCAGTGGAACCTTCCATCTACATCAGTTCAGTGGAACCTTCCATCTACATCAGTTCAGTGGAACCTTCCATCTACATCAGTTCAGTGGAACCTTCCATCTACATCAGTTCAGTGGAAACTTCCGTCAACATCAGTCCAGTGGAACCTTCCATCAACATCAATCCAATGGCACCTTCCATCAACATCAGTCCAGTAGAACCTTCCATCAACATCACTCCAGTGGAACCTTCCATCAACATCAGTCCAGTGGCACCTTCCATCAACATCAGTCCAGTGGAACCTTCCATCTACATCAGTCCAGTGGAACCTTCCATCTACATCAGTCCAGTGGAACCTTCCATCTACATCAGTTCAGTGGAACCTTCTATCAACATCAGTCCAGTGGAACCTTCCATCAACATCAGTCCAGTGGAACCTTCCATCATCACTCCAGTGGAACCTTCCATCAACATCACTCCAGTGGAACCTTCTATCAACATCAGTTGAGTGGAACCTATCAACATCAGTGGAACCTTCCATCAACATCACTCCAGTGGAACCTTCCATCAACATCACTCCAGTGGAACCTTCCATCAACATCACTCCAGTGGAACCTTCAATCAACATCAGTCCAGTGGAACCTTCCATCAACATCACTCCAGTGGAACCTTCAATCAACATCAGTCCAGTGGAACCTTCCATCAACATCAATCCAGTGGAACCTTCCATCAACATCAGTCGAGTGGAACCTTCCATCAACATCAATCCAGTGGAACCTTCCATCAACATCAGTCCAGTGGAACCTTCAATCAACATCACTCCAGTGGAACCTTCCATCAACATCACTCCCGTGGAACCTTCCATCAACATCAGTCGAGTGGAACCTTCCATCAACATCAGTCGAGTGGAACCTTCCATCAACATCAGTTCAGTGGAACCTTCCATCAACGTCAGTCGAGTTTAACCTTCCATCAACATCAGTCGAGTGGAACCTTCCATCATACATCAGTCGAGTGGAACCTTCCATCAACATCAGTCGAGTGGAACCTTCCATCAACATCAGTCGAGTGGAACCTTCCATCAACATCAGTCGAGTGGAACCTTCCATCAACATCAGTTCAGTGGAACCTTCCATCAACATCAGTCGAGTGGAACCTTCCATCAACATCAGTCGAGTGGAACCTTCCATCAACATCAGTCGAGTGGAACCTTCCATCAATATCAGTCGAGTGGAACCTTCCTTCAACATCAGTCCAGTGGAACCTTCCATCATCATCAATCCAGTGGAACCTTCCATCAGCATCACTCCAGTGGAACCTTCCATCAACATCACTCCAGTGGAACCTTCCATCAACATCAGTCGAGTGGAACCTTCCATCAACATCAGTCGAGTGGAACCTTCCATCAACATCAGTCTAGTGGAACCTTCCTTCAACATCAGTTCAGTGGAACCTTCCTTCAACATCAGTCCAGTGGAACCTTCCGTCATCATCAATCCAGTGGAACCTTCCATCAACATCACTCCAGTGGAACCTTCCATCAACATCACTCCAGTGGAACCTTCCATCAACATCAGTCCAGTGGAACCTTCTATCAACATCACTCCAGTGGAACCTTCCATCAACATCAGTCCAGTGGAACCTTCCATCAACATCAGTCCAGTGGAACCTTCCATCAACATCAGTTCAGTGGAACCTTCTATCAACATCAGTTCAGTGGAACCTTCCATCAACATCAGTCCAGTGGAACCTTCCATCAACATCAGTTCAGTGGAACCTTCTATCAACATCAGTCCAGTGGAACCTTCCATCAACATCACTCAAGTGGAACCTTCCATCAACATCAGTCCAGTGGAACCTTCCATCAACATCACTCAAGTGGAACCTTCCATCAACATCAGTCCAGTGGAACCTTCCATCAACATCACTCAAGTGGAACCTTCCATCAACATCAGTCCATTGGAACCTTCCATCAACATCAGTTCAGTGGAACCTTCCATCAACATCAGTCCAGTAGAACCTTCCATCAACATCAGTCCAGTGGAACCTTCCATCAACATCAGTGGAACCTTCTATCAACATCAGTGGAACCTTCTATCAACATCAGTGGAACCTTCCATCAACATCACTCCAGTGGAACCTTCCATCAACATCACTCCAATGGAACCTTCCATCAGCATCACTCCAGTGGAACCTTCCATCAACATCACTCCAGTGGAACCTTCCATCAACATCACTACAGTGGAACCTTCCATCAGCATCACTCCAGTGGAACCTTCCCTCAGCATCACTCCAGTGGAACCTTCCATCAGCAACACTCCAGTGGAACCTTCCATCAACATCACTCTAGTGGAACCTTCCGTCAACATCACTCAAGTGGAACCTTCCATCATCACTCCAGTGGAACCTTCCATCAGCATCACGCCAGTGGAACCTTCCATCAACATCACTCTAGTGGAACCTTCCGTCAACATCACTCAAGTGGAACCTTCCATCAACATCAGTCCAGTGGAACCTTCTATCAACATCAGTCCAGTGGAACCTTCTATCAACATCAGTCCAGTGGAACCTTCTATCAACATCAGTCCAGTGGAACCTTCCATCAACATCACTCCAGTGGAACCTTCCATCAACATCAGTTCAGTGGAACCTTCCATCAACATCAGTCCAATGGAACCTTCCATCAACATCACTCCAGTGGAACCTTCCATCAACATCAGTCCAGTGGAACCTTCCATCAACATCACTCCAGTGGAACCTTCCATCAACATCACTCCAGTGGAACCATCTATCAACATCAGTTCAGTGGAACCTTCCATCAACATCACTCCAGTGGAACCTTCCATCACATCACTCCAGTGGAACCTTCCATCAACATCACTCCAGTGGAACCTACTATCAACATCAGTGGAACCTTCCATCAACATCACTCCAGTGGAACCTTCCATCATCACTCCAGTGGAACCTTCCATCAACATCACTCCAGTGGAACCTTCCATCACATCACTCCATTGGAACCTTCCATCAGCATCACTCCAGTGGAATCTTCCATCAATATCACTCCAGTGGAACCTTCCATCAACATCACTCCAGTGGAACCTTCCATCATCACTCCAGTGGAACCTTCCATCAACATCAGTCCAGTGGAACCTTCCATCAACATCAGTCCAGTGGAACCTTCCATCAACATCACTCCAGTGGAACCTTCCATCAGCATCACTCCAGTGGAACCTTCCATCAACATCACTCCAGTGGAAAACCCTTTCCATCAACATCACTCCATTGGAACCTTCCATCAACATCACTCCAGTGGAACCTTCCATCAACATCAGTCCAGTGGAACCTTCCATCAACATCACTCCAGTGGAACCTTCCATCAACATCACTCCAGTGGAACCTTCCATCCACATCACTCCAATGGAACCTTCCATCAGCATCACTCCAGTGGAACCTTCCATCAACATCACTCCAGTGGAACCTTCCATCAACATCACTACAGTGGAACCTTCCATCAGCATCACTCCAGTGGAACCTTCCCTCAGCATCACTCCAGTGGAACCTTCCATCAGCAACACTCCAGTGGAACCTTCCATCAACATCACTCCAGTGGAACCTTCCATCAACATCACTCCAGTGGAACCTACTATCAACATCAGTGGAACCTTCCATCATCACTCCAGTGGAACCTTCCATCATCACTCCAGTGGAACCTTCCATCAGCATCACGCCAGTGGAACCTTCCATCAACATCACTCTAGTGGAACCTTCCGTCAACATCACTCCAGTGGAACCTTCCATCATCACTCCAGTGGAACCTTCCATCATCACTCCAGTGGAACCTTCCATCAGCATCACGCCAGTGGAACCTTCCATCAACATCACTCTAGTGGAACCTTCCATTAACATCAGTTCAGTGGAACCTTCTATCAACATCAGTCCAGTGGAACCTTCTATCAACATCAGTCCAGTGGAACCTTCTACCAACATCAGTCCAGTGGAACCTTCTATCAACTCAGTCCCGTGGAACCTTCTATCAACATCATCCAGTGGAACCTTCCATCAACATCACTCCAGTGGAACCTTCCATCAACATCAGTTCAGTGGAACCTTCTATCAACATCAGTCCAGTGGAACCTTCCATCAACATCAGTCCAATGGAACCTTCCATCAACATCACTCCAGTGGAACCTTCCATCAACATCAGTCCAGTGGAACCTTCCATCAACATCACTCCAGTGGAACCTTCCATCAACATCACTCCAGTGGAACCATCTATCAACATCAGTTCAGTGGAACCTTCCATCAACATCACTCCAGTGGAACCTTCCATCACATCACTCCAGTGGAACCTTCCATCAACATCACTCCAGTGGAACCTACTATCAACATCAGTGGAACCTTCCATCAGCATCACTCCAGTGGAACCTTCCATCATCACTCCAGTGGAACCTTCCATCAACATCACTCCAGTGGAACCTTCCATCAGCATCACTCCATTGGAACCTTCCATCAGCATCACTCCAGTGGAATCTTCCATCAATATCACTCCAGTGGAACCTTCCATCAACATCACTCCAGTGGAACCTTCCATCAACATCACTCCAGTGGAACCTTCCATCAACATCAGTCCAGTGGAACCTTCCATCAACATCAGTCCAGTTGAACCTTCCATCAACATCACTCCAGTGGAACCTTCCATCAGCATCACTCCAGTGGAACCTTCCATCAACATCACTCCAGTGGAACCTTCCATCAACATCACTCCAGTGGAACCTTCCATCAACATCAGTCCAGTGGAACCTTCCATCAACATCAGTGGAACCTTCCATCAACATCACTCCAGTGGAACCTTCCATCAACATCACTCCAGTGGAACCTTCCATCAGCATCACTCCAGTGGAACCTTCCATCAGCATCACTCTAGTGGAACCTTCCATCAACATCACTCCAGTGGAAACCTTCCATCAACATCACTCCAGTGGAACTTCCATAACATCATCCAGTGGAACCTTTATCAACATCAGTTTCAGTGGAACCTACTATTTAACATCAGTGGGAAAACTTCCATCAACACACTCAGAGGAACTTCGTTAATCAACATCAGTCCAGTGGAACCTTGCAACATTGTATTCTTAAGAACACAACCAAGAGTGGGATCATCATTGTTGGAACCCTACACCCGGCAGATACTATCTTACATCTCAGTGTATATACACTGAGAGGCATACATCTCAGTGTATATACACTGAGAGACATGCATCTCAGTGTATATACACTGAGAGACATGCATCTCAGTGTATATACACTGAGAGACATGCATCTCAGTGTATATACACTGAGAGACATACATCTCAGTGTATATACACTGAGAGACATACATCTCAGTGTATATACACTGAGAGACATACATCTCAGTGTATATACAGTGAGAGACATACATCTCAGTATATATACAGTGAGAGACATGTCAGTGTATATATGGTGTGAGGCAGTACACAACAGTTTAGTGCCAGAGGCACTCCAGTATAGTGTACTCGCACAGTTATGCTAGCACGGGTCGAGTTTCAGCTCCTGGCTCCTCCTCTTAACCTTCAGTAATGTTATAAAGACTCACTAGTCCTGTCATGGCTACTTTTTCACTGTGTACACCGACTTACACTCTTGTATTTGCTTGTGGTCGATCCCTTGCTCTTCTCCTTCGCAAACTGATGGTATTTGTTCGTGGACTCTACTCCTACCTAGTGCTGAAACTGTGCATGGACTTCGCCTCTCCCACTTCATGTGTCTAACGTTCCTATGGCTAACCTATGTCTTTATTCTCCAACTGTGCTCTATCAAATGCTGTTATAGTTGTATATTTTGAGTCGTAAGCAAGTCTTCCTTTATTCTCTCTCTCTCTCTCTCTCTCTCTCTCTCTCTCTGTTCTCTCTCTCTCTATCTCTCTCCTCTCTCTCTCTCTCTCTCTCTCTCTCTCTCTCCTCTCTCTCTTCTCCTCTCTCTCTCTCTCTCTCTCAGGCCAGCAGGTTGGGTTCCTGGCGGCCTTTGTTTCTTTTAGAGAACAAAAAGGCACAGTAAGTAGACAGTGTCTGTTTACTGCCTGTCTCGTACAATAAGTAGACACTGTCTACCTACTGGCTGTGTCACAGTTGTGTCGTCATTATGTATAATATCCTGAAGTATTGTCTAGGTCACTGAATGTTCATCTTTATTAGTCCCGAAGTCTAGCACTGGAGGTGTAGCTTTGATTTGTACCACTAGTGATGGATTTGTACCACCAGTCTTGCATTTGTACCACCAGTCTTGCATTTGTACCACCAATGATGTAATTGTACCACCAGTGATGTATTTGTACTACCAGTCATGTACCACCAGTGATGTACCACCGGTAATGTATTTGTACCACCATTAATGTATTTGTACCACCAGTGATGTACCACCGGTGATGTACCACCAGTGATGTACCACCAGTGATGTACCACCAGTGATATACCACCGGTGATGTACCACCAGTGATGTACCACCAGTGATGTACCACCAGTGATGTACCACCAGTGATGTACCACCAGTGATGTACCACCAGTGATTATATTTATATAGATTCGCCGGTATTCTCCAGGCCCGGGCCTTTTCCAAGTGGTGGCCCGGCCTTGGCTCCCTCTTTAGGGAGTGTCTGAGACCTAAGTCTCCCATGGGAGGAGGCACAAGTATCTCCTCATCTCTGGGACCAAGTGTCCCCAGACCTAGCTTCTCGTAGGGAGAACCCAGGCCTCTCTGGTCTGCCATCCCCGCCCCAAGGGGGCAAATAGGAATGACAGTCTTATGAGCGAAAGGCTGTGGCTCAGGCACCTACCCTACCCTACCCTACCCTAGAAGGGCTGGGCATGGTGTCGATCCACCACCAGTGATGTATTTGTGGTTGTGAATGCCATAAATCTTTTCTTTCAGTAACAGTGGTCCGGTAGCCTGGTGGCTAAAGCTCCCGCTTCACACACGGAGGGCCCGGGTTCGATTCCCGGCGGGTGGAAACATTTCGACACGTTTCCTTATACCTATTGTCCTGTTCACCTAGCAGCAAATAGGTACCCGGGTGTTAGTCGACTGGTGTGGGTCGCATCCTGGGGGACAAGATTAAGGACCCCAATGGAAATAAGTTAGACAGTCCTCGATGACGCACTGACTTTCTTGGGTTATCCTGGGTGGCTAACCCTCCGGGGTTAAAAATCCGAACGAAATCTTATCTTATCTTATCATTTGCAGCAGCTTCTCCCAGGTTGATCTTGACTCCTTCACTATACACATGACCTTATGTCTACACAGTACAGATTCAACTCCAACAGTCACTTGTGCCGCCGCCGTCGCCGCCGCCGCCGCCACCACCTACCCAGTGATGTTGACACTCGACAATTTGACATTAAGGAAGTTGTGTTAATATAAGCATTCAAGACTTGGTACTATATGCGAGATCATTTTCAGAGTACTGAGCTCAGTACTGGTCCTCGTGTGTTCACTTGACCTTCGACCTCTGACCTCTGAATCCTAATGTCAAGTTTGCTTTTGTTCAGCGAGTTAAAGTGCGTCAGTCTTTACACGTTCTAAATCAAACACAGAATGAAAGATTTACGTGTTAACAAAATTAGCTAATCGTGTGGGTTAGGTTTGGCTGGTTCGCATTTGTGTGTGTGTGTGTGTGTGTGTGTGTGTGTGTGTGTGTGTGTGTGTGTGTGTGTGTGTGTGTGTGTGTGTGTGTGTATGGATGTGTGTTTTAGGAGTGCATTTTGTGTATGGGCGTGGGTGGATGTGAATATCAAAATGGTATCTTGGTAAAGAATGGTTGTATTTGAGAGGGACGTGGAATACACCTCTCCTGACAGTATATATGGCTCCATACTGTCGCTTAAACTCCACATTCTTCCAGACTATGGAGCAGAACTCTTCTCCAGGCTGAGAGACTGACCACCTCAAACCTACATCTTCAAGGGTGATGGACTGATTACATCGTCTTCACATCTCTACTGCTCCTGCCAACTTTTCTGTACTCGACTAAAGAAGTCTACTATGTAGGTGAAATGTTTGGGAATAGATACCTAACTGTTGCATATGTGAGTGGATGTGTATGTGCATGCGTGTGCCAGGGTGTGCACACATGTACGTGAGTGTGTACCAAGGTTGAGCCTCGTGTAGGGTCAAGTTTCAACTCTTCAGCTCCGTCTTTTAACCTTCAGTCGACTGATGTATTATATTTCTGACCTCTTGTGCTGGTGTGGTGTTGGTTCACCTTACTCGCCGCCACCACACTCAACACACCCTCATTTCCACAACTAACCACCAATTGAGGACTCAACTAGATGGTTTCGGTCCGTCCAGACTATTTTTGAGTCCTGAAAAGTTATTTAGTTTTATCAGTAGTTTGTAACTTAGATGACAGTTGTAAATGTGTGGTATACAATACCGACAAGATGAAGAATTAGACACATGTGCAACATGTGGATACCTTTAGTGTAGACGTTTCGCCTACCAAGTCACTGGAAGGCGAGGCATCTAAAGTAAAGGTACCCAAATGTTGCACACGTGTCTAATTCTGGATGAGAATTGTTCCAGCCTCGATTTTATGATCTGTTTGTCTTTTTTGGTTCATTTTGTGAGTCTAGCTGTGACAGTTGTCTGGTTGTGGTTCCTGTCGTGTCTGCCAGCGTGTCTGTTACCAGGTGATAGTAACTGCAGCTCTGCTGTGTGTGTGAGAGACCATCCTGAGAGATAGTAAGTCACTGATGATAGTAAGTGCAGCTCTGCTGTGTGTGAGAGACCATTCTGAGAGATAGTAAGTCACTGATGATAGTAAGTGCAGCTCTGCTGTGTGTGAGAGACCATCCTGAGAGATAGTAAGTCACTGATGATAGTAACTGCAGCTCTGCTGTGTGTGAGAGACCATTCTGAGAGATAGTAAGTCACTGATGATAGTAACTGCAGCTCTGCTGTGTGTGAGAGACCATCGTGAGAGATAGTAAGTCACTGATGATAGTAAGTGCAGCTCTGCTGTGTGTGAGAGACCATCGTGAGAGATAGTAAGTCACTGATGATAGTAACTGCAGCTCTGCTGTGTGTGAGAGACCATTCTGAGAGATAGTAAGTCACTGATGATAGTAACTGCAGCTCTGCTGTGTGTGAGAGACCATCGTGAGAGATAGTAAGTCACTGATGATAGTAAGTGCAGCTCTGCTGTGTGTGAGAGACCATCGTGAGAGATAGTAAGTCACTGATGATAGTAACTGCAGCTCTGCTGTGTGTGAGAGACCATTCTGAGAGATAGTAAGTCACTGATGATAGTAACTGCAGCTCTGCTGTGTGTGAGAGACCATCCTGAGAGATAGTAAGACACTAGTGATAGTAACTACAGCTCTGCTGTGTGTGAGAGACCATCCTGAGAGATAGTAAGACACTAGTGATTGTAACTGCAGCTCTGCTGTGTGTGAGAGACCATCTTGAGAGATAGTAAGACACTGGTGATAGTAACTGCAGCTCTGCTGTGTGTGAGAGACCATCCTGAGAGATAGTAAGACACTAGTGATAGTAACTGCAGCTCTGCTGTGTGTGAGAGACCATCTTGAGAGATAGTAAGACACTAGTGATAGTAATTGCAGCTCTGCTGTGTGTGAGAGACCATCCTGAGAGATAGTAAGACACTAGTGATAGTAACTGCAACTCTGCTGTGTGTGAGAGACCATCCTGAGAGATATTAAGACTAGTGATAGTAACTGCAGCTCTGCTATGTGTGAGAGACCATCCTGAGAGATAGTAAGACTAGTGATAGTAACTGCAGCTCTGCTGTGTGTGAGAGACCATCCTGAGAGATAGTAAGACACTAGTGATAGTAACCGCAACTCTGCTGTGTGTGAGAGACCATCCTGAGAGATAGTAAGACTAGTGATAGTAACTGCAGCTCTGCTGTGTGTGAGAGACCATCCTGAGAGATAGTAAGACACTAGTGATAGTAACTGCAGCTCTGCTGTGTGTGTGAGAGACCATCCTGAGAGATAGTAAGACTAGTGATAGTAACTGCAGCTCTGCTGTGTGTGAGAGACCATCCTGAGAGATAGTAAGACACTAGTGATAGTAACTGCAGCTCTGCTGTGTGTGTGTGAGACCATCCTGAGAGATAGTAAGACTAGTGATAGTAACTGCAACTCTGCTGTGTGTGAGAGACCATCCTGAGAGATAGTAAGACACTAGTGATAGTAACTGCAGCTCTGCTGTGTGTGAGAGACCATCCTGAGAGATAGTAAGACTAGTGATAGTAACTGCAACTTGCTGTGTGTGAGAGACCATCCTGAGAGATAGTAAGACTAGTGATAGTAACTGCAGCTCTGCTGTGTGTGAGAGACCATCCTGAGAGATAGTAAGACTAGTGATAGTAACTGCAGCTCTGCTGTGTGTGTGAGAGACCATCCTGAGAGTAGTAAGACACTAGTGATAGTAACTGCAGCTCTGCTGTGTGTGAGAGACCATCCTGAGAGATAGTAAGACTAGTGATAGTAACTGCAACTCTGCTGTGTGTGAGAGACCATCCTGAGAGATAGTAAGACTAGTGATAGTAACTGCAACTCTGCTGTGTGTGAGAGACCATTCTGAGAGATAGTAAGACTAGTGATAGTAAGTGCAGCTCTGCTGTGTGTGAGAGACCATTCTGAGAGATAGTAAGACTAGTGATAGTAACTGCAGCTCTGCTGTGTGTGAGAGACCATCCTGAGAGATAGTAAGACTATTGATAGTAACTGCAGCTCTGCTGTGTGTGAGAGACCATCCTGAGAGATAGTAAGACTATTGATAGTAACTGCAGCTCTGCTGTGTGTGAGAGATCATCCTGAGAGATAGTAAGACTAGTGATAGTAACTGCAGCTCTGCTGTGTGTGAGAGACCATCCTGAGAGATAGTAAGACTATTGATAGTAACTGCAGCTCTGCTGTGTGTGAGAGACCATCCTGAGAGATAGTAAGACTGGAGTTCTGGAGTTTATCTGGAGAGAGTTCCGGGGGTCAACGCCCCCGCGGCCCGGTCTGTGACCAGGCCTCCTTAGGTCAGTGTCCCAGGATGCGACCCACTCCAGTCGACTAACACCCAGGTACCCATTTTACTGATGGGGAACATAGACAACAGGTGGAAAGAAACACGTCCAATGTTTCTACTCTGGCTGGGAATCGAACCCAGGCCCTCACCGTGTGAAGCGAGAGCGTTAACCACCAGGCCACCAGAGACCCCACCAGTAACTGCAACTCTGCTGTGTGTGAGAGACCATCCTGAGAGATAGTAAGACTAGTGATAGTAACTGCAGCTCTGCTGTGTGTGAGAGATCATCCTGAGAGATAGTAAGACACTAGTGATAGTAACTGCAACTCTGCTGTGTGTGAGAGATCATCCTGAGAGATAGTAAGACACTAGTGATAGTAACTGCAACTCTGCTGTGTGTGAGAGACCATCCTGAGAGATAGTAAGACACTAGTGATTAGTAACTGCAACTCTGCTGTGTGTGAGAGACCATCCTGAGAGATAGTAAGACACTAGTGATAGTAACTGCAACTCTGCTGTGTGTGAGAGACCATCCTGAGAGATAGTAAGACTAGTGATAGTAACTGCAACTCTGCTGGAAGGAAATCTTTGAAGCTGTCATAGCTGATGAACCTTCAATGGAACACTTGACGATATTCTCATTGTCCTGCTGAACTCTGCCAGCTCATGCTGACACTACTGAAGTCTGCCAGCTCATGCTGACACTACTGAAGTCTGCCAGCTCATGCTGACACTACTGAAGTCTGCCAGCTCATGCTGACACTACTGAAGTCTGCCAGCTCAGGTTGACACTACTGAAGTCTGCCAGCTCAGGCTGACACTACTGAAGTCTGCCAGCTCAGGCTGACACTACTGAAGTCTGCCAGCTCATGCTGACACTACTGAAGTCTGCCAGCTCATGCTGACACTACTGAAGTCTGCCAGCTCATGCTGACACTACTGAAGTCTGCCAGCTCATGCTGACACTGCTGAAGTCTGCCAGCTCAGGCTGACACTACTGAAGTCTGCCAGCTCATGCTGACACTACTGAAGTCTGCCAGCTCATGCTGACACTACTGAAGTCTGCCAGCTCATGCTGACACTACTGAAGTCTGCCAGCTCATGCTGACACTACTGAAGTCTGCCAGCTCATGCTGACACTACTGAAGTCTGCCCGCTCATGCTGACACTGCTGAAGTCTGCCAGCTCATGCTGACACTACTGAAGTCTGCCAGCTCATGCTGACACTACTGAAGTCTGCCAGCTCATGCTGACACTACTGAAGTCTGCCAGCTCATGCTGACACTACTGAAGTCTGCCAGCTCATGCTGACACTGCTGAAGTCTGCCCGCTCATGCTGACACTGCTGAAGTCTGCCAGCTCATGCTGACACTACTGAAGTCTGCCAGCTCATGCTGACACTACTGAAGTCTGCCAGCTCATGCTGACACTACTGAAGTCTGCCAGCTCATGCTGACACTACTGAAGTCTGAGAGCTCATGCTGACACTGCTGAACTCTGCCAGCTCAGGCTGACACTGCCGAAGTCTGCCAGCTCAGGCTGACACTACTGAAGTCTGCCAGCTCATGCTGACACTGCTGAAGTCTGCCCGCTCATGCTGACACTGCTGAAGTCTGCCAGCTCATGCTGACACTACTGAAGTCTGCCAGCTCATGCTGACACTACTGAAGTCTGCCAGCTCATGCTGACACTGCTGAACTCTGCCAGCTCAGGCTGACACTGCCGAAGTCTGCCAGCTCAGGCTGACACTACTGAAGTCTGCCAGCTCATGCTGACACTGCTGAAGTCTGCCAGCTCATGCTGACACTACTGAAGTCTGCCAGCTCATGCTGACACTACTGAAGTCTGCCAGCTCAGGCTGACACTACTGAAGTCTGCCAGCTCAGGCTGACACTACTGAAGTCTGCCAGCTCATGCTGACACTACTGAAGTCTGCCAGCTCAGGCTGACACTACTGAAGTCTGAAAGCTCATGCTGACACTACTGAAGTCTGCCAGCTCATGCTGACACTACTGAAGTCTGAAAGCTCATGCTGACACTACTGAAGTCTGCCAGCTCAGGCTGACACTGCCGAAGTCTGCCAGCTCATGCTGACACTGCTGAAGTCTGCCAGCTGATGCTGACACTGCTGAAGTCTGCCAGCTCAGGCTGACACTACTGAAGTCTGCCAGCTCAGGCTGACACTACTGAAGTCTGAAAGCTCATGCTGACACTACTGAAGTCTGCCAGCTCATGCTGACACTGCTGAAGTCTGCCAGCTCATGCTGACACTACTGAAGTCTGCCAGCTCATGCTGACACTACTGAAGTCTGCCAGCTCATGCTGACACTACTGAAGTCTGCCAGCTCATGCTGACACTACTGAAGTCTGCCAGCTCATGCTGACACTACTGAAGTCTGCCAGCTCAGGCTGACACTGCTGAAGTCTGCCAGCTCAGGCTGACACTGCTGAAGTCTGCCAGCTCAGGCTGACACTACTGAAGTCTGCCAACTCAGGCTGACACTACTGAAGTCTGCCAGCTCATGCTGACACTACTGAAGTCTGCCAGCTCATGCTGACACTACTGAAGTCTGCCAGCTCATGCTGACACTACTGAAGTCTGCCCGCTCATGCTGACACTGCTGAAGTCTGCCAGCTCAGGCTGACACTACTGAAGTCTGCCAGCTCATGCTGACACTACTGAAGTCTGCCAACTCATGCTGACACTACAGAAGTCTGCCAGCTCATGCTGACACTACTGAAGTCTGCCAGCTCAGGCTGACACTGCTGAAGTCTGCCAGCTCAGGCTGACACTGCTGAAGTCTGCCAGCTCAGGCTGACACTACTGAAGTCTGCCAGCTCATGCTGACACTGCTGAAGTCTGCCAGCTCATGCTGACACTACTGAAGTCTTCCAGCTCATGCTGACTCTACTGAAGTCTGCCAGCTCATGCTGACACTACTGAAGTCTGCCAGCTCATGCTGACACTACTGAAGTCTGCCAGCTCATGCTGACTGCTGAAGTCTCCCAGCTCATGCTGACACTACTGAAGTCTGCCAGCTCATGCTGACACTGCTGAAGTCTGCCAGCTCAGGCTGACACTACTGAAGTCTGCCAGCTCATGCTGACACTACTGAAGTCTGCCAGCTCATGCTGACACTACTGAAGTCTGCCAGTTCATGCTGACACTACTGAAGTCTGCCAGCTCAGGCTGACACTAGTGAAGTCTGCCAGCTCAGGCTGACACTACTGAAGTCTGCCAGCTCAGGCTGACACTACTGAAGTCTGCCAGCTCAGGCTGACACTACTGAAGTCTGCCAGCTCAGGCTGACACTACTGAAGTCTGCCAGCTCATGCTGACACTACTGAAGTCTGCCAGCTCAGGCTGACACTACTGAAGTCTGCCAGCTCAGGCTGACACTGCTGAAGTCTGCCAGCTCAGGCTGACACTACTGAAGTCTGCCAGCTCAGGTTGACACTGCTGAAGTCTGCCAGCTCAGGCTGACACTGCTGAAGTCTGCCAGCTCAGGCTGACACTAGTGAAGTCTGCCAGCTCAGGCTGACACTACTGAAGTCTGCCAGCTCAGGCTGACACTAGTGAAGTCTGCCAGCTCAGGTTGACACTGCTGAAGTCTGCCAGCTCAGGCTGACACTAGTGAAGTCTGCCAGCTCAGGCTGACACTGCTGAAGTCTGCCAGCTCAGGCTGACACTGCTGAAGTCTGCCAGCTCAGGCTGACACTGCTGAAGTCTGCCAGCTCAGGCTGACACTGCTGAAGTCTGCCAGCTCAGGCTGACACTGCTGAAGTCTGCCAGCTCAGGCTGACACTGCTGAAGTCTGCCAGCTCAGGCTGACACTGCTGAAGTCTGCCATCTCAGGCTGACACTGCTGAAGTCTGCCAGCTCAGGCTGACACTGCTGAAGTCTGCCAGCTCAGGCTGACACTGCTGAAGTCTGCCAGCTCAGGCTGACACTGCTGAAGTCTGCCAGCTCAGGCTGACACTGCTGAAGTCTGCCAGCTCAGGCTGACACTGCTGAAGTCTGCCAGCTCAGGCTGACACTGCTGAAGTCTGCCAACTCAGGCTGACACTGCTGAAGTCTGCCAGCTCAGGCTGACACTGCTGAAGTCTGCCAGCTCAGGCTGACACTGCTGAAGTCTGCCAGCTCAGGCTGACACTGCTGAAGTCTGCCAGCTCAGGCTGACACTGCTGAAGTCTGCCAGCTCAGGCTGACACTGCTGAAGTCTGCCAGCTCAGGCTGACACTGCTGAAGTCTGCCAGCTCAGGCTGACACTGCTGAAGTCTGCCAGCTCAGGCTGACACTGCTGAAGTCTGCCAGCTCAGGCTGACACTGCTGAAGTCTGCCAGCTCAGGCTGACACTGCTGAAGTCTGCCAGCTCAGGCTGACACTGCTGAAGTCTGCCAGCTCAGGGTGACACTCCTGAAGTCTGCCAGCTCAGGTTGACACTGCTGAATACCATGTTTGGGCACTATCCTGCGTGATGAAATATGGTAGGGAAACATAGCCAGTTTTGTTCCCACTGTGTAACTGTTATTGTTATTGTTGCTACAGTAATAACACTGATCCTGTGTCCATTTTTGTTAACGTCAATTACTTAAGGTAGATGTTCCAAATAATTGTGACAATACAATGCCTGCTCTGCAGCAGGCATACTGGCCCATGCTAGGCATGTCTGGTTTACACCCACCCACACCCACTCTTGTATTTGTCTAACTTATGTTTAAAGCTACGTAAGATTTTCGCTTTAATGACGCTACTCGGGAGTTTGTTCCTTTCACTCACAACTCTGTTACCAAACCAGTGCTTTCCTGTATCCTTTCTAAATCACTTTTTTCTAACTAGATCTCACCGCTGCGAGTCTCTCTCTCTCTCTCTCTCTCTCTCTCTCTCTCTCTCTCTCTCTCTCTCTCTCTCTCTCTCTCTCTCTCTCTCTCTCTCTCTCTCTCTCTCTCTCTCTCTCTCTCTCTTGTGTTCCAGCTCATGTATGTTCGTTCTGTAAAACGGTGACCAGAACTGCGCAGCATAATCTACATTATTGATGTGAAACTAAAAATGTTATTCACTGTTGTATTGGCTTTAAATTACTGCTAACTACCTCTCCTAAATCTTTTTCGCATTCAGAGAGATTAAGATCTACATTATTTAGTTTATAAACGTCATGGTTATTTTTTTTTCAAGGCTTAGAACTTTGTATTTGTTTACATTTGTTTGCAGGTGCCTCTTCTCTGACCACTGCATCTGTCCATTCAGATCTTCCTGTAACACTTTAGTGTCCTCGTCATAATCTGACGGCCTAGTTTAGTGTCATTGGCAAACTTGCTATGTCGCTATTTACTCCCTCATCTATATCGTTTTTGTAAATTGTGTATAACAAAGAGACCAACACTGATTCCTGTGGAACACCGCTTGTGACGCGTCCCCACACTCTGAGTTCTCCCTATTTATACATGCCCTTTGTTGTCTCTCAACCATGTTTCTATCCAGGAAAAGTTTCCTGTCTTTTTTCGTGTGTCTCCACCTCCGCAACAACCTCCGATGTTGAACTCCATATACACAGTATCATAGTCATTACCGTGATCAACCTCCTCAAATACCTTAGTGAAAAAGTTTGGTATATTCGTAAGACAGGAACACCCCTTTGTAAAAACCATACTAAGATTCATTAATCAATTTTCTTTCAACGTGGCTTCGAAAAGCCTCGGCAACTATTGATACCCTAGGTTTTCCCACAGTGGAGGTCAGGCTGATTGGTCTATAATTCGAAGTTAATGACCTGTCTCCTGCTTTGTAGATAGTTATCACACTTATCATTTTCCACTTATCCAATACTATGGTTGCTAAGTTCGTCCTTACATTACTTTACAACCCTTGACAAGAGTTGGTCGAGGCTTTAATCTGAGAAACATGTCACTAGTGACTCATGGTTCATACTTCAGTTCGTCCTGACTTGTAGCATTTTTAATTTCTGAAATTTCTCTAGTTTCTTCGTAGGTATTAACTAGAAAATAAGTGTTGAGAAAGGTACACATTTCTTTGTGACTGTCAGCGAGTTGACTTGAGCAACTTTGTGACTGTCAGCGAGCTGACTTGAGCAACTTTGTGACTGCCAGCGAGTTGACTTGAGCAACTTTGTGACTGTCAGCGAGCTGACTTGAGCAACTTTGTGACTGTCAGCGAATTGACTTGAGCAACTTTGTGACTGTCAGCGAGTTGACTTGAGCAACTTTGTGACTGTCAGCGAGTTGACTTGAGCAACTCTGTGACTGTCAGCGAGCTGACTTGAGCAACTCTGTGACTGTCAGTGAGCTGACTTGAGCAACTTTGTGACTGTCAGCGAGCTGACTTGAGCAACTTGTAAGTGTGCCTGTCCTATCCCTCATCTTACTCTCATATACCTGAAAGAAACCTGAGTTAATCTTCCGAGTTCCTTGCTGTATTCTTTTCAAGATTAAAGAACATATCACATCGACTCAAGGCTGAGGGACTGATTACCTCAAACTCCTCCTTTGTATGGACTGATGAAGCCACTGTGTGGCGAAACGTTTCCTTAATAAAGATACCCAAGAGTTGCACATGTGTCTAATTTATCAACGTGTCGGTTCTGTGAACCATTCATCTACAGAGACTTGATTGCCATTACTAGGGTAATTCCATGATATATTAAAACTGAGTGATTTGCGATCACTTTCCCCAAGCTCAGCATTAATTATTAATTAGTGATTCCCTGCTGGCAAGAACCAAGTCAAACAGGTTATTTTCTCTAGCTCTGTCACAAACTTAAAAAAAACATTCCTGCATTGTATCAAGAAAGTCACTAGACTCAAGATTTTTTGTCAGATTGCTCTAGTCAGTGTGTCTAAAAGTTAAAATCTTCCATCACAGCATTTTCATATCTAGATGCCTTAGTAATTTCGTCCCATAGATGTTTACTGTATTCCATATCAAGGTTTGGAGGCTGTAAATCACACCCAGGATTAGTTTTCCACGACTCTCCAAAAACTGTAGCTAAACACATTCACTGTCCATTGTTTCCATTTTTATGTCTTGCCTAATGTAACAGTTTAAATTATTGTTGACATATGTCACCATTCCTCCACCTTTCCTGTTGGCCCTGTCAGTGTAGAATAATTTATAACCTTTATGTGGCATTCAGGTTGAACCAGGTCTCTGTTACAGCAATAATATCTGTTTCCTGCACTTGCAATTAATCTTAGTTCGTCTATCTTATTTCTTACCCTCCTACTATTAGTATAGTAAACCATAAGGGAGTTCGTCACTCGCTGCCCTCTACTGTCTCTCTTTGTTAACTAGTTTCATTGCATTTATTAGTAACTTTATGATGAAAAATGCCCATTGAACATATCCCTGAGGTATTCTGGTATTTTTTGCCGCTTTCCTTCCTCGTGCTATAACCTATTTATTTTCCCACACACCTATAGCTCTGTTTTCTATCAGTTTAAAATCCAAGACTATTCAGCAACGGCTCCCTTGACAAAGTTTGCTGACGCTACCTTCCCATCGAAATTGCCTTAGTTGTCAATGAATGGGATTGCAAGTTCTTTGCATGACTTGTCTAGCCAGCAGCTTACACCATTTGTCCTAGACATCCATTCATTTTCCACTCCTAGACAAAATGTTACATATGATCGGGACCCCTTCCCTAGACCTAATTAAATCTATAGCCGTCCTGTGCTTATCTAGTAGCTCCTGTCTCTGAGCTTCTTAATATCTTTTCCAGCAGCACTGAGGAAGATAATGTACTTGTTCCCAATACTTGACATGATATTAACCAACGTGTTGACTGACACCAGCTACTGGGTAACATAACCCTTGTCTCACCTTCCTATCTATGTTCCAGAAGACTTGGTCAGTATATTTTATCCGTGAGTCACCGACCACAAGGATTTCCTACCTTCAAATCTGCTGTTTTTAAACTTCCTCACTTTGATGTTTCTTCCTGTCATGGAAACATCTACCCACTTGTAACGGCTGCCAATCTGCTCGTCTCTGCTGGTAATTTGTTTCCCTTCACTAACACCGACCACCTCACATTCATTGCTATACTTATCCAGGTGAATTTTCAGCTTCTTATTTTCCTCCTCGAGAAATAGAACCTCCTCCAACACCTTAACCTCAGATTCTAAAACACTACGGAAGCAAGCCATGGTTCTATATAACACTCCACGCTAATCCTCTGAAAAAAAGCTCAGGACAGGTAGCAACCTCTCGTGACTACTGACCTCAGAAATATAGGAGAGAGAGACGGGGGCTGTATTGGATCCAGGGAGAAAGAGGGATGGATTGTGGAGACAATGAGAGAGGAATGTTTACAGATGGGAAAGAAAGGAAGAGTGGGGAAAGGAGAGAAAGGGTAGTGGCATATGAGATGGCAGAGAGGGTGAGTAGGGTTGTGTTTGGTAGGGTAGGGAAGGATGCTGGATGGTGGAGATCATGGGATGGAGATAGTTGGAAGGGAACAATGGATGAGATTTATTGGTGCCCTCTGGCACTTCTTAACCCTACCTGTTAATTTAGCCCTCGCAGGGAAGGTAACCTCTTTTCCATTCTTAATTCTCCTGCTCCTCTCTCCTCCCATTTCTCTTCTCGTTTTCACTATGTGATCTTTATTATAGACATTTAATCTTTTCTGACTGAATTATCTTCTCTATTTGCTTCTTTATGTTTCCATTTCACTCACTATTTCCATCTCTATCATATTTTTTCTTTTGTCTTCATATTTTTATGGTGTCGTTGTTGTTTAAGTCAAACACTATGAGAGGTGTGTGCCTTGAGCCACGCTCTTGTATCATCTTTGCTGTTCCTTCCATTACCATTCCTACATATAATTTATACTTTTTCCTTTCCACTGGACGTGTTTGAGCATGTTTATCTAATTAACATTCTGTAGCCAATTCTTGCCCTGTCTCTGGTCTTCCTCACCTTCCTCTTTCTTTAGTCTTTCCACATCCAGCCTTAGTTAACTTACCTCCATCTGCTCTCACTCTCTTACATTTGCCTTTTCCCAAAACTCTGGATTTTTTTTATGTACTTTGAAGTTATCCTGTTTCCACATCGCCCTGTCAGATTCCCTGGACTACTTTTCCCTTGAACGTTATTCGTTTCCCCCACTTTCCCCTCACCCCTAGTGGGCCCTTACCTGTGAGTGCCATTCGTTCGGTCGTTTCCCCATTCATCTCAACTTGTGAGACATGATCTTCTTGAGGAGTACAGACGTGTCGGTAGGAAGTGAATGTGTGATTGCTGAGTGCACGTGTGGTCAGGGGAGTGCACGTGTGGTCAGGGGAGTGCACGTGTGGTCAGGGGAGTGCATGTGTGGTCAGGGGAGTGCACGTGTGGTCAGGGGAGTGCATGTGTGGTCAGGGGAGTGCATGTGTGGTCAGGGGAGTACATGTGTGGTCAGGGGAGTGCATGTGTGGTCAGGGGAGTGCATGTGTGGTCAGTGGAGTGCATGTGTGGTCAGGGGAGTGCATGTGTGGTCAGGGGAGTGTATGTGTGGTCAGGGGAGTGCATGTGTGGTCAGGGGAGTGCATGTGTGGTCAGGGGAGTGCATGTGGGGTCAGGGGAGTGCATGTGGGGTCAGGGGAGTGCATGTTGGGTCAGGGAGTGCATGTGGGGTCAGGGGAGTGTATGTGTGGTCAGGGGATGCATGTGGGGTCAGGGGAGTGCATGTGGGGTCAGGGGAGTGCATGTGGGGTCAGGGGAGTGCATGTGGGGTCAGGGGAGTGCATGTGGGGGTCAGGGGAGTGCATGTGTGGTCAGGGGAGTGCATGTGGGGTCAGGGGAGTGCATGTGGGGTCAGG